>JAODJU010000081.1:7037063-7047078 GCA_026776725.1 Gnathonemus echidnorhynchus
GGGGTAGTTTAAAGGCATCAATCTATTCTTCTGTTCTTCACCCAGAAACAGGAGTTTTCTGCCTGACTTGTAAAAAGCTTTCAGTCCATCCCTCCAGTCTGACAAAATAGCATTTGGCTTGTTCACAAATCTAACCCAGGAAAACGTATCTAAAAAAAAGCAAACAAGCTTTTCCTCAACTGGTTACAAGGGGGGTTTAATGGATAAAGAACAGTCATGTTTCTAATGCTCTCTGAAAATTACATAACCCTTAAATGCCTTTTAACGCACCTCTTTCTCATGTACCATGATCTAACTCCTGACCTGAAATTCAGCTAGGATTTAAAAAGCCTGTTCTACTATTTGCTAGAAATGACTCTCTATGTATGTGTATCTATAACGCACCTCACCCATTAAACCTATTCTAGGAATTAATTCCCATAAAGCCTGACACTAAATTTGTAATATTTCAATGTATTGTCTTTGTATAATGTTTTTTTTTTGTAGGCTTTCTGTTTAATATCATTTACTCCTGGCAAATGGCCAGTACATTTATGAATTGAATACTGACATTTTAAGTGTCATTCCTAACATTGTGTAATATGTTATTACAACGGTGAGCCACATGCACTGAGTTAGCACAGCTGTTCACCAGTGCCGTGTTACTGTGAGTGAGCACAGCTGTTAAGCAGTATAACGTTACTGTGACATACCAGAACTGTTGACCGATGCCGTGCTACTGTGAGTTAGTGCAGCTATTTACCAGCGCTATATTACTGTGAGTTAACACAGCTGTTGACCGTTGCCATGCTACTGTGAGTTAGCACAGCTGTTGACCAGTGCCGTGTTACTGTGAGTTAGGACAGCTGTTGACCAGTGCCGTGTTACTGTGAGTTACCAAGCAGCACCATGTTAAACCAAACTGCTTCACTGGTAATGTGTATCTCCTGTTTCTCAGTGAGCATCAGATCAGCCCCTTACTTTACCTTGTTAAAACCTCACAGCTCGGCCAAGGCTATGCATTCCACCCTTATTCCGTCTGTATCTATTTTTACAGCTAGTTATTTAGAGCAGTCACCTGTTGAGTATTCACCTGCAGCTTTAAGACAGTGAGGAAGGGTGGAGCGGCTTCCATTCTGGATTGTATCAATGGTTTCTCTTGTATGCTGGCATCTGCCTCGTTCGGCCAGCAATTTGCTTGGAGAACTAGCTAAATGACGGACTCCATGTCCACATTGTACACCCTGCTTTTATCAAAGGAGGCCCATTTGCCCTGGATTCTATGATGTTAGCATGCCTGGGGGGGGAGCAGCCAGTTGACCTTGCATCCTCAGAGGTTCTTTTTTTACTCAGGAGTTTTGGGTTCCTCTCCTCTGTTGTCTTCAGGCATTCTTTCTTTTATTTTTTCCCAGTTTCATGCACAGTTTTGAATAAACAATGGATCGCTAGGCATTCCTGTTAAGTGACTTGGGGCGGCTGTGTTGTGAAAGGTGCCATATTAAAAACATTAAATTGAATTTGACCTCATAATGTAGAGCGCGTGCATCGTGTAATTGTTTGTTATGGACAGCGGACACTGTCATTCTGATGAGTTAATGATCTTGATTTCCCTGTGTCTCTGAAGGATGTGTCTCTGAAGGTATCTTGTGTTTAGGATTCATCTGACTGGCAGCTCGAGTGCGTGACTAATTTGACAGCTAGGGACTAATTATACCGAAAGCTTTGTTTCTGCTTACATATTGTTTGTTTAGAGAAAGAGAGGCACATTGTAAATGTCACATTTCCATCGACAACAGATTAATATGCCACCGATGCTTTGCATACAGATTTATCGTGGAAGTTAGCATGAAGAACATCTACCATGAGCTGGGCACCTGAAGGACAGAACCTTGGACTTACTGGAGGGAGGATCATCAAAAAGATGGAGGAGACAGAGTGAGGAGTCACACTGAGCTTTATACTAATCAGTGGAAATGATCCTTCTGGAAAAAAGGTGACTTTTTCCATGAAGGCAAAGTTTTCTGAAGGGATTTCAGCATCAAGTCAAACACACAAAAAGTGCCAAGTCAGACCAATCGATCAAGTTGTTACCATGAAAATCAAACAAATGAGACCTAAATATCGGCGCTGTCCAATGAAAACCATCTGTGTCTACTTTTTTGACGATTGTAATTTTTTACTATAGAAGTAATACGCTCATTCTCCTCTGCCATTTGAATGAAAGTCTATTGTCATCTATTTAACTAGCATTTGTGTTTGTACTAGTTAATATTTGTAGTCACGATGGTTGTTTGTATGGATTACTTAAAACTGCTAATTTTAACAAATTAACATTAGTAGCGAGATAGCTAGCTAACTAGCATCATTGTTAATTGTGAATATATTGTGACATTAGATTGCTTGTTGTTGACACTGACATATTTGCCTTGCTGACCACAATCAACATACATTCATTTAAAACATTACACCATTCACTGACAGCTGTGTAAAGACAGCTTTCTATTTGTGCCACTAAAGGGTGTCTCACTGTGTTGTTTTAGGTTTATTTTGTATAGCAGCTTCTGAGAAAATGTGATTTTTCACACGTCTGGTATTTTGAACATTTGGAGATTGGTGTTCTTCATTGGACAGTGACGCTGTGCTGTATTTCGCACATTTCATTTGTTCTTATTCATTTCCAGCAGGGATGAGCTCCAGGTTCTCCACGTTCTCCATGGACCTGTACTGGATAAGCGGTTGGAAGACGGATGGATGTAGGTTCCAGACACATCCTAGAAGGTTTTCCATCATCGAGCTGAATTATCTTTGTGGTTCAATCAACTGGAAACAAACCAAAGGATTCAGTGATGATGGTTACAGGGAAGGACAGATGGGCATTTTATTGAGGAAATTGCTCTCAAAACCCAGCTGAATATCTTAGAAGGTCATTTACAATAGACTGGTCCCAGAATACATCAGTTTTTTCCTTAGAGTTTGCTGACAGGGAGATACTCATCGGACCAAACTGTACTGAATCTCAGGAGCTTTCGAGTGCTTTGAAGAAATGGCTCTCAGTTATCGCAGAGGACAGCGGGAGTATATTTGGGGGTTTAAGAACTTCAGTCCTCCACAGCTGAAGATAAACTCCGGATTGATGAGGTGACGGGGTCAGCACACAGTACAGTCAGGGCAACAAATTATTAATATATTAAGACGTTTTTGTTAAATCCCATCTTCTGAAATGGTATTCCCTTTGAACACCTGTCAGCTTATATTTGAGGGTTAAAAACAGCGGCGTGAGAAAACATTCCACAACTCTGGATCTGCAGAAGACAGGCCTCCCAGTTTAGCGCACAAAGACCAAATCAGGCCTTTTCCCTTGTTGCTGTGGAACATCTCTTCGGACGAGACTGCACACATCTGTCGATGAAAAGAAACAGGTCACATTTCAACTTAAAAACCATTCAACTTATAAACCTCAAAAGCTTGTTTTCATTGTCTTCCATCTTTTTTGCAGCTATTTGATGTGCTTAAGTTGATAATAGGGATGGCCATTTAGTTTTGGGTGTCTTATCTGTTTGGAAGGTGGTGGAAAAACTTTATTTGTACTCACCTGCCCCTACAGGTAGGGGTATATATTTTATACAATACATTTCATACAATTTAATTTTTTTATTATAGTTATTGCATTTGCATGATTTCTTACCTTTTATTAGTTTTGAAAGTAACAGAATTGTACAGATTTCATTTTTACCCTTTGAGATGTAACAGATGTCAGCAGAAAAGTACTATTAACATTCATGCACATCTAAGTGGTTAATTGAATATTAGCTGCCATTTAATGATTGGCAGAGAAAATATGATCTGAAATGGAGACAAAAATCTCGACAGGACGGGAATTGGTTAAAAAGTCATTTTCCACATATCAAATAAAGCCAATATAGTCATTTTAAGTGATATCCTCCCTACCACTTATCAAATGATATCTAATTACCATTTCATACTGACCATTTAACAGATGAATTACCTCTATGGTTATCCATCACGTACCTTCATGTTAGGCTATCTCCGGTGCAGCCATTTCAGCAGCAAATGTGAATTAAAACGATGAGGCTGAGACCCAAGCGTGCGGTAAGTGATAGTGATGGAGTAAATGGTGTGTAAATGAGACACTGGCTTTGTTCCTGAGTTATGAACAGCAGCCTCCTTTGATGTGCCACAGGCAGGTTTACCAGTGACCACTGAGAACACAAATTATCCAGAATGTGAATAGATATGACGTTGTGTGCTTATTCTGTCCAGGGTTGTGGGGGGATGTAGAGCCTATGTGCACAAGGAAGGGAACAAGCCAGGACGGGGTGCCAACCCAGGGCACACACACTCACACGGGCAATTTGGCCACCTCAATTAACCTCAGCATGTTTTTGGACCGTGGGGGAAAACCAGAGCACCCTCAGATAACTCCACAAGAACACAGGGAGGACAAACTCCACACACACGGAACCCCGGCAGGGACTCGAACCCAAGTCCCAGAGGCGACAGTGCTAACCGCTGTGCCACCCGCTTTGCACCACCCCCTCTGAGCAACATTTTTCTTTTTAAATAATTCATAGTTGAGTTAGAGTTTGGCAGGTAGCGACACAGATATACAACAGAAAACCATCGACCCCATCCCTACCACAATCATCATCGTTTGTGTTACTGCAAAGGGACAGCACTGGTTGTCACAGATGTTCTCTCATAACACGAACGACATCTGACCGCGCCTCAGCTGTTAAACGTTCCCTGCAGCTTCGCCTATGATCTCGCATGAACCGAAATATACAGCTTCAGCTACTTACAGACTAGCAAAGCTACGCTTGAAACTTAGCTAACATAGCTAAATGATGATAGAGCGCTTCAGATTGCTTACAGGCCCCCCGCTGTGTTCCACGATGGTGTAGTTGTCAACCAGGGGGGTTACAGCATGGGCAAGCCTGTGCATTAAAGCACTGCTGCTTATAGCCATATAAAACAGAGCCAGCGAGGTTGTCGAGAGGTTAAAATATAATATAAGTTGATCTTCTGGCTAGTCTTAAAAAAGATGTCATAATGGACACTGGCTTAGGTCTAATGTGCGTTTATTTATAAAAATGAATGGCTAGGCAGCATTTCAACTGTGGATGTTTATATTTTTGTCCAGCATCTGTGCCATTCGGACGGACAGCTTGTGAGTTTGAGGATAATTTTGGCGAGTATCAGAGACACGGCGTTCTCTGTAGCCTGTCGCCCCTTTAATCAGTGCACAGCTGCCAATAACACCCCCATCTGCGTACCTCCATACCACAGATTCAAATATTAGTACAAATTGTTTTGAAGGGCTGCAGGGGGCATTTAAACACAATTTGATCATTAATGGAAAAAAATGCTCAAACGTCGCTATTCTGAAGAGAAATACAAGCAGTGCTTTACTTATGGAAAAAGTCTGTTCCACCAACCCTTACGTAAGTGTTATTATACATAAAGAGAATTTACCTTCTCGGACCATTCAAGACATGAAAAAAACACATAAAAACATGTACTGTACTAATGAACACATACTAAATAAACAAAAAGACTGTGTACATTTACTCTCAGGGGTATGTTGCCTTTTTGTATTAGTGTAAGCTCTGTGTATCTTGGATATTTTTGGGTATAAGTCAGTTTTACGTGAGTCGAGAATACAGAGATATATTTACATCTTAAGTAATCATACATAAATGACATAAGGATATTGTGATTTAATGAACTCTAAATCCATATTCAGGGCTGGAAATGTCTACCTGTACCTCCCAAAATAAGTTTCACGAGTACATTTCTCATTTTGAAATTACGAATCCTAATTTACGATTTACAATGTTTGGGCTGCGATTATGAATTGCAGTTTATGCATTTACAACTTCAGAACTACAATTATGAATTTTAATTTACAAGTTCTCGATGTTCAGGTTGAGATTACCAATTACAGTTCATGCATTTCCATCTTCTGTACTACATTTACGAATCGCTACATTTAGTACTAGGTCAAGTTACAGATTTATAAATATGATTTTGAATTTGCACAATTCATTTTTTACTTTAGACGTAAATCTACTTCCGAATAAGAGAGTCAGTTGACCAGGGTTGCCGTTTCATTTGTCGCTTGTCATAAACTGATGTCCTGATTCCTTTTCTCCTGTAACCCAGTACAGTGATCCCCGCCTATCGCGGAAGATGCGTTCCGGACCCATCAGCAATAGGTGAAAATCCGCGATGTATAAAAACCATATAAATAAACATTTTTTTTTTATAGTTTAAGCTTTAACATACCCCTCCCACACGCTTTAAACACATGTAAACTTATTAAAACAACACATATATGTGGATGTCGGGCAAAGGGCTAAGGATATGAGTATAAGGATAATAATAATATAATAATATGATGAGCTATATATATATATATATATATATATATATATACACACACACACATCTCTCTATCTGTATACGTAATGGAATATATAAAAAAAGAAACATATATGGCTCTTATATTCTCTTCATCCTTCTTGATGTATCGTACTGTCGGTTCATTCAAGCCATAATGGCGAGCGACGTCCGCGTAACGCTTTCCTTCCCAAAGCGTATCCAGGAGTTTTAACTTCTCTGAATCGCGCTGGCGCTTAGACTCACTACTACCAGAAGGCTTAGAAGATGCACGACGCTTGGGAGCCATCGTGGGGCTTAAAACAAAACGAAAACAATCGGATCACAAGCAAGGTACACGATACACAGAGAACTGTGACGCGTCGGGGAGAAATCCGCGATATAGCGGGGGCGCGATAGCTGAACCGCGATATAGCGGGGGATCATTGCGTCTATTGTTGATATGAGCCCCAGGACAAGTTTTTACAATTTTACACCTTTTACTCTGCAGTCCCTATGACATTGTTTTTCCCTCTTTCTTCTTTTTACATCCAGTGAAACATCTTGTCATTTCATTTTCTTGAACGTGACCATGTTTTGATCCCTTTCCCAACCCGAACCCATAATTCCTCAAAAGGAAATCCCGCCCCCGGCTTAAGCGATCTTTCCTGTCCAATCACACGGTTCGACTGACCGTGGTGACACTCTTCTGGCTGGATCGTGACGTCCCTCTGGGCGCCGACTGGCTCCGCGCACACAGAGCACCTGGTAATTCCGCGGGCCTGCGGCGGGGAAGGTGGACCTCATTACCGGCCTTTGTGAGCACGGCCTGCAGGTCTGGAGGATTTCAGCTCGTGCTTAATGAGGGAGTATATTTAAATTCCAGCACCTTCCGAGGTGTCCGTATCCCTAACAAACATGCCAGAGCGTATCAGAATGCGGACGGCACAGAACCGCCGGCGATGAAAGCCCACTCCGGCGGCGCTCAGTGGGAGAACTGCATGCGTCCAAGGAATACTGATCCGATTTCTGACAATCACTGAGAGCTGGCTCTTTCCCCATCAGCACTGATCCCACCAGGGGGCGACGTTCGTCCCCCCGCCCCTGTCACCGGGGGCTTTAGTGCTGCTGTCGTCTTCTGCCACGTCCAATCGCATTAGCGCTCACTAATTGTTTTGGCCAATCCTTTTGGTCCCGCTTGAATATGTTTGCTTGGCAGAGTAATCTCATTTTTTTTCTTCTTCAGAAATGCGTGGGATATGGATAATCCTGAGGGCTTCGGAGCGCAGCGTGCTGACATCATTCACTCCGGATTAATATTGCTTTTGACGAGTCAGTGTTTCATGCCCGACAGGGAGAGATGTAGAGGGGAAAAGACACAATGATCGGTATAAAGGCCCTGCAGATTTTATAACAGTGCATCCTGCGCTATTTTTCCAGGGGCTGGCCAACGACAGGACAGGAGGGCCCACGCTAAGTAAACATGAAAGGAAGCCGTCATCTCTGCAGGCAATGACGGCTATATCAATGAGCGGGAGGGTTTGGGAATGATTCCGTCTGCTTGAGTATGTGGGACAGATGTGCAGGCTCCTGGGGGCCTGAAAGGGGGGAGGAGGGAAGCTGTCAAACCCTCCCCTCCCAAAACACCACACCCCTTTTTGCATTTTATTTATTTGCATGTTAAATGTTCGGTTCGAATTCTCATGTCGCTGTACTGTACAGGCAGTACAGTAATTAAACGTCGTTGTATCCTTAGCAGTTCTAATTAATCACAAGCCCCACAATGAAGGGGACGTCACATGAGTAATGGTTGTTGGATGGGTGTTGATTGCTTTTTTCCTCTCGGTGTCAGACTGCATGGAGAAGGTGCTTAACACCTGACATCAGCTGTCACCCTGACTGATGTTCGTATTAGAGAGTCATTGTCTGCGGCCAGAAGACGAGGACGTCGCCAGGAATTTTAGGAAGGGGGTTTGTTACGTAACCAGACATTCCCTTCAGTGGCGATAATGAAAACAAATTCTGTAATGCGCAGTAAAACTTTCTGTCACCAGGACTGCGGGATCTCACCATTATTATATACATGCAGCTTTCAACGTCCATAAGCCTGGCTTACATAAATCCGGACTTACACAAAAAATATCCAAGATGCGTAGAGTTTACGGAAGTGCTAACACAGAAAGGCAACAAATGCCTGTATGTATATTTATGCTTTCTTTTCATTTATTTAATATGTGTTCATCAGTGTGTATCATTAGTATATTTCTGGTCTATGTCTTCTTTCCTATGAGGCTATTTTTCTCAATCTCATTTTCGGAGACCCTCAGACACCTTTTTTGCTCCCTCCCAGCTCCCAGTCAAAGAATACCTGCTACAGGTGTGATGGGAGCTGGGTAGGAGCAAAAATGTGGACTGTCTGGATTTCCCCGGGGATTTAACTCAAATAAGGGTTTGTGGAATGGATTACTTATGCAAATCGAGCTACGCCTGTATTTGTGAGGAATATTTATCTGCGGTCCATCATGCGTGGCCCTGAGGGAGGGCGCCCCACCCCACGAGGATCCCACGTAGAATCGGGAACGAATCGGGTAGGATCAGTCAGGCATCGCCGCGTGCTGGCACCCATTTCATAGGCACAGCGGGAGCTTGGCACCTCAGCCGGGGGGAGTTTGAAGTGTGGAGCAGCTGGCAACGGAAGCGTGAGACTCTGCCAGTTCCAGGTCTGCGGGCCTCCGTGTCGCGGTCCCGCTAATTCGGCCTGGCGGGCCTGGAACCTCGTGCTAATCATTCACAGGAAGAGCCTCTGTCAACACGGGTATGTCCAGCCTCTGCAAAGGACGCAGGGGCGATTCTAGGATTTAAGGTGGGGAGGGCCATAATTCACACAGAGGAGCCAAGCTTCTCATTAGCCAATGATATGTTTTGAATCCGTGAGTGACAGAGATGGGGTTACTCCGGGGACCAATCAGCTTTCAGCTGGGGGCTGCTACCTCATGTGGCCCCGCCTCTGACAAGAAGCCTCTGACGTGTGTCGTAGACTCGTACCTGTGTCTAATGTGGTAGCGTGTGAGATACTGGGTCTCGGTCTTAAGCTGCCGGATTTGTATGGCGTTCCCCGCTTCGACTGACATGCGGAGATGAGATTTTATTTTTAGGGACCCGAAATAGAAACGTGTAGGAGGTGGAGCCAGAGTCTCGGCACCGCTGCGCCTTATCAGATCGGGTTTGAGATTTTAATAGGCCTTGGTTTGTATGCTTGGCAACCTTTCCTTACATTCACATTCAGCATACTTAGCAGAGGTGACCTTGGCTGTGCATGTTATAAACAGTGAATACTAGTTTGCTATCTGCATGGAAATTCATTTCAGGAATATGCGAGGAAAAAAGTGCATTACGCTTAATGTAAAGTAATACATATTTCTGTGCAAAACTGACAGTTGCCTCAAGTCAAAAGTGAAGTAAGTCTGTTTTACCAGAACATATTCTTCTGTAACCATGACCCTGACCAGGAGACAGGGTTGGAAAATTATTTCATTATTAAAAGTATACCCAGGTTCTTTCTGTAGGAATTATTAGCTCAACTAAATTTGTATTCTCCACCAATATGTTTGAAATTAATTAAAGTTTAATTAATTAT
>JAODJU010000081.1:7047178-7081276 GCA_026776725.1 Gnathonemus echidnorhynchus
CTCTCGTACCAGGCTCGGCCTTGTCTCAGGCCACCTGGAATTTAAGCCCTGTGATATGTGCATGTGTGATCCTACATTTCTTCCCGCATCAATTTAAATTAGCACTACTGTACATAATTTTTTTCCTGAATATTTGTGATGTTGGCATATCCTGCAGATCTTGAAAGCACCTAAAGTTGGAACATCAGAATTCCATCCAAGCAGGTTGAGATGTTTAATGTGAATACCATTTGTTTTTCTCCGCTGTTTACCCTAGCGAAGGACTGCAAAACCACTACTGACTTTGTAAATAACAAAGTAACAGCTTTAAAGAACGGGGTCTAAATATTGAGATGCAGTGGCGTTTCATGCAGAAATGCAGGATCCCCGTTTCGGTCGCTTGCGCGTGAACGTCTGCTCTCTGCCTCCTCCTTCGCTCCTCTCCTCTGTCTCCATCAGTCTTTTTCCCCAGAGCTTCAATCTGTGAGACTTTCAAGCAGATAAGCAGCCTCACCCAGCTCACCGCTGCCCGACCCGCCGCTCACAGGCCGATTCGTGACGCCGTTGAGAGGGGGAGACACCAACAAACAAGCCTCTCTGGTGCTCATTTTGAACCCAGCTCCCGTGCGGATGCTGACTAATAACAGCTTGGGGTCGACAACTGGGGGCCACTTCAGTCATTCGTTATACAAAAGGCAGAATCCTTCCACCATAAGAACCTGTCAACAGGGACATCTTAAAGTCTTTCTGTAGATCCAGTGCGGACAACCTATTAGGCGATGTTGACAGCCATCTAGGGCGCCATCTTCAGAGGTGGCGCCAACTCTGCAAGCCAATTTCAGTTTGCCTCAGACAGGGGGCGTCAGCGGTGAAGCTTGTCTACGGCATTACGTGGGATTCGACCGGTACTGCTTAGCTCAAAAAAGTCCTAAAAAAGAGTAAATACATTAGCACGACCGCTAAAGCAATTCAGTAAGTGGGACTTTGCTACATCTGAACACATTTCGTAAATGAAAATGTGCACAATCACTACTGCAGAGCATGTTTTGCACGGATCCACCGTTTACTGAATTAGCATTCCAGTGCAGACTTAGCGTGACGTGCTAGCAAGCATGAATGTCTAGCTGTTGGCGGACTCACCTTAGTGACAGATCATCTCTGCTGGCAGGAAGACGGCAGCTAGATGCTACTGCAGCTGACAGGTCACCCCAGGCTCTGTCCATAATGAGCCTCTGTTGTGTCTGTTGAATCAGCGGATGACACATTGCTACACTGAAACCTGGCATCTCTGCAACCTTCATTACATCCATAACGCTACCAAGAAACATGCACGGTTTATTTGTACCACAGAGTCTGCCTCCGGCTTTTAGGGATACAGATTTTTTCATCTTGCGTTAACCCATTTCGCTCAGCTAGCTAATTTTGTCCGCTTTGTTTTGTTTCATTTAATGAACCAAGCATCCCGTTTGTGGATTAGACGTTCTGTCAAAGGTCTGAAACGAATACCTTTGAAATAGACAGCAAAGTTCTGCCTTGCCTTATGAATTCTGCACAGCGCTGACAAATGTTAAGCGCTTTCAATAGAAAAGAGAAGCTCCTATCTTGTATTTGAATTAGGTGGATGAGCTGATGCATAAATGATTATGTAAGGTCACTCAGTGAACAGGGCATCAGGTTCTCTACCCTGTTGCTGTCTGAGGCACAAGTGGTTCTAGACCCTAAATATGGGGGCTTCAACCCGCTTATATCGATCCATCAGGAGGATGGGCCCCCCTAAGGGTCGAATCCCTTGGGGAAAATGTAGGAGGTGCTGGTTCACTCTTAATTTCCAGACCTCTTAGAACATGCGGACAAGGTGTATTTTAATATATATAAAACGTCCTTCCTATAACTGGTTAAAAAAACAATGTTCGTCTTGTGGCGGCTGTTTGTGACTAAACAGCCCCCCCCCCCCCCCGCATGCAAATGCGTGTTTTGAGTGGTGCTACTATGCATGGTGAACGTTCCTCGTTTCGTTTGCATTTGGGATTCTCAGCATCGTAACCAATGGCTAGCCGCCCTACTAGCAGAAAAGCTCGTCTCGTAGAGTTTGGATCTTTCCTTCAGTTTTTCAAAGCTTTTTTGAGTGCAATGGCAAACACCTTTCTGAACATTTCAGTCTAACGAGCTGCTAGTGGAAAGGATACTGATCAGCAACAGACCCCACATGTATAAAAATCATCACGGACCCATATTCGTTCCATTTTTTTTTTCCCCCAGGATGCTGACAAGTTGCATTTGCTTTCATGCCGAAACGACTGTTCATACCCCAGATAGCTGTCAGTTTGGCTGAGACGTTACTTTGTCGTTGTCTTGCAGCATGCGGCCTTGATCAGCGCTCAGGATTCCGGCACGTACCTACAATGTATAGCGGGAGACCCGGACGGAACAGAGTAGCAGCGAGTATGAAGCTCAGAAAGCCGAGGAATCTATAAGTAGTAAGAAACACAGGCCCAATTAAGTGCAAACCAACCTCTTAGCAGCTTAGAGGGAGTACCTGGTGAGCGCAGTGCAGGGAACAGCTCGTAACAAAAGCTTCTTTGAAAAATGAGTGTACTTTTTATGCCCTGAGTCTTGCCAGCCACCAACTTTGGTTAATAGATATTTTTTGCATGGTCTGGGACAGGGAAAAATTTGTACTATTTAGAATGCCACAGTGGTCAGCTTGTTTATTTCTTTTCTTGCTTATTTATTTGGCCTGAAACTCAAAAACACAATCTTTAATTAGAAATGAGGTGCATTTTGGCAGTCAGGTGAACGGATGCTGTATCTTGATAATTGGACCGGGTCACGGGGATCAGCGTGATCGATGCCAGCATTGAACTGGATAAAATGGGTTATGGGAAGCCCTCAGAAGCCGGTCTGTTATTCGACCGTCTCCGGATCTGTGCTGTTAGGAGGGCTTACGGCATTCGAAAGGCATCACCGCTCGGTATCAATCAGAATTTGTTTAATGCAGAACTGCTGGATGAAATCCAAGCCGAACCCACTGAGCTTTCATTCATTTATACATCTATCTATTATTCGGAACTGCTTATCCAGTACTGGAGGTCTGGAGCCTATCCCAGGAAACACAAGGCAGCGCCGAATCGCTCGCACAGGATGTCCTTCCATTATGGCACATGCACAATTATGCTCTGAGGGCAAATTAGAGGTACTGGTTCATCCGACCCAAATGCCTTTAGAGTCTACGCATAGCCCAGATGACATCACCAGAATATCTGTGTATGTGTTAAGACATTTCTCATCCTCGCCATTTTGCATAATGAAATACATCGACCCAAATTCCGGTGGCCAACTGTAAAGTTTCCCTGTGTTCTGTCAAAGGTCTGTATGGCCAGCCATCTCAGTCTGACCGTCTCTCCTGTTCTGTTATGGCTCCTTATTCTAGCGTCATAAAGCAGCCATTACACGGGCCCCAGGGCCTGCTGGGAAATCGCTGCTGCTGCCTTGCTGAAGCCATTCGGCTCTAATTGCCCCCCTAAACTGTACTGCAATATAAATGAGGAAAATCTAAAATGTAATTTATATAATGACCCTGAGATAACAGCATCTGGCGAACAAATAAATAACGTTAATAATGACCCAGGTGGCCGGGATGATGGCGACATACCGTTTATTGCCTCTGTACGGCCCAGACACTTGACACAGACACTTTAGACACAAGCTTTATGCCCAGAGCATCTTCTACAGGATAATCGTTCTAGATGTGAACCCATATGAATTCTTATTTGTTATCGGAAGGTTGGAGTCAGCCGCTAATTGCCGTGTGTCTGACCGCAGCCGGGTGGAACGAAGAGGAAGATGCCAGAATATTCTAGAGCCGGTTCCTCTGAGAAACGGCAGCCAGCTACACTGGGTTAAATGCCAACACTGAGAAACAGAGGCATTACTCAGAATGTGGCTCGCTACAGCAACCGAGAGACGCGCGATATCGCTAAAGCTGAAAGAACACAGTGATATCAAATAAGCAAACAAAAGCTGAAATCAGAGTTTGCTTATTGTTAATCATCATTAATGAGCGAGTCAGTCACGCATGAAGCGGTTTCATGTACGACACGAGGCTCTCGGAATGACGGACACGCGTGGGATTCAAACAGCTGCCCCGGTGGCTGAAACACATGTCTGGCACTGATACCCGTTAGTCTGCATCACTTTACACCACCGCTACCCAGTGGCAGGCATGTGTACGGTCACACCAGAAGCCCGATTGGAAACCTTGGCACTCGTCAACAGCTGGGATGGCTTGTTGCCAAGCAGCTACCTGCCCCGTTTCCCGAACCTCTTAAAACCACACACCCCCACTCCGGTGTGTGCGTACACCCTCTAAGGGAGCTTTAATGTGAATCGAAATGGTGCAAAAGAGTGGAGGGGCTGTGATGGTGTTGTCTGTCATTACCACAGTCGACAGCAGGGGGCGCCACATTGACGAGGAGTACTTCTGCTGTAACCTGCTCTTACCAAAGATAACTGAAACTGCACAGATGAAGACGGTAAGGGTTACACCATCAGATTGGAACTCTCTTTTATTAAAAGGGATTTTAACAAATGTCCAGAGCCTATCCCGGAGGCTACGGGTTCAGGGCAGGATCTTACATGTGGAAGCTTCAAATTATAAATAGTAAAGAATTATACAAATATAAAGATGCAACTATGCAGATAAGATAGTGTGAATGAAAAGGCAGGCTAGTGCCAGACATGTGGAACCCACAGAAGTTATATGGAAAAAGTGCTGAGATCGGAGTTTCGTGGAGCGTCGTTACTCTTTCATTATTCCCAGCGTTTCCGCAGCCAGCAGGGAACACGTGGGCTTCAGAGGCGGTCGAGGACCTGTGGAGGATGTTGCTCACATCCTGATGCATTTGGAAGCTCTGCAGGAATATCAGGAGGCCAGACGTGCAGGCGGCGACGTGGCGTTTGCGGCATCACCGTAAAGTCACGTTTAATTTACGTATAATCTAAGCTCTTCTTGGTGAAGACTACGACCGGAATGAAAGCAGGCAGGGTCATGGCTGCCATAATGAGGCAGAGAGTTCTTGGGATGAGGGGCAGCTGGTGTGTTTAGATGTGGTGTGGAGAAGGGGCTTGGATTTCCATCTCAGGACTGCAGTGTGAAGCATCATCATCCAAGAGCAGAAGGCTTTTGTAAAAAATGATGCCGTTTTAATGTCAGCAAGACCTCCTTGGTTTCAAAACCTCACGGACGCTGTAAAGTTGAGCCGTGAAGGAAACAAATGCGTCCTGCAAATTTAGCTCCCCTGAGAGTAGATAATTATACCTCTTTTAATTAACAGAAGCTTTTCTTTGATGAATTTTATGTCTCTCTCAAATATCCTAGGATTTCCCCTTGGCCCTCAGCCCAAAAAAAACCAAGTAAGTGTTGTTTCGCAGGCAGTTTGGACAGAGGAGATTTAACAGCACAGGCAAGGCAGGTCCTGAAAGTCACCTTGTCTTGTAGCCTAAATAAAAGTAGAAATCTTCCTTATCAGGCTGACAGTGCAGCAATTAATACAGTAACAAGAGAGATGCATGACCTCTTGCTGTTCCCTTTTGTAATATTTACCTTTCAAGCCGTGTCAATGTTTAAAACTTCATATTTCTCATTCACTATGCTTCCTTTAATGTGATACAAAGAAACAAACCATCTATTCAATAATTAAATAAAAATGAAATTCTTGTCCCAGCTCATTTTACTGGAGGGGTTATGGTGGGTATAACCCAAGGTCAAATAACCCATATGAACAAATTTAACTCCAGCAATTAGGAGTCTATTTTAATTCTGGAATCATTTATACAGAAAATCAGAATTACCGATGCATCATTAAATAGCCCTTAAGACATGGATGCATTGCAATACAGTGAATGGAAGGATAAGTGGAAATTAAATCAGACCATACTGATGTGATATTGGATGTAACTTGACTTAAGTTGTTTATTATTGATGAAAAACACAGTGTGCATGTTTTTTTTTAATTTTAATTAAGTTTATTTTATGCTTTTCCGTGTTAAATCAAAGCCTAACTACCACTTACGGATCTGGGCTCTCGTCTAGGTAGGGAAATGCTGTACATGCATTTTGTGCAGCATATGTGTTTAATTAAAATGAGTTGTGTTTCACACAAACTAAAGAAGCTGAACGAAGCACAATTCGCAATGACTAAGCTCTGCTATTTTAACAGAAGCTACTTCGTTAAATGAAGATATTAAATCCTCCAGGACAGAGAGAACAAGGGGCATCTTTGGGAACATTAGATTATAATTAACTTTAAGTTATCAGAATGCTAATCAGAGCTTTGGAAGATTCACAGTCATCCATCCATCCATCTTAAATGACTTTTGGGGCACGTCTCGCCCTCCGGGCGATTTCACACAGGCACAGTAAGGACAACTCAGAGTCAGCAATTCACCTGAGCTGCATGTCCTTGGACCACAGGGGAAAAATGAAAATGGTGCAAGTCTGGGACTCTGTGTGGGAGGCCGACACAAATCAGGGAACGAGAGGAACACAGAGAGACCTACACAAACACAGAGAGATCTACACAAACACAGTGAGATCTACGCAAACACGGGGAGACCCACACAGACACAGAAAGACCTGCACTAACACAATTATATCTACACAGACACAGGGAGACAGACACAGAAAGACCTGCATGCAGACAATAAGATCTACACAGATACATGGAGACCTACACAGATAAAGGGAGACATTTGCAAACACTGGGATACTTTCGCAAACACAGAGAGACCTACACAAACACAGGGATACTTTTGCAAGCACAGGGAGACCTAGACAAATACAGGGAGACCTACAGAAATGAAGAAAATGGTCCTGTATCACGAAACGAGATTTGTTAGTTCAATAGATAACTTGTCAGATTTAAGATAACCCAGTTTAAATGGACTTTATCTCCATTCACCTACCTTAAATCCAACAAGATATCTTGCTAACCCAGAAATCCAGCTTCATGATACAGGCTCCAGGGCCTAATTCCACGCCCCTCCCAGCCCCACAACAACCTTCCATGCTGCCCTTTGTGAGATGATTGCACCCTTAAAAATGATACACATAGTAAAGTTATTCTGAGATTAAAAATGTAGGTGTTGCGAGTTAGGGTCCTCTTAACCATGTCAGAGAAGAATGCTTGGCAGATCATGGTGATATCATTAATTAATGCTGTGCGGGTAGCTGAGTGTTAAGCATTTAGGGTTTTCTGCTGTAGGAAGCACATAGTCAAGCACAAACCGACGTGAAGAGTGAGCGTTTCACCGCCTCGCCTTACACGTGGAATGTAAGAGTTTAGGTGGTCAGCTGGTTAGAGCGGAAGGCAGAGCAATGAGTAAAATAATCACCAGTGTGTTAACCAGCAGCTAATCTGTTTGCAGATTGCAACTAGTCTACCTCAAACGAGGGCTTTACCATACAGGGTATCCGCAGGTTAAGAATATCCAACTTAAGACCAACTCATACTTATCAATGGACCACCGTAAAACCACTTATATTAAAAAATTGAGTCGAATACAATGGTGCTTAATAATGAATGAACATTGCGCGGTTACAGTGGTTCATTGGCTCAAGGTACAATGTAGTATCGTCTGTAGTTACCTTTATTACTACAGTATTATAATTGTTATTATTTTATATTGTGTTATTATTGATCTGACTTACCAACAAATTTCACTTAAAGACTTAGGGAACAAATCTCATTTGTAACCTGGGGACTGCCTATAGTGTAATATTTCTGTAAATCTTATGTGCAGTAATATTATTTATAATTCTTCCCCCGCAGTTATGATTTCTTGATGGCTGCAGCTCTGTGTGTTGGACAGCTGGCCATGTGCTTCAGGACGACCTGCTGCCATGTAAGACTTGGTCTCCAGAGACCCTTCGAACCAGGGTGAAGGACGGAGCAGGCGGAATGGGCCTCGCTGAAAGGTCCCCACACTCTCATTCAAGCAGCTGTACAGCTGTCTGTGGCTGATATCTGTATATTTTTCATTCATATGTGTGGCTACCGTTTTACAGGAGTTTTGATGTAGAGAGTGCCCCCAGCTGGATAAACCCATCAGTGCACTCTTGATATTTACAGTAAAAATAATATGAATTTAGACTTTGAAGTCTGGAGGTATTTTGGTATACAGTTATTTAAATAAAATTCTTCAGTATGACAATTAAAAAAAAATGTTATATGGCCTCAAGAATTACCCCACAGAGCGGTCAAACACGCCTCATGCACGTCACCGTGGCGTCTCTGCTCTCCGGACCCGAGCTTCCGGACCTGCGGTGATATTTGAAAAAGCCACGGACAAAAAGACAATTTGTCCCACTTCCGTCAGAATACGAAAGGTTCATTTCAGGGGGTCAGTCGCAGCTTGCCGCACTTCGGCGTCTCCGGCAGAGATTCGCAGCAGCGAGTCACTGGGGAATCCATGAAACACGACCCCCTAGGCAGGAGCCGGGAATGACCCCGGGGACGGAGCGAGGTGGATTGGGAAGTAAAAACACGAGAAATGAATAAAGCAGAGTAAGTCCGTAAGACGGTCATGGGTGAAACATGGTACATCCCCATTTGCCATTCTGTGGAAAAAGAGGTGGAACCCTTTTTCAGTTTTATAATTTGAATAATCACGCTGGCGATGGGTACAAGACCTCTCTCCTCTTAGTCAATGACTCACGCAGCCTCGCTTGGGGAACGAGATATCATTATTACCAGGCTAATTAAAATTCCCCTCTGAATCCTCTATATATTACACCTAAATAAAACATTTCTCATGTTATTAGCCCTCCTGTGCATATTAAAGACTCAGATTTAATGAGAAACACTGTGAATTGCTGGCTGTTTTGTTATAGAAGCTGGACAAGCAAGGAAGCCCTGAATTTCAAAGCAGTAGCAATTATTCAAAATCAAAGATGCAGTAAAATAATCCCCCTGTGTTTTTGTTTGTTTTTCTTTGAGAAAATCTTGTCTGATTTTCCCATTCTGTGAATGTTTAAAGGCACCTATACAACATATTAAGTATCTCCTGCGCCGCTTTCCAGATCTTTCCCACACGTAAGTATGAGATTAGGTGGCTTGCATACACTGGAACAGCGTCACCATGGTAAAATTATATACTATTAGCAAACATGGCCCCACACTCACTAAAGCACTCAGACTCGAACCGGCAACCATCCGGATGCACCAGCATGTCTTTACGCACTGCGTCACACTGGAACGAGGCCACAGTGTGATTTGTAGAGAGATCTTTAATGAAGAATTAAGAAACAAAGCGGCAGTGAGGCATTTTATCACCAGCGAACAATGCGCCATAAAAATGTACTTTTTGCAAATGGATTTCATAAACTGGAGATATATATGAAGAGGATGTGGAGCTGTGTAATTATGCTCAGTGTAATATGAGCGGTTACTCATATCGCTCCTCATAATAGCTGAAAAGTCCTTGATCATCTTCTCCGCCACCGACGTGAATACCCAGGGCTCCCAGTGCTCTCTCTGAGCTGGAGAGAGGCAGCCCGTGAAACAGTCATTACTGAAAATGCAGGCATCTTTACCACAGTATGCAAAAAATAAACATGCATAAAGAATAACAAACATAATGTGCATTTTATAATTAAGGCTGTATGGTACACTGGACAGGAAACTGGAACTTGGACTGGGAGTCCACTTGATAGCTACTTGGGGGGGGGGGGGGGGGGTTGTCACTACAGCTTAGGGGAACAGCAAAGTATAATTCGGCAAGTCTTCTGTGACGCTGGAGTGATAGCATTCTTCCTTTCCCTTTTTCCCTGTTTCATGCACCATTTTTTAGAAAATGATGTGTTAATGCATCGCCACACATTCTTGTCAAGCGCATTAGGGTAGCTGTGCTGTGAAAGGCGCTATATAAAAATGAATCGAATGTTATGTGCATTCTAAATGGACCTGTCAGTGTCAGTGGGCGGGGCCATCACGCAACATCTACCCGAGACCCTCCTTCATTCGCAGGGGGGGGTCACGTAGCCCGCTAGTTAGCAGTGGAGGCTGAATCTAACACTGACTCTGCAGCAAGCCTGTCTGTCTATAAGCAGTTTTCAGCATCATATATCGCCACTTTACCAGCAAGAGCTCTGCGTCCATTACAAAGACCCACCTGATTTTTATCGGTGATATCGTGTGACATCATACTGTATGACTTCCTGCAAAAGTGACGGTTAATTGGCCTGCAGAGTATCGCCACAGGACTCAGCTAGGACTGTGTGTCCGTCACTGTCGACATGACATCACGGGTTATGGCAGGAACATGAAGACCCTCAAAGCAGTGGTTTAGGGAGACGCCGTTACGGGCTAGACCACACTGATGGGTGTGTTAGCCCTGTTTAACCATTTATGCCAATACAATAACAATAAACCCAGGACAAATGCTTTCACGTTTCTAAACCACTCTCACAATATCTGCATGAAATCCCAATAGTAACCAAACCCTTTAAAGTTAATTTAAGGAGCAACAAACCCCCAAAGTTTTGGTTTCCCTCCAATATAAATTACGGTGTAATTGAGTGTTGCGCGTCACAGGAAACTCTGCATCCCTGTTCTGGGAGGTGTCGAGCCACGGAAGAAAATGCGCAGGGAGCGGGCTGTACCTAAGCGGCATGCATGCAGGCACCTCGCTCCGCTACGGCTGTTAGCCGTTAGCTTCTCTGGGCCTCCAACCCTCCTCACCCACCTCGTACCCAAAGGTCAGGCTTAACTCATTTAGAAAGGATGGCCATTATTTTTCTCTCTTAACTGTTTTTAGCTGCAACACAACAGGAAGCAATTTAACTACCGGCGAATGACACACCCAGCTTGTTCATAAAGAAAACAAATTATTCTCTTAATATTAATGGGAGTTTCCTGTTTTGTATGCCTGCATTCGATTTTACCTAATTGCCTTTTCGTGCATTCACTTAGCGATGCCAGCCAATCAGGAACGGGGGCGGAGCTTTTGTGTTTATGATTTTCTTTTTTGTTTTTCCTTGCTTACGCTTGTCGTTTTTCTTTCTGCATTTGACTTCTTTTTTAATTTACTAGCTAATAATCAGGGCCTGCTAAGCTTCTCCCCTAACAGGATGGGTAAGAGCACATTAATGCGTGCCTGGATCAAACTTGTTAGAACAATCTGAAGTGAATTATATGAAGAGAGCACCATGGAGCCTGAGGACTAACAATATTAAACTGGCAGGAATGTGCCCATCGAAGCTTCATTTATATTTCCTGGGAGGAAATGCCGTTCTACCGTTCGTACATAAACACCATTAAAAAATTAGATATCGGCGAGTCACCAGAGAAATATTCAAGATTTTACACCGAGATATTATATCCCCAGTCAGTCCGCAGAGGAACAAATGAGATCTTTTAGTAATCTCAAAGAAGAGGGGAGATCCATTTTTTAGATCCGACAGAGCCGTTGGTGTGATTCTCGGCGAAATGCGAAATGAATTTCACAGTGAATTTCTGAATGAGAGATGGCGCGCGGGGATTGGGGGGGTTTAGTGTGATCCCATCGCTGTGAGCGTCACCGCAGCCATGAGACAAACGGCCTGCTGGCTTCACGCTGCCATCCATTATATGCTTCTGCTTAAAGTTGACCCCTTGCTCTCCAACCGCTGCGAGGGGAGGTGGAGCTGAGCCCACGTGTGGAGGTAATGAGTTTAACCTGAAAGCTTGCGTCCTACTTAACACTTAACTTAACTGGTCACAAACTGAAAGCAAAATGACGTTTGTTTGTTTCTTCTCCTTTCCGCAAGGTCAGGGCCAGCTCCATCTTTTCTTATTATCTAGGAGTGCCAGGAATACATTTTGTGAAACAGAGGTTGGTACCAGTGGTGAAGTCAGTGGGGGGGGGGGTCCCAATAGATTGAGCTACAGACCAAATTTAATAAGCGAACTGTTCCACTTTTCCTGAAGCAGGGTAAGTGAGCCAAGCTTATGATTGTGTGGACCAGGCTTACAATTGCCTGGGCCAGGCTTATGATTGTGTAGGTCAGACTTGTGATTGGCTGGGCCTGGCTTATGATTGTGTAGGTCAGGCTTATGATCAGCTGGGCCAGGATTATGGTTGTGTGGGTCAGGCTTATGATTGGCTGGACCAGGCTTATGATTGCCCCCCCAGAGCTGGACCTGTCTAGTACCATCCCAGTCAATCATAATGGCCACACATTTGTCCCATCTATACCTGGTGAAATTGTTGATGCACAGCTTTCTAATAGACATGTGACTCTGGTAAAGGGGACGGAGTAGGGTAATCCCAGATGAGGGGGAGCTGGGGGCTGCTGCATTGACCATGATTGGACAGCAGAGAGCCTGAACTGATTGCTATGGTGACAGAGTCGTTAACACCGCTCAAAGGTTGCATGCCTGAAGATTATACTAGCAACATTCAAAAAACACCACAAACCCAAACTCTGAATGCAGAAAGTGTGGTGACTGGTTTCCACATGAAGGCAGATGTCCAGCTGAAGGTATGAGCTCAGCACACCTGGGACAGATGGTCCTCTGCATGGTGGTACCATTCAAATAATAGCAGCCGGCGCAGGACGATACAATCAGCCGTTCACGTCGAGAGAACGCCAGCTTCCCCAGCCAAATCGCAAGGACCAGTAGGCGCACACTGGGATTTTTTCAAAATATCACCAAGGTACCACAGCTGCTGGCGGAGTGTTGGTGAATCATCTGCAAACACGAGGCTCCCTGGTGCCACCTGATGCCCCCCCCCCCTCCCGAGGCTCCCACTTCCTTAGCACGTCCCAACGCACCGTCTCAACTCGTTAGCGCCATTAGCGCTAATCGCCGGCCTTTATTGACGGTGATGGCTGGAGAGCCTGGATTGATTAAAATAATCGATATTTTAGATTTTTTTTTTGTGTAACCTGTGAGCAATGTGCAGCCTGCGGAAAGCAGTCGTGCCTCACGTCCCAAAGAAGGTAGAGGCAGAAGTGAAAGTGAGGGAAGACGTCCTAAAAAGAGCAATGGGACAAGGGCTTCAGGTCACATGACCCGGGCCAAACCGTAGCTCCGGTCAAGTCGAAACCGCCGCAGCGACGGACAAGTGCGCCGATGTTTTGTAGCCGGCTCTGGTTGCCGGCTGTCATCGGCCTGACAGCTCTTCGGAGAGTCTGAGGGACCTTACCTTCCCGGGGACGAGAGAACACACAGCCGGGCGCGAGATGAAAGGCGGCAACCTCAACATGACAGACACTCTGGGCCCAACAGCTCCGAGCGCTAATGGCTACAGCAGCCCAAGGTGGATGCTTTCAAAGGCACGGCTACCGCTCCCCATTGACAGGTTGATGGCTATGCTAGGCTAACGGCTAACAGGACACCTCAAAGTGTTAGAGGGGTAGCTAAAAATATGTCCTGCAGATGGCGTTGCAACTGAAGTTTTCTTTTTTATTGTCTAATGTAAGCGATATTTATAAAAACACTAATATGACTTACTAAGAGTTACTATTTCAATTAAATACTCTGATAACAGGGCACTGCTGTCTTTATAGAGAGGGTATAATGTGAAATTCATTAAAATATTGTAAGCCCTCTGTATGTAAGGTGATTTATAGAGAGATGTCATTGACTTCCTTCATGTTGGTCACATGTCACACTTCACCTGGTCTGTGCCTGGTCTTCCCCGTCTCCACTCCTGCACTGTCCAGGGGTCCAGATCCGTCCTTGGGGTGGCGGTCCGGTGGTCACATGACACTTAGCCCTGATGGCGGGATGGCACTGGAAGCTCCGCAAATGGGAAGATCGCTAAGCTCCTGAGGAGCAGCGGACGATCCAGGAAAACGTCAAAGTCGCGATGAGCGCAGCTTCTGTTGGCGATGGTTCAGTAGCCATTGACCGGTGATTACAGCAACGTAATCCGTAACTCCTAGAGAGCTCGAGCACACCCCAGGGAACTCCACTGTCTCCAAATGGTAGAAGAAAACCTCAGGAGATGTGAAAACTAAACACGGGCAAGATTCTCCATGATGGACGTGGAGGAGAAGAGTTACGCGAAATCGTCCTCTAACATTCTCAGCCAGACCCCGAAGATGTCAGTGAGTCACATACGTCCTAATGCTTCACACCATTAAAGCGGGACACTCATGGATCTGTAAAATTAATGACAGGACATATTGTACAGCAGCGAGTCTCAGAACATGTCAGTAGATGAAATTAATGACCTCACTGTGAAACGGAGCCCTACACATTGGGAGATAATTGGTACAATGGCACAGGTTAGATTTTGAATGGGGGGGGGGGGGCACAATTTCATCATTTAAATTCAAAGACTTATGAATCTAAATTAAATATTGGGGTGTGCACGATGCCCCTAGTTCCAATGCTGGGAGAGATTCTAGCTATTGAAAAGATCAGGGGTTAAGTCAAGTTTACCTGGGGCTTAACATTTTTTTTTTTTGAAGGAGGATTAGCATCTGGCCTAAAATACTCAGGGCTATAATACTCAGGGCTATAATACTCAGGACTATAATACTCAGGACTATAATACTCAGGACTATAATACTCAGGACTATAACCCGAGCGATCGGACCTAACAATTAATTGATACGTCACTAAGCTGAATTTTATAAGCTTTTATGAAACTGAGAATAATACATATTTATAAACAAAATCATAGAAATATGCATTTACAAAAACATCAAATCAGAAAAAAAACTATTTTAATATTTTACTGTGAGAGTAACAAGGTGTTTTCCTCTGGTTGTTCTGTTTTTATACAGAAATACGCCACAATTTAGTCACTTGTCAAGAATATCTTGCAGATTAACTAGTGACATTTTGAAAGTAGCTCCCCAACATTTAAAATAAAAAAGCATTTATAAATACACCTATCCGTGAAGTGGAAAAAATCCAAAAAATCAGAGATAAGAAATAAAACAGCTTTTCGAAATTGCGCATCCAGAGGGTCGTAAATAATAAATGAACTCATTAAATTGATTTATTCCTCGATGCAAGTAATTTGTTTTAGCTGCAGTATAAAACAAAACACACAAGCAAAAAATTATCTGAAACAATGAGAAGGGCTCTTTTACAATAAGGTATCATCATGAAAGTAATGAAATATTTTAATCCTGCAATAATAGGATTACTGTGATCCGATCCGATGGCAAACTGGCCCCGGGTTCTGATCCCATCCCCACCCCATTAAACCCCATCACCCCATTAAAGGTGTTTATATGGTTTGTTTAGTATGAGAAACATGTGAGCGGCCCAGAACATACATGTTACATAATGCAGACAGACCTTCACATGTCCTGCACAGAGAAAACAAAGCTGAATACCAAATGAATAGGATATGGTTGTGATTTTTACCCGAATGCATGTAAGTTTCCTGGGGACAGGCTCCTTCCAATCCAATCCTAGCGATATGCAGATCAGCGCCAAATAAATACCGCTGTAAGACAGGTACACTTCATTCCCCGAGGGCACAGAAGCAGGGCAGGGAGGGGGCTTCTTGTCAGAAAGATAATAAATGGGCCCCCGTTCTGGCAGGAAGATGAACACGGTGGGGGTGTCAGGAGGGAAGGACGATTATTTTTATGACGCCTTTTCATGTTGAAACTGTTACACAGGAGGCAGGGCTGAGCCTGCAGAAGCACAAATGCAGCAGCATCGGGGAAGAAAAAATGATGGCCTGGTCATTTATGAAGGAATCATTATCTCCATCGTGGCATGAAAGCTGATCCGTTTCAAGTCAGACGGTGTCCATCCATCCACGCCCGCATCAATCTTCCACACCTCGCATCCGGCACGGCGCCGCCGTGAGCTTGAAGTGTGTCCCGGGAGGACAGGGGACGCTCTGAGCCGGACACCAGTCCATCAGAGGACACGCATATCAGCTACCATCTTATCTGACCAATCAGAATCCCTGTGTGCAAAAAGCCCTGAAATTATACATTTCACCGTTTAATCATGTTGTTTACAATGTGCACAATCAAAATCTTACTAGGCTGCATCCATCAGAGCAATGCTTATAAATAAAAGACAATAAGGAGGGCAATCAATAATTGACAATAAATAACACCACTGTATGCAGCATCCCAGGTTATTCCCCGCTTTGTGCCTCTTGCTAGACTGCAGACCCCAGTGACCCTGCATAGGATAAGATGGATGGATTGATCTCCACTGTAGACGACACGCTGCATATACGAGTGGGGGAAGGGGGGGGCAGTGTAAATCTGGGATTAAATATCGATGTCAGGTGGTAGCAGCAGAAATATTTTGTGGAGCATAATTAGAATTCATTAAGCTGCTTAATTGCCTGCGGGTAAAAGCCATCCCTGAATCTTGTGGTCGGGGAGCCCAGGGTCCTGTTCTGTCAGCCGGCGGGGGGGGGTAAAAACTGATTATGCAGCGTGACCGGCGTCCTTTACGATGACAGCTCATCACGTGGAGTAGCGGTAATGGTCTGAGCCGTCGTCACCATCGGCAGTGACCCTGGATCGTGCTATGACAGGATGCAGCTGGTGGACGCCACCACGTCTCCGCTGTTGGTGGCACTTCCGCTGTCCTTAGGCGACTGTCCCCGGCTTGGCCCCGCGCCCCCGAGAGATGAACGCAGGCCTAGACGCTCCCCGGGCTCCGGAGCTGCCTGTATCTCTCCCGTGCAATTACACCTGTCCCGCCATGCGTAAAAAGCAATAGACACACGGGAGAGTGTCGGGGGAGTGCACACGCTACACGCTAAGAGGATCGCACGGGCTTACCACCGCATGTCATTTACACAGAGGCGCTAACTTAAGACCGAATGTCATCAGCTTAACGCAACAGCTCGTTTGCGGAATAGAATTCCCAACCGGAACGGCTGCCATTTAAAATTTAAATACCAAGATGCTATTCCAGGGCTAGTCAATGGCAGGACTAATAAGTCTCTTATTCCTCTTTCTCGCAGCAAATAGTGCTGTCACTTGATAAATAATCGCGTGTTTTGTGGAGAGACAGTGTTTCCTGCGAACTCCCTTTGTGGGATTTATTGCGGCTTGTTAAATATAGGATGAAACCGCACACAGGACTCAAGTTCCCCGTTCGGAGTGTTAGCGTGGTGCCGCGTGACTTAGCACCTGCCAGGAGCGCGTGACACCCCCAGGGGCCCCGAGATGACTAACAGAAAACAGGGCCCGCACCTGTCCCGTCTCAGAGACAGGTATTGTTTCAGCAGCAGGATACTACACACGCTGGGGGCCTGAGTTCTGACCCCCACCTCGATACCGTGGTAAGAACGTCGTTTGAGAGGATACCGGACAGACAGAGGCTCTCGGCCCTTGGATACGCTCTTGGTATCCAGCTCACGGGGACAGGCAGATGGACCTGTTATATGTTATATGAAATTTATACAAAACCAGCTACTAACCTATACTAGTGTTTGATTGAAATCTAAATAATAAAATATATATATATATATATATATAGTGGTATCCTATTCAGGGTTGTAGCCCTGCCCTGTGACCCTGGCCAGGATACGTAGTTGGAAGACAGATGGACACATACTGACCAGTTTTGGATATTTATCCTTCAGAGCAATTTCATCACAGCTAGAAGCCAGATGCACCCGAATATCGCTTCATGACTAACGCATGAAATTTCACCTGCTAGTTTTATGTCATACCTGTCAGAAACAGACAAATGACACGCGTGTCCTTTACCAGGGGACCATCACTGCCGACACAAACAGACCAAACCAAAGACATCTGGCTTCTTGCCTCCATTACTAAAACTTTAATTAATTGACACTTATCGGCATTACAGTGATCGCAACCTAGCTTTTTAACACGTTTAATTAACCAATTAAAATCTGACATGCCAGAGAGGCTATCAAATTAAACAACAGGTCTGTTTTCTAGAATGTTATTTCTCTTTTAATTAATAAGAGTTTGTGGTGGAGCGGGACTCCTGGAGAGGTAGGTTTGAGCACTGACCCTTTTGCGCTGCCTAATCAAATTAACAATTACAGCAGGTCCCGTTAATGGAGACTCGAAGGCATCTGAGTTTAGGACAGAAGAACCGCCATGTTTGCGACGGTCCGCCAAGCACGGATCCAGGACGTGGGGTTTAACGGGACGTTCCCCTGCCGATTCGGCCCTGTCTGCAGACTCACGCATTTTCAGCGGTCAATTAGCATCAATTAACACCATTAGAATGATGCCCCACCGGAGTACTCGTGGGACGGACGTGATGTTTGTTTAGTCGCTCTGCTGGCATTTTCATCCAGATGCTATGGATTTTAACACCCCCTCCCCCCATTAGGGATCAGGGTATCCTTAACTACAGGATTCCCCTCCAGCAGGGGGGGGGCAGAAGTATGGGGGCATCACGTTAAATGCTGTCATGGTCGTTAAGCACCAGATCGCAGCACCAGATTGTAGACCCCCCCCACAATGCAGCACACTACCTTATCCAGGAAGCCTTAATTAGCAACCCTCAGTTCTTCAATAGCCAGAGATAGCTATCAATAGATCACTAATTTAATTTTATTTAATATATTTCTTCTTACTCCCCATCCCGGGTTGTTCCTAGCCTTGTGCCTGAAGCTTCTGGGGTACACTCTGGACCCTGAATAGGAAAAGTAGTTACAGAAAATGGATGGATGAATGGTTGGATGGATCTCTTCTTACCAAAGTCTAGTATCTTTGCTGGAGGCGGAGTCTGCACCGGGCATGTTTAATGAGGGGTGTGGCTTGTGAGTGGGGGGTGTGGCTTGTGAGGGCACAGGTTCTTGACCCTGGCTGTGTATTGTCATTAAGCTGCCTTCCTTACTGGTTAATTACAGTTCCCACACGCCACTGAGCTCTGTCACGTCACACTGATACCAAACTAATCAAGACTAATGATTCTATTTAAACTGCTGCTGATAATGTTATTAAAATGCAAATAGTTAATTTCTGTTAATGATCCACTATCGCATGCAATCGATCAAGGACGGTCTTGCGGATTTAGTTTTTGTCCTAATTCTCACGCGAGTAGAATGTACATGTTGGGAAATTTCCAGAATCTAACAAATTGTAGCGAGCTTTTGATTCCTGTTACAGGGTATGTCTGATATTTTTACGGTTAACTTTAAAAAAAAAATAATAAAAAATGTCCATTCAGACACGTTCTGGAATGTTCCGGAATGTCTGTTAAAACTGCCAGGATTTTTATTCCATCGAGAATTTTTAAATATTCTGCGGTGCGTAATTCAACTTTATCTTCCTAAGATTCCAATTTCCTGCAGATTTGTACATGAAATTTCCTTAGATAAGGGAGGTGAAGCTGTGGAATTGTCATTTTTATTATACACAAATATAATAATCATATTTCTGTAGATCCACATTGATTATTTTCCACTGATATGAGGAATTTATTTAAATCAATCTCTGGGACCGTGAAGCCTGTCCTGGTTTTGGACACAGCCATAAGGTGAGGCCCGGGTTCGAGTGCAGATGGTTGTCTGGCAGCTGCAGTGGCGCCCCCTGTCTGCTGAGAATGGGATGTTAATATTTCATGGGACAGATGAGATATTCTGGCTTGGTTTTGCTGACTTGTGGTTGTGGTCTCGGGGGCGAGCTGCCCGCTTTCCTTTCGGCCGTTCAAGAGTTTGGGTCAAGTCATGTACCCCTAATGCAGGGAGAATCCTCTTCGGCGCAGACATGCTTGCATCTTGACCCCGTGTTTCTCAGCCTTGTTGTTGTTTAAGGAGCGAGCACTAATAAGTGTTAGCTATAAGGGCCAAGGCCCATTCCAGCCTGGCTGTCTCTGAGGCCATTCCGTCAGAAGATGCTCTCTGCCTGCTTCCCTGTGAAATGTTAACTCGTGGGCTCTGACATTTGGAGCCGCGGATCAAGCGAAAAGGGGTCGTTTCTGAGCTCCGAAAAGGTCACCGCTTCCTCAAGAGTAGGCAGGAGATCTCCTGGGCTTCTGACTGATCTGCCTGTGAAATTCCGTGGACTTTACACTGGAACCCAGAAGCCTGAATCCCTCTTTGCTTGACGGCTCTTCAGACTGCGTAGATATATGGAGGTGGCTTCATTGTCTGATGCTCCTCTGGCAAAGTCGGGGAGAACATCAAAAACTTCATCTCCCACATCACAGCTTCACAATTATCGCATCTCAAAGGCTGATCTCTGAGGAGATGAATTCTGATTTTTTTAGTTAAGAAAAACAGAGGCTCACGGACGCCCAGCAGGAGACTTCCGATACGCTCATTACAGAGAAATATTACCACTCCTCAGCTCTCGAAAGCCACCCACACGATCAAACCTTAACAGGAGGTATAAACGGAAAAGCTGAGGAAACGCCCTCAATTAGTATCTTCTCATACTGCATCATAAATGTAGCCCTAAAATCAATATTATGTGACTTAAATTTAATTAAACCTTACTGTCGTGAGTAATAAATAACAAAATATAATTTACGGCGTAGGAGGTGGGGCCAAGATGGATCCAGAAGAATGCAGAGATGATTAAGTAATTTATATGTCACATTTGTTAGCGGTAATGAGTTAAGGTTCATCCTCACAAATGGGAACAGTGCTGCATGCAGTAGTAAATAAAAGGAAATGTCACCTTCATTCTGTCTTATATATTTGAGGTGCTTTATAAGCAAAATAGAACAAAGGAATATTTAAATTAATATAACTTTGCTATATCCACCTAAATTGATTAAAGACACTGTTGAGAGTCTTCATTTGTCTCTTTGTACAATTCCAGAGAATTCAGAAATGATTCACTGCGCCAAATTATGCTCCTAACCTCATTTAGCTAATAGCTCAGTGGCGTTCCTTTAATTAAGTGCTCACATGGTGCACAGACCGTAGTGTACAACCCCAGACCATTTGGAAAGAAAAGCCACGCTCAAAAAGATCAAACACAATTTATGTGTATGAAAGGCCAACGGCCCAATCTGCAGTAAATGACTCTGCTCTGAGGTCATCAGAGTCTCACACTCTCCCAGCCTGAGAGTGGCGCTGCAGTGCTCCAGGTTCAATAAACTACCTGCTGCTGTTGCTCTATTTAGCCGACTAACCGGCAACAGGCAGGCCTGAATCAAGGCACAGACAAGCTGCCCAAGGTTCTGTCGGCCAAAGGGGGCCCGCCGCTATCTACCGAAGGTGACCCCCTCCCGGTCAGAGAAATTTATCAAGGAAATTTATTTATAGATACAGGACCCCGCTTAGGTAGACCTGGCCCTAGCAACAGAGCAAGATAGACAAAGTCAGCATTAAGCTTCAGAGTCGTGATTTTACACCCTGACTTTTACAGTTACTTAAATGATATTTAATGGTGGAAGAGCACAGCATTAACAGAAATTTTGTGTGCCTCTTATCTATCAGCCAGTAATTACCTGCGTGTTGGGTAGCGTAGATCCAGCCCGTGATTACTCAAGCGTGTTTTATTTTTAAGATCATCCTAATTAAAAGGCGTGACGCATTCAAGCAATCGGGGGAAATCAATAAATTAATCAAGTTGCTTCTTGGGCGTTACGGAAGTGTCTAATGCACAGATAGTGCTTAAGCGTTCAGTCCAGAGAACAACCCTATTTTGCTGTCAGTTGGGCGTGTCCTGCTGCCTGATTTTGCATTAGACTTTTTAAATAAACACAAAAGGGATTTTAAAAGCCAGGAAGGACAAAACGGGCCATGCAGCTCAGTAAGGAGAAAGCCAGATGCACGGCATCAGTAACCGGAAAGTCGGTGTCGCAGTGGAAAAATCTGCCATGTCGTTCACACTTACCTGCAGGCGGCAGCCTGCTCCCAGGGGTAAAGATGACAGCTTTAGGTGCAGAAAGCAGACATCTGTGGAGCAAACTCGTGGCTGAGGCTGATTCTTACGTGGGCAAAGAGATCTCTGCCTCCCCCTCTCTGCCTCTGCTTCAGGTCTGAACGAGTCACCTGAAGGTTCAGGCAGCCTTAGTCGCTTTCCAGGGTGGTCATATTTCATTTGACTAAGCCCCACCCAGAAGCGTGTGGGTTTGCCGTCTTCAGCAGACGCTCGCTGCAGGCGCGGTTTGGGGGGAATTGTTTTGTATATGTGACTGCTGATTCACTGTCATACGCGTCTTCAGGGAATTTCAGGCAAGCTACAATCAGATGTGAGCTGTGTCTGGTTTCGCACGGAAGCCACGACAGGGATCACTAATTTATTTTGGGGAAGCGTAAGAAAATGAGTGTGCATGCCTGATTAGACTCAAAAATCACTTTTTTTTTTTTCTAGACAAGACCTCAAGGAGATCAGTGATTCTAGCTAATTGGTCTCTAGAGACTCTATACACTGTACTTAAAGGTGCGATTAAAGAAAGTGATTTATCTTCACGGTATTTTGGGGGAAATATTCGTTTTCTAGGATCATACAATCTGTTTTTTTTTTAAGTTGTACAGTAGACTATATGGGATGTGCATTGCCATAGCAACTGTTAACATGGGAAGGTTCCTCACTTTCCTATATAACTGTCTTCTGGGTTTTCAAATTGAACCCAGACGCTGAATTCGACTGCAGTTACAAGGAAACGGGATCTCAGGAGGCTTTTGGTGGAGGCTTTCACATCAGAGATGCTTAAGGCTCATATGTATAGCCCAAGCACCTCTCCTGGGGCTTCAATGACGGCACACGCTTCCGCTGTGTCCACCACATTTACGTCACTGGCACCTAACCCTGGCAAAACTAAAGGAAATCTGCAGTTCCCATGATTACAAGCTAAGTGAAGATGTCCAGCCGCGGAGGAGCAGAACTGTCTGGCGTGTGTTGAACCTAGATGTCATTCTGAAGGTCATGGCTGTCAGTCCGCTAACCAAACTTCCTGTAGTCCACGAACTATGGCAACCAATTATTGGCCAGCTCAATTTCCATTCTGCCCCCTACTGGTAAATAAACTACAATGCATGTTAGTACATTTGGTCATTATAGTAATGATACACCTTAAATTTATAGTCTAACACTCTCCCCCCCGTTTCATGCAGATTTTCCTGGAAGTGGCTGATTTTTTGAGTGGTTAAATTTAATGTTTAAATTTATCGAATGGTTAAATTAAATGGTTATACTTACTGATTGATTAATTTAAGTTGAATTAACTAATTTCACTGTTCACGATTCTACTGTTACATACCTAACGTGTCTTATTTGTCTGTTAAAAAAAATGTGTACGGCGGTGGTAAGGCGATGTAAATATGCAGAGCGGCATAGAGAATGACTGGCCAGTTCGACTGCAGTTACAAGGAAACGGGATCTCAGGAGGCTTTTGGTGGAGGCTTTCACATCAGAGATGCTTAAGGCTCATATGTATAGCCCAAGCACCTCTCCTGGGGCTTCAATGACGGCACACGCTTCCGCTGTGTCCACCACATTTACGTCACTGGCACCTAACCCTGGCAAAACTAAAGGAAATCTGCAGTTCCCATGATTACAAGCTAAGTGAAGATGTCCAGCCGCGGAGGAGCAGAACTGTCTGGCGTGTGTTGAACCTAGATGTCATTCTGAAGGTCATGGCTGTCAGTCCGCTAACCAAACTTCCTGTAGTCCACGAACTATGGCAACCAATTATTGGCCAGCTCAATTTCCATTCTGCCCCCTACTGGTAAATAAACTACAATGCATGTTAGTACATTTGGTCATTATAGTAATGATACACCTTAAATTTATAGTCTAACACTCTCCCCCCCGTTTCATGCAGATTTTCCTGGAAGTGGCTGATTTTTTGAGTGGTTAAATTTAATGTTTAAATTTATCGAATGGTTAAATTAAATGGTTATACTTACTGATTGATTAATTTAAGTTGAATTAACTAATTTCACTGTTCACGATTCTACTGTTACATACCTAACGTGTCTTATTTGTCTGTTAAAAAAAATGTGTACGGCGGTGGTAAGGCGATGTAAATATGCAGAGCGGCATAGAGAATGACTGGCCAGTTCGGATCCGCTGTATTAATGCGGCGCCTTACGGCGTCCTAAAGCCAGCCAGCCGGCCGGTGTTACGCTAAGCGCCTTCAGGTGTGTTTATAATTACAAGATAATCAGCGCAGGTCTGTAAAGCCAGTGGAGAGCTGAGGACTGGTGATTCTGTTCTGGAGGACTGGAGCTTCGGTTCTGGAAATGCGTTAGGAAGACCGAGGGGAGCGGAATGTGTACTGGTGTCTGTGCCCGGTGCTACAGCCCATTTGCGGCTGCACTGTGGAGGATTATAGGGTTACTGACCTGGGCACAGGGATCGCGACTCGGAGCAAAATAATACAGAAGATAAGGGAGAGACGTTTAATGGTTCGTCAGATGACTTTATTAAACGATGTATAGTACATGATCCATCTATATAATAACGTTACGATCATGTACTGCTTGGTGGGCGAATAGACTGCGACATTCACACAGCTGTAGAGAATGGGGTATTTGCATTTGGGCTCGAAAAGTTCCTCAGACCACTAGAGATTTATGGAAAAGGGAAAGCTAAGCATTTACTAGGGGGGCGACTTTAATGAAAATTAACGAGAACATAATTGATTAGTGTGTTTTCCCTGCTGAACAAGCGGCATAGACCAGCATAATGCATGCTGGTTACACCAGCGTATGTTGTTTGGTGCTGGTGGACCTGCACAGCTATGTTGGTCCACCAGCTACACGAATACCAAACCAGCTGTTCTTTGCAGTAGGGTTATGGGTGGGCGCGGTAAATGGCTAAGAATGGGCTGTGTGGCTCGTTGTTGAGATGCGTTTGTAGTATGATAACTACACTTATTGTGCGTTACCATGTTTTCTTCTGAAAATAAGACTTTCTGTAATGCGCTGGAATTTCTGAATAAGTGCAGTCATTTCCTCACGTTTAACGAGTCCGTTTAACCTCACCGAAGTGTGCTGGATATACTGAATAACTAACAAAGCCAAAAATAAGTGTAATGTGAAACTTTCACTGTAAAACTGTTTTTGCAGTTTGTGTTAATATATTTGATTTTATATTGGGAAAACGCTTTGGGAATGAATGAAGATCACGCGCGTAAACTGTGATCCTTGTGCTCTCAGTTTAATGCGATGTGTAATTATATTATAATTATTAAGTAGAGTGTGTGTTATTTGGCCTACAGGGTGAATTTGGCCTGTTTACCAGCCCCAGATCTGAATGGCTCAGAGATGCCCACGTATCTGATGTCTGTTCAAAGTCCAGCATCCATTCCTAGAGCTCCGGGTGAGAGCAGGGCGATGCCAGCCTACATGGCAGGGAAGGGAAAGGAAAACTGGGCATCTCGAGGTCGCAGGGTTGTCAGCGTTGGTCAGCTGGCTGGCGTGAGGCTTTCAATTCGAGATAAGCCTGCACACGCATTTACATGCATGTAACAGTTTTATTACCTTGCAAATATTCTATAGGGTTTTCAAAGTACCACAACGCTTTTGATGTAGCTAATTTTAGGTTTATAATGGAATAACATAAATTTGCCGTAAGATTTCTTGCGTGAGAGTGTGAAACGTGAGTGTCACGCCAGATGCGTGAGAGTTGGCAGCCCGGCAGCTCCTACGAAGATGCATGGCAGGGAATATAACGATCAGTGTCTCTGCTGGCTGGAAAATCCTGTTTTTTTCCCCCCCACAAAAACCCAGTTGTGTTTCGTTACTTCTGTAAATTGCTGTTTACCACAGAGATGTCTTGTATCCTTCTGCAAGAGATGATACAACGGCCACGAAAACATTCAAAATGGTGAAATAAATAACTCGTTAACTATGCGATGTATGCGGAGTCAGAATTGCATTCAGCCAGCGTGGAAAATACAGCCAGAGTTTATTGCGAGACGTCATCCCAAAATATAATGGATAGATTATCACACACAATCGCAATTCCTGGCACAATTTAAATTTGTAATATCCTGCGAACTAACGCGGTGCATTGCAATCTAATTTCATTTTGCAAATGTGGCGGGCTGGTGTGGATCCAGCTTGGGGGAGCCCAGACAGCTCGAAGGGCCATGTTAATAAGCCAAAGAAATCGGAAGGCTGATGCGTGATTCTGCCGGTGCAGATCAACTTATTCTACCAACATGAAAATCACTGTAATGAGTCGCTTTTCCATACTTTACTTCCCGTTTTGTTTTTCCTGCATTACAGGGTCCTCGAATTATACGGGAGCCATGACTGAATGAAAAACAATTGCATGAGCCTGTCATACGGTTCAAAGGGCTCGCGGTGGTCCTGGGCGTGAGCAGCAGATTCAATCTCCACGATGGATCAGAACAATTTCATTTCATTTGAGCCCCTCAAAAACAAGCCTATCTCATCCTCACAGCATTGTGTCGCTGCCGAAAAGCGGCGCCCTTAACGGCCCCGATTGGACCCCGCGTGCCTTACAGGCGCTCCATTTTTGAGCGCATCGCAGCCGGCTCCGGAAGCCATCGTGTTGACTTAACGAACTGATAGTAAACACTATTAAGTTCTTATCGTAAAGCTGGCTTGTTTGAATTAATTCTGTTTGTACTGGAAGTTTTTATTTATCAATGTCAAAGGTGTTGCTGAGAGCTGAGCTGTATTAATACTGATTATGATTATCTGACATGGCTCTCTGCATTACAGTCTTTGAATACTGGGGGAAAAGGCCCAGAATCTTGTACAGTACATCCACTAGGTAAGGGTGTAGATTTGGGCATGGATGGTAGGGACACATCCCTACTAATATTGTGGAGGTGCTGTGCCTGTTTAGGTGGGCAAGGGATTCGGGGTTGATTCGGTTCATACCAATGTTGATACTGAACCTACATCCTTACCATTGGCCTACCAAGAGGCAATGGGAGAGTCCTGACAAAAGGCTGTGATGATTAAATGGGAAAATCCTTTTTGTGGATAATCCAGCCTGCCTTGTACCCCTGACGGGTAACTCAACATGCGAAAGTGCCCCAGATCAGTGTGGCCATGGACGGGCATTGCATTCTGTCGCAGTGCTGCGGAGGTGGGGTGCCCTGCTGCTTGGCTGCCCGCTGCGTCTTCATGCCCGCTGACTTGGATGCTACACTTAGTTTATAATAGAGGAATGCTGCTGACCACAGGCTGCAAATCGATAGTGAAAGCGCAGCTGCCCCCAGCGTCTGAGGGCGTGATCGGACAGGTCCGTATTCACTGCGACTTTCCCCTGGCGATCCTGATCTCCGTCTTTCCGTGCATCTTGCGCTGCGACCGAAACGCACTTTGATATCGGCGAGAGCTCAATCGCCGGGAGCGTTTGTTAACACCGGCGGTGGGTGCGACCTTATTTAGCGAGACGAACGCCGTCAGCATGTAAATCCTGCATCGGCGACAGCAGCTGCATATCTTCCCTGCAAATATGTCAGCGATGCTGTTTGTGAGGAATCCACTGGCAGAAGCTCGTTTCAGCAATATGATGGTTTATTGAACACCAAAAAATGTAATACAGTGTGGAAATGCACCGGGTACTGAAAGGCAGCTCAAAAACAAATTAAGGACAGTTTTCTACCCACCTTTATGCTCTTCAAGACCCTCTGCGACACCTAGGGTACTGTGTAGGTGTGGTGTGTGAATTTGCCTATTTGGGTTGACCTCCTGGGGGGTGAGGATCCTGAGACAGGGAGGGGGCAGGACAGGATGGGGGCTTCCCTCAAGAGCAAATGGTAACTCGGTCACTTCACTGGTCACTGCTAATTCAGCTACTTCCTTATCAGCCTAGTGATACCACACAGAACTCTCGTTCCCTCCCTGACTTCCCCCATGATCATAATTTGATAACACTGTCTATATTCAAATGATCAATCAAGAACATTATGGGATCTTTGCTGCTTTTTCCTTATACCGTTCTCGAAAGCTGCAGAACTGGGTGTTCGGCTCAGCTCATTTTGCCATCCTAGACAATTTCCTTAATATGCCACAAGGTTTAATTTTTTTCTTGCATATTCATTATGTTACTTTAGGAAAGGATGCACTGTAAAACTTAGACCAGGGTTAGCCAATCTTATCTGCAAAGGGCCACTGTGTGTGCGGGTTTTCGCTGCAACTCCCTAATTAGGTTACTAATTAGAGGACTGATTGGCTGAAAGAGTCCTCACACCTGGGTTTGAACAGCTGACCTACAGGTTATCCCAAAAACCTGCATACACACCGGCCCTTTGCGGATAAGATTGGACACCCCTGCCTTAAATCAATAAAACATCGAGACCCTCTGTATGCACATGTATATACAAGTTGGAAGCATATGAATAGTAAATAGATAAATTAGTTATTGCAGTGAGTCCCAGGGATACTGCACTTTTGTCTCACTGCAAGCATCAGTACAGTTTTTACTATTGATGGGTAACGGTGAAAGACAGGAGTCTCTAACTTAGAACTTAGAACCAGCTGGCCAGTCCCGGAGTATCGAAGGGTCCTGTTGGGTTTGTAGGCTTCAAACATCTCTGAAATATATTTTGGGTCTAGACCATTACATGATTCACATACAATTAAAATATTTAAAGTATTTTTAAATCAGCTGTATAGCTAACTGGAAGCCAGTGTAAAAACCAAAGAGCTCCGTTTTGTCAGTTTTAGTAATTTTAAACAAGTTGAAATCATCCAGTTGTCCAGACTAAAGGGTACTACAATAATCCACACTACCAAATGAGAGCATGGATTATTTTCTCCAAATCTTGATTGGACATCAGACGTCTCACCTTGCTGATTTTTTTTTTTAATGATACAAGGCTGATCCAGTCACTGCTATGATATTGTTACTAAAGCTTAATTCAGTGTCCATTAAAACACCCGGGTTTCTGACGTGGGTGGTGGTCTATAGAGGCCTGGATTTTGCAGCATCCATGTGTTAACTTGCTCTACACAATATCATAGTATGTCAATGGGAGCATAGTCATTAGGGGACACAGCTGGGTGTCATTGTTGTAACTATGATATGCAATAGTGTTGGCTTTAAAAATCTGACCCAAAGGGAGCATATTAAGGTTAAATAGAAAGTGATCTTTGAGGGACCCCACATGTAATATCTCTCTGTTCTGATTCATAATTATGCAAAGCAACAAAATAGACCCTCCATTCCTTATAGGATGTGTACAGTTCCAGATAATCCACTCCAATTTTACAGACTAAAACTGATAAATGTCTAAAATCTTAAGTTAACCACATCAGTCACTCAGGGTTTGTTAATCCGGCTTGAGCAGTTAGCTCCGGGTATGTAAAACTCGCTTCGTCGTAGTACACCCTACAGGTCTGGGAGACTTCTTTCACTGTAATTCTAGTCTAAATGAAACAGAATTTAAAGAACGCTTTTCTGGAAGTAACTTTTAATAAGCAGAAGCACACAGGGACCCACTCCAGTGTCACTCATGAACTGCGTTTCAAGGTCTGGAAATGGAAAAAAAACGGAACTACAGACTTCCTTCACTTTATTCTTCTATTTCTGTTCCTGACTCTCAATTATAAAAGAGAATATATGAACCTCCTGGTCGCCTTCGGCACAGCTTGAGTTCCGGCCGCCTGACCGACCAAAGGAAATGGCGACTCATTCTTTTATGCTTGTGTAAACCTTGAGTTAGACAGGAACATGCAGACAGAAATATCTGCATTGGCTTCTTGGGCAGGTAGTGTAGGAAACTGGCAGGGCCACTGTTTTCACTATAAATGTGCGAGTGTGTGTAGAGTTACTGAGGTGTGGTGTGTAGAGTTACTGAGGTGTGGTGTGTAGAGTTACTGAGGTGGTGTGCGTGTAGAGTTTCTGAGGTGGTGTGTGTGTAGAGTTTCTGAGGTGGTGTGTGTGTAGAGTTACTGAGGTGGTGTGTGTGTGTGTAGAGTTACTGAGGTGGTGTGTGTGTGTGTAGAGTTACTGAGGTGGTGTGTGTGTGTAGAGTTACTGAGGTGGTGTGTGTGTGTAGAGTTACTGAGGTGGTGTGTGTGTGTGTAGAGTTACTGAGGTGTGCTGCCACCTTTGCTGTCAAATGCAGATGTCATGGTGGAAGAACGACCAGCAGCCAGCCAGATCCTGCTGCTTCTGGAGGAAGGAGGGCCACAACCTTTGACCTTCGTCCTCAATGCAAATCTGTTGGTGAACATCAAGATCGTTACCTGTAAGTCTAAACCTACTGTTCTCATACTTTTTTTGAGATGCGTGTTGCTTAGCTCACAATAAGAATTACAGACATAAACTGGTATATATTGATCGAATACCACTGTTAGATATGAACGGTGACTCTTCCATTTCTTTGTGTCAGATTCTGGTAAAAAGTGCTGGTGCTTTGGCTCCAATGGCCTTCAGGCCGTGGGCCAGAAGGAGGTGGTGTTTGTTCTGCAGTGTCTCCCAGAGGAGACCAACTTGCCCAGGGACATCTTTAACTTGTACGTGAGCATCTACCAAGATGCTGAGAAAGGTATGTTAGCCATTTGCTGCTTCATAGGACTAAATATTCAAAATCAAAGTCAAAATGATATTTAATGTCAGTTTTTATTAGCAGTGGAGGCCGTTTTGGCTAGATATAGATTTGAACGGGGCTGATGAAGCATTCTGTTAATTCTCTGTTAACCTTTACAGGGAAGTTTGTGGAAGACCTCGGCAACGTGACTTTCACAGAGAGCTTCTTGGGAAGCAGAGACCATGGCGGCTTTCTCTTCTTCTCCCCTACCTTCCAGCCTCTGGAGGACCTTTTGCTGCCCCATGACGTTTTTCTCTGCGGGGTCCTAATCCAGAAGCTCGAGGTCCCTTGGGTCAAGGTGTTCCCTTTGCGCCTGCTCCTTCGACTGGGGGCTGAGCACACCGGTAATGCTGATTTTAGTCACTGATGTGTAGAATCTGCTTCTTTCTTCAAAATTCTTCTTGGACCATGGATGTTAACAAGGCCCGCCTTTGTCTGACAGTCTACCCGAGCCCGCTTGTGAGTGTGAGGTTTCGGAAGGCGGTCTTCAGAGAGGTCGGACACACTATTATGAACCTGCTTGCTGTAAGTTTCCCTTCGCTTGACTACTTGTGAATCTTGTGATCTTGCAGAAGATCATGTGTTTTTGCTATGGTGTGTTGAGAAAGATGCTGTTCTGAAAATCTGTCCTACTGCTGGGTTGGTCTGTGACATATCAGGGGAGAAATTTTGACCAGCTAAAAAGTATTAGTCAACTAGAGCATTGTGGACCAATTTATATGAACAATTCCCAGTTAATTCCCAGTTATTTTGCTATTAAATACAATTTTACAGTTGTCACAATTACTCGATTTAACTCAATTACTTGATTATTTTAAAGCACTGATTAAAATGTTCCTTCTCAATTACTTGTCAACATGGCAGAAGTAAGTGAAGTGAAAGAGTGAAAGGGTGCTGAGTTTGGTTCATTTGACTGAGTAAAAATATTGTAGCACAACTTATTGATGGTTTGAACCCAGCAGACTATTGCGGTCTGTGCATAGTGACAGTTGCATGTCCATGAAATATGGTGTCGATACTAACCTGTCATTTCCTGCAAGCCGAGTGCGGCATGGTGGCGCAGTGGTTATCACTGTCACTGCACACTGCCCCTTTGTGTGTGTGGGGTTTGCATGTTCATCCTGTATGTGCGTGACTTTTCAGCGGATCCTTAAGTGGAGTGCCTGAATTGATCGTATTTGACTGAGTTTGCACCAGTTGCGATGTATATTAAATATTATTATACTATGAATTATTACTCGATTAATCGTCAGATTAATCGGTTGATTCTTCGATTATTGATATCAATAGTGACAGCCCTAAACGTTTTTAAATTCATGTATACAGGATGTGTCAATTACCTATTGGACAACAGAACATGTGACTTAAGCTTAGACTGTCTTAATGCACACTCATCATATATATTATATATATATATATAGGTGCCTCAGGTAGGAGCCAGTGGTTTACTGCAGAAAGAGGCAAAATATTCATGTAATAATGTCATATTGAGATCCTGACCAATCCACTTAATGACTGATAGCAAACAGGTGCAGTGACTGAGGCCGCTGAGCTCACATTAAAGCACATGATCTTTAAGTAGGGTAATATGTTTAGTCTTTATACGTTGCTTTGTCACCATTTTCCCGAAACACTTTTTTTGAGTTACGGGCGTTTCTCCCGAACAGGATCTCAGAAATTACCAGTACAGCCTGCCCGTGGTGGACGGCTTGAAGATACATATGGAGATGGGCAACAGCTACATCGACATCCCCAAATGCAAGCTCAGTGAGGTGAGCTTGGAGTCCTGTGACAGCTCCTTCCCTGACGGCATCAGAGCAATCAGACTGTTGTCCAGTCCCATGGAGACCAGCCTGTGGTACAACAGCAGCAGTCACCTCTCGTTTTATTTCTATCGCAAAGATGGATTTGGCTGTAATGTAGTAGCTAAACCATGTAAAATCATGTTACCTACTGTACTCACATACAGAGGGTTTCAGGGTGACAAGCAGAGACCTTATGTCCCCGAACACTAACCCATAACTTTTTGATTCACCCCGCCCTCATGGCAGATGCTGAAAGTGGTGAACACATCCAACGAACACGTAATAAGCTTAGGGGCCAGCTTCAGCCCCGAGGCCGACTCCCACCTGGTGTGTGTCCAGAATGAGGGCGGGGTCTACGAGACCCAGGCCAGCAGCAAGCCAGGGAAGACCAGGAAAGGTGACCTGCTCTGCGCCTGCCTGGCTGTGCTGCTGATCCCTTAGTATTTGTGGAAATATATTTAGAGGACGTCCCCACGTGAAATGGCTTTATGCAGTATTCATTGGGTTAAAATGAGAATTTATGGGGAATCCCGTCCTAGATACTAAAAAGTGTGTTTGATGTCACTAGATAAGCTATATATATTGGGAAATAGGGAGCCTTGGTACGTGAATTATGAAGTGGTACTGAAATACCCACAAAGCAGACTGAGAAGACTGACAACAAAATGTCTGCCTGTTGTAGTGACTGGGGCCAGCTTTGTGGTTTTCAATGGCGCACTGAAGGCTTCTTCAGGATTCATTGCCAAGTCCAGTATCGTTGAAGGTAACTGCACAGCTGTAGCCAATGGCCTGTTCCTGTGATTAGCACCACGGTTGATTTCTACTAATCTCATGCTTGTTTTGGCCATGAACCTCAGACGGGCTGATGGTCCAGATCCCACCAGAGACCATGGAGGCTCTCCGACAGGCAGTACGAGACCAGAGTGACTTCCAGATTTCCTGTGGCAAGGTGGAGGTGGCCGACCTGAGGGAGAATGTCACCTTACGTTGGGTGGACTGGGTGCCACCAACCGTCAAAGGGTATGGCATGTTAGCTAAGGGCATGGCATGAGGCAAACTGTTAGGGTCCCAATGTCAATTGAGCAACCAATGTAGCACTATTCTCTCACAAACAGATGTGTAGCTGTAAAAGTATTTGGTGGGCAGTGTGTGACTATGCCCATAATTGGAAAGTCGTCGGTCCAAATCCTGTGGTTGCCCCATAATCCCAATTGCTCCTGAGACACTGGCTGACCCTGCTGTCTGATTCTCACTTGAATATTACTTTACACAAATGCATCTGCTAAATAAATACATGTAAATGTATTTGTACAGTTTCCGATGTATTACATCCTACAAGTATCTATTTAACCTTAAAAATATATTTAGCAGTAATATATACTGCAGTTTGATCTTGACTAATATTGATAAATACACTTTCCCTGCGCTGAGGTTTATACCTTGTGAGGACGTGTGAGCATGTCAGTGTGTATATTTGCTTTGTGTATGTGTGTCTGGGTTTAACAGCAGCATGAGCAGCCCTGTGGACGGCAGGTCCCTGGACACTGTCCCCAGCGTCCGACTTCAGCAAGACACAGAGTTTGAGACGGATGGGAAGATTGTCAAATGTGTGGAGGTATGTGGTACACTTAAATTTAGCCCAGCTCCGTTCCAATTTTAGGCACTCATTTAGGTAGGTAGATGTTTCAGAAATAGTGATATTAGTGCTAAAAATAGCAGAATTTCAGTGTTGAATTAATGTTGTGTCTTCAAAGGCTGTAATTCAAGTTTTAAAAAGGAAGTGTATATTTAGAACCATAATTGTATTTAAATATTCAGTATTCATATTCATTCTGCGGGGCGGCATGGTGGTGCAGTGGTTAGCACTGTTGCCTCACACCTCTGGGACCCGGGTTCGAGTCTCCACCTGGGTC
>JAODJU010000081.1:7120270-7142547 GCA_026776725.1 Gnathonemus echidnorhynchus
GGGGGTGGGGGCAGTAAACGGGTGATTCTGTTTTTGTCCTGTTCCTCGGACATCGTGGAGTCCTGTCATATCCTTCTCCAACAGCCAGTGCTGACCCTCAGCTAACAAGTCCTGTAAAGAAGACAGTGGGTTTTATTTGCAAGATACATACTAGACAATACATCTAATGGGGGTGATATGATCCAGGTATATAAGATTCTAACAGGTGTGGATGCTGTCCAACCAAATAGTTAGTTCAATATTAGTTAAAATACTGGAACTCGTGGCCATAGGTGGAAATTAGTGGGAGAACATTTTCAACTGGATGAGAGACTTGAGAAAACACTTCTGTACACAGTGTGTATGGAATAGTCTTCCTGTTAGTGTAGTGCAAGCTAAAACCTGGGGTTCCTTTAAATCAGAGTTAGATAAGATTTTAACAACTTCGAGGTGCTGTTTGAACTCTCCCCAAACGAGCTTGATCGCCCAATGGCCTCCTTTCGTTTGTAAATTTCTTACGTTCTTATCCAATGGTTTGTGACTGATCAGCAACTGATTCACTGATTTAATGTTCATTCTGGAACAGAACAGCAATTTCAATATCTTACATCCATCCATCCTGTGTACTACCCTTCCAGTACAGGCTTGCGGTAGATGTCATGATGCCGTCGTATATTTGCAAACACAGTAATGAAACGGTAGAGCATGTGACTCTTAGGTAGGACTTTACAGACAGCCGTGCAAGTCGGTATAGAGTAAAACTCCTCTGCCTTTAATCCAAACGGCCTGAGTGATCAGCGCTCGCTGACAGCTTCAAAGCGAGTCTGTGCTAAAGCACCGTCTTTAGCTTCATGAATAATTTGAGAGGAGCCCCGTACAGGCCTGCGGTCAAACCTCCCGCTTCTCCAGCCTTGGCTACGGGGCACTGAGCTAGGGTCGGCTCATCCAGTGACCGCGGCAACCAGGCCGCCATCTGCAATTCAATTAGCGTCACGCGGCGTGCGTGGCTCAGTCAGGGGGTCCGGGAGTCAGCCGCCATCACCGAGGTTCAGCTCAGCTCCAGCTGGCCGAACCCTGCAGCTTACTGTACCAGGATCCAGAAACGCCGAGGGACGCCACGTGCTGGACTGGACGTGTGTGAAAACTGATCCTTCACCACTGAGAGTCAGCCTGTCTCATCTGCATTTATTTCAGTAAATCCAAAAGTCACTTTCAAGAACTAATGGAAGGGGTTACTCTCTAGGTATTAATGAGATTCCAGGTCCCTGTGCACCAGAAATTGGCCAGTTTAATGGCATTTTATGGTGACTTTTGTAAGTGTTATATATCTCTTTTGTCTTTTGTCTTTAACATGTCGCCCACAGTAAACCTTTTGAAAATCAAAAGCTAAACTTTCCTCTACCAATTATTTATACTAATTTGGATAATGGTCTCGGTGTTGTAATTATATTAGTTTATCACAAGGAAATAATTTCGGAGGGATAATTAAGGAATCTTACATTCTCGCGTGTTTAAATAGGAATCTTCCAGTCACGTTTCACCTGCTTCATGGGACCACCTTAATGGTACGATTATTCTGCAGCTTTCCAGCAGGAACAATCGCGTTTGAAGTACGACTCTGTATTACTACCATAACCAAGACCCATACGGCGAAAAAAACAAAAAGTCTGGTGTTCAAAAGGCGAAGTTGCCGGAATTAAAAGGAAAAACAGATCGATGTAGCCGAAAACCGGCTTATTAAAAAGCAGCATGCTGGTAGCCACTGACCCCTGATCCACAGCAGAGAAATATCTAAGGGGAATGTAGCTCTCGCTTTTTCTGTATAACAAACACATTCAAGCGACCGAACGAATCAAAAAGAGCCAGTGACATTTAACACCTTATCAGCGAGCTCGCTGCCTCCCCCCTTGACGGGGGCACTCTCGGGCGTTCAGAATAATCCCTGTGTTGTCATCAGAGGCACAGTGCAGCGGCCATTTCAGCAAAGACCCACCCTTCGCTAGAATGAGAGCGAAGTAATAGATTTTTCTTCTCGGTCAAGGAGAAGTGAAAATCAAAGCGATTACTGCCAATCGGGGAAGGACAAGCCATCAGTCAGCAGGAGCTCTACGTTCCTTTTTACTTCAGATGAAAAGGCATTAAATCACAGCTGTTATAGCACCTCTGTCTGTCGTGGAATCAGGTGACCTCATATACTGTATATATATACTGGCACGGCAAAAACAACCTGAATATTCTTAATTAGACAAACATTCACGGCAGGTCAATTCGGTATGTGTCAGTACGTCAAGTTTACGCTGTCAGGTTGTCAGTGTTTAAAATGCCTTCTATTTTCATAATCATATTCAATTTACAGTTTTTCTTGCACCATGAGATTTCATCTCAGCGTATGACACACAGATAAGAATAAGGAGACTCAATACCACGGGTCACTGTCACTCAAAGCCTGACATTTAGAGAACCTCACCTCAGTTGTCGATGTCTGACGCGTGGTTCTCTATCTGAAACACAAGCAAAAACACTCCAGACTTTACTAAAGTGCTCAGAGTCAGGGAAGCCTGTAGAAATCCTTTTAACAGTATATAATACCCAGTTAAATAAAGGTGCTTCTCATCAAATATGCACCGAATGGATGATATCGAATCTTATACATTTGTGCTGCTTTTCCGCCTTTTCTGTAAATACAGACATAATAGCTGTACTCTCCCTATCATCCTGTTTTTGTATTATTCTGTGTGTATGATGTAATGTATGATGTAATGTATGATGTAATGTATGATGTAATCTATCACAACACACCCATGTAAAGCGCCTTGGGCCCACTCTGCTATAAATATAAACTGAATCCATTGCTTTCTGCACTCTCGCACCGGCCCTTTCTCAATGGCTCTGTGCCCGTCTTATCACCATATCGCTGCCGCCTTCGTCTTCGAAGTCATCCTCGCCGCCGTCCGTGACCTCCCCGGCCGCCCCTCCGGCTGCCTCCTCGCCCGAGTTGTCCGCCGTCTCCGAGACCGACTCCTCCTGCAGAGACTCGTAGCTGTCCTTGTACTTCCTCTGAGCCTCTAAACGGAGGGATAAGGAAGGCGGGGTCACAGGGCTGTAGTTATTGGCTCAGCACTGCTTTGGGGTGTTTCTGCCTTCTCTGATTGGTCATGATGAGTCGTCCCGCAAATGGGCCGCTCCGCGATCCCACGGAACTTTCCCAGTAACACCTGACAGTCCACTGACCAGCCAATGGGGCACCTTTTCCGTGGAGTGCACTCTGATCCCCAAAGCTGAGCTGTCCCATGATAAGGGTCTGGACTATATATGACTGACTCATTTTCTGCCAGTCTGGAGTGCCCAATCTCCTCCTCTGTTAATGCCCCCCCCCCAAAAAAATCAGATGCCTCTTCCTTTGACAAACGCCTTTGACTGTTATTGAAATTCTGCTGACAGTACGAATGATAATTGCTGCCTTAATTCCCTGACAGACATGTTCGGGTGTCTGGTGACTGAGCGCCGTGGACCCCTATCTCTGACGCTGTCAGAAAGACCAATGGTAGTGTCTGCACCCCCTTACCGCACTCCACTCTCTGCTGCTTCTCGATCTTATCCAGCCGGCTGAGCAGGGAGTCGATCTTGGTCTTGATCTGCGTCATCTCCCGCTTGATCGTCTGCAGCTGGCCCGTTTTCACTGCAGACAGACCGCAAATGGTTAGATGCTCAGAGGAGATTTTAGGGTTAGGCGACTGATAAAAAAAACTGAACTAATAAAGACACAGATCAATGCCCACTTCCCTGGGCCACCATTTTTCTAAGCTTTCTGCATCACATGACCCACCTGTGAGGACAGTCACATGACCCACCTGTGAGGACAGTCACATGACCCACATGTGAGCACAGCACGGATCCTCAACTGCTCTAATTTAGAGGTTCCCAACCTTTCAAAGTGCGGGAACCGGCGGACCAATCAGCATTTTCATAATATAACATCTCCGAACAGACAGAAACGTGAGGGGTCATAAAACATGAAAATGTACAGTTTATTTTTGGAAATTAACCAACCCCTTCGCAAAGCCCCACTGCTATACTGGCAGTGGACCAGAACCAGGGTTTGAGAACCTCTACTCTGATTAATTAATAATCCTGTCATTAATTCAATAAAAGCAGGTAACGGAACCGTGAGCTTTAGTTTATTAAACACTGACTTTTATTATTTTATTTACTCTTGTTAAAAAATGATGATGCTTCTTTATTTCAGGATATCAGTACATCAGGATGGCACCTGACATGACAGCTGATGACACCTGCGGGGTGACGCACGCGTGTCACATGTAATGTCACAGCGGCGGAATAGTGTGATCAGTCTGGCTGCCTAAACTCCAGGGAGCCTTTGAGGATGAAGCAGACGTTCAAGAAGAACCCGGTGCTGAAGGCATGAAAGAGACTCCCTGATTTGGCTCCTATGGAGAATCCGTCTTCAGCACATCCTGGACGGGTGCTCAGAGTGAACCGCGACAGCGCCGGTCCATCCTAATTTGGGATTAAACTGAGCAGATTCTCATCTTCATGAGTAAAACTCTGAAGGTGAATTCCCCCCTAAATTAATTTGCATCATTATATCACCCTCTACCTCTATATCGTCGCTCTCTGATGAAAACTTTTTGAAGATTTTTACTATAGATGGAATATTCCCTCTGTCTACTGATAGCATTTGATATCTAAGTGACCAATGAAAAGATGTTTTATAAAGTCATCTATCTAAGTAGCATTCACGTTTGTGGTTATTAACCCTTATATTCATGATGGTTGTTTGGATGAATTACTTTATATCACTTAACGTTGATAGCTAGATAGCTAGCTAACTATTATCATTGCTAATTGTGAATATAAAGTGAGATTTGTTTGTATTTTGTTGACAGTGACATATCTCCTTCCCTGGTAACAATCCACAAAGGTCCATTTAAAACAGTAGACTGGTCACTTATGGCTGCGTCAAAGTAGGTTTCTATTTGTGGCGCCAAGGGAGTCTCATTATGTTGTTTTAGGGTTATTTTGTAAAGTAGCTTCTGAGAAAATGCATTTTTTTCACTCTCCTGAAATAATGGAGATACAGTACAGGTTTTTCATTGGACAGTGATGGTATACTGAAAAGGTCATTGACCCCTACAGACCAGAAAATGGAAAAATCATATTGAGTTAAATTTACGGCTCTACAATGTGGCAGCGATAATTAAACACAGGGCCACAGGTACACTGGACATCCCGCCAGGTAGAGGGCGCCATCACACTCCCCCCTATTGAAACAGATGGTCTGAGAAATCCACGGGTGGCAGCCGGTGATCTCCAAAGCAGAAACTCCACCCTGGGAACCACTTTCTGCTGTCAGAATGGCTACTAGAAAAGCATTCTGGGAGCAATCCAGGGACAGGTGACAAACTGTTCATGACTGACACTGTCTTACAGCTCCTTCAGATTGGAACCGGAACTTTCTGTAGCATTTTAGCTTCTCGCTCAGTGAAAGATAAACACATAAAGTCTGGTAATGGTCGCTATTTGCCTGTATTCTGGTGACTGTCAGATATTTTTCATCTAAAATTATCATGGTGGAGGCGGTGACTAAATCCTCACGGAAGATTTAATTAAACACTGATTCACACGTCCAGAAACAAAACATGCTAACTGGCGGCAAAAACATAAGTGTTGAACATACAAATCAGCCAGTGTTTATGATATTACAAATCATGCCAAAAAAAAATCACAGATAAAACTCACCAAAAAAATATTAAATATAATCTTTCAAAAGAGGACGATGTAATAACAGGGAGAAAGAGCAGGATGTGAGCGGACTGGGGAGGAAAATAAATGTTTGATTCATTTCGTAAAATAAACATCCCGTGTTTTTTCTCGGATAAAGCCGCATCTGAGGAACGCCGGGGTCCTGCCGTATCGCTGCCTCCTCCCTATGCCCCCCCCGTCACGGTTCCTGAGAGCCGCTGGCAAAGCAAACGCTTCATACTGTCTGTGAAATCACCCAATGGACCGCGATCCCCCCAGTGATGAGCACACACCTGTCCTATGCTAATGCTGTCTTTATTACGCATGCTCCCTATTCGGGGCGGACCCCAGCCACAGGGCCACATCCACTTTCTCAGGATCCCCAGCCAAAGCTTCACTAGAGAGGCCCCCCTACCAAGAAAACTGATGATTATTTCACTGCTTCTGCAACGCAGGTGATTCAGGGTCCATAGGCAACTGCCTATTTTATTGATAGCTAGACCCAACCCTTGACCCTGACCCAGATAAACTGTTAGTAGATGGATGGATGGAGGGATATATTATACATGCACAAATGTATACATTCTGTAAACAACTGCTGTGCAGCCAGAGAGTATTTAATCTTCAAAATGAATTGATTTGGCACAGAAACTGGCACTGCGAACTGCAATAAAGAAGGTTTTGTATGGATGTCATTAATTCCTATTAATTATCTCCATATATTATCTCCCCTCTCTGCTGTTCTCTGCATCCAGCCGACATGAATGTAGCAGTGCTTCCTGAGCATATTAACGCACGTGGTGACAGCGTCTGTCGTCTAGCACCTCGTTGTCCCCGCCGAGCGAGGCCCGGGAACCGGCGAGGTGTGAGGTCACTGCCCACTAGGGCGGCGCTGTGCTGGCCCGCCCCCGAACCCAGGAAGGCGTGAGGATGCAGAGATAGCGGACTGATTTACTGACCGCTTAGCCTACAGCCCCCACACACCTGATCTCACATTAAAGCCCTCGCTGTCCTCTTTACGAAGCAACAGGACGTAATAGAGTGACATGCACAGTATGGGAGATGTGAGCAAAACTTGAAAGTCCTCTTCAGAAAACAAAAATGAAGTGCAAGATCTCAGAAGGACAAGACTTCATAACATTTTCCTCCTGCGCACTGTGAAGAGGCAAACAAATGTTCGAGTGCCCTACTGGAGAGAAGCGGAGGCAGGTGGGCTTACGTTTCGGGCCAGAGGATGAAGAGCTGGCTGTGGGCACTCTGGAGGATGAGGAGGAAGAGGACACCATCTTGAGAGGGAAGGAGGCGGTCTTCACCCTGCGTGTGGAGGGGACCACGACCCGGGATCGCTTGATGGGAATGACCGGTCGCGGGGGGGCGGAGACTCGGCCGTGGTATTCAAACAGACTGCAAATCAAGCAGCAGGAAATGGCGTAACTATGCGGGATGGAGCAGAGAGCCAGGGCTGCATAACATCTGCTGATCCAACAAGATGATTCACGACACAAAGTGATTTTTTTACGCTATGAATCAGAACAAAACAAAGTCGACGGACATCAAACTTACACAATCGTAACGTGTAATTTTTAGTCTATAGTCCTGAAGACGATGTAATTAAGTTGAACAGCAAGCCTGGCATATTTTATAGTTTGGATCACTATTTAATGATGTTCTCTTTACATGGAGATTCCCCAGCATCTAACTTCCTCCCAGGTTTCTATTCCAATCCCATGGGTTGCTTGGTGACCAGAAAGTGAATTCTAGGACATTTCAACGTGAGGGACATATAACTCATACAAAGGGGCCGACCTTATCTATCATTAGCCAATCATATGTTTTGAATGAGTGGGTGACAGAGGAGGGGCTACTCTGTAGACCAATCAGCTTTCAATACCCCATGTGGCCCCACCCCCTTATGCTCCCGAACACCAGCCATGGCCGCCTCAAACCCACACCTGGTTCACAGGCTCTTTTTCTGTTGCTTGGTGACAGCATCTATATCACATAAATTTCCCTTTTTATACATTAGGGGAGTCGCTCTGCATTTTTCCATTTCAACAGCAGAAGGGAACTTGCCTTGTTTACCAGAGAGAAACACATAAATGAAATCCACGTCGGACGAACAATTAACCCTGTAGCTTTTCTGAGGTGAATCTCATATTTTAAACTGAGGGCAAGTTCAGCGGCTCTCAGACATTTACATTTCATTTATTTTATCCAAGGTGATATTGTGAAAGCGGGGTCAGCCAGTCCCTGGAGCAATTGGGGCTAAGGGCCTCGCTCAAGGGCCCAATAGTGAAATCAATCTTCCAACCCTGGGATTTGAGCCAATGACCTTCTGATAACAAGCACAGTGTCCCGAACCACTGAGACACAAATCCCTGCTGCTCCGATATGAATATTTAGCTGTGAATGCTGCTGACTGCACAATGACAACACCTTGGGCCAACAAACACAAAAGGATTTACTCTGTACCTGCCGCACTTGATCTCTTTTTTTTAATATTTAAGCTGCCTAAGCCCCATTTATGAGAAAGATTATAGATGTATGTCCTGTCTCTAGTGGCAAATGTGATTCACACAAAGTTTTAAGCACACAAAGGTATAGTTATCGGTGTCTTCAGCACTTTGGAAAAGTAATTTCAGACATTGTTTGCTTTTCACGGCTACATGGGTGATGCTATATTAACATTAAAGAGCGACGTGCTGGAACAGGGTGAAAAATGGTTTGATATCCATTGGGCGAGCAGGTGGTGCCTTTCAGGAGAGGGACGTGCCACAGTCACCTACCGGCTGTAAAAGTCATCTCTGTAGTAGTCGTAGTCGAACTCATAACCACTGCGGAGGTTGAGACAAACAGGAAGAGAGAAACAGTGTCAGGTATTAAGGTAATAAGGTTGTGGATGCGACGGGCTTCTAAAACTGGACAAGGAGGAATCGCATTTGTGACAGCTGAACACTTTCATATACTTTCCAGCTCACACGACATTTCACTTATTTAGCAGGCACCTTAATCCAAAGCCATGCCCGTTTTTGAAATCACTCTGCCAACCCTGGGATTTGAACTGGCGACATTCTGATCACAGGCACGGCGCCCCAAGTTGTTAAAAATTCCCACGCCGCCCGTCTTTTCTAAGTGTGCTATGCACGGACCACAAGAATAACCTCCAGCGATGTAAACCTAAAATGTAGTGGGAAGATTTAAGGTCCTTAACCCCGCATGTACCGACTGATGCTGGTCAGTTTATCTGAAGGTGCCCTTAACAACCTCCCGATCATCTCAAACTGCCAGGTGAGGCCCAGCCACTCCACCAACATTTAATGGACCTTACAGCCCCCCAGTCACCTCTTTCAGAACTTTTTCAGTTATAGCACTATACTGCCCCACAAAGGCGATACACAGTAACTGCACTGACATAGAAATTGAGAAAGAAGGGCTCTTCTAAGTTTCTTCACTGTCCACCAGTACCTGTAGTCGATAGGTAAATGATAGTGTTTTCTTGAAAACCAAGTACAAGATATTTTGTCACGAGATAAAACAGAGTCTGAGAGACCTGGGGGGAGTTTCCCGAAGTCTCCTTAACGCTACATCGCTTGTAAGATTTATCTTTTATGAAGGTAGTGTTAAGGCGGCATCGAGAACCTCACCCCTGATCTCATAACTCAACTGTGATAATAATTAGTTGTGTTTTTTTTCTTCTGATGCACACAAGCTTCTGTTCAAACACACAAGTCTGTCCACATACGGCCCTGCTGCCAGCTCACCATCCCCTCTATTTCGGAAGGATAACAGCCGGCAGGCCCTGTCGTCATAGCTGGGCCTCACCTGTAGATGGCAGCGATGGGTCGTTTGGATCCCAGCTTAGGCCTATAGGGTCTGGGTTCGCCTGCCATGTTGATGTCTGAAAAACAGTCACATAAACATTGGATAATAATGCTTGGGCACGCTTGCTAATTCACCGAAAGATTAGAACGTCAAATGGTGTTTGTGCAAATACATCCCTTTTATTTGTGCAACTTCACCAAAATGGAATAAATTAGGCAATTATTAAGCATAATCGGTTCTATAGCTTTCAGCACAGAAGGCTTAAGTAATAACTAATTAATTAAACAAAAAACATTCCTAAATGAGACTAATTTAATTTAACTCAATTCAGAAAAGCTATAGTGAGATTTGAATTGTAATTAACTTCAATCAAGAGTCCTGACAGGATAATTAATTAAGAGATCAGCTGGAACATAAACTGACATAAGGAAGGTATGAAGGGGACCAGGAGGGAAAAAGCCCCCCCCCTGTCCGGTTCTTCTGGTCCACCTTAAATTTTTGGAGAGCTCATGGAAAATGTTCACTTATGCCAAGTCAATTCCTCAGCACATATGTCTGTAGTGTGCTATTTTTCTCACTTGTACATTGCTTTGGAAGATAAAAATAAATGTAAATATTTTTGTTTTTTTAACAATACTTCACCTCCAAACTGCGTGGTAACAGGTTTTTTGGATGTTAGGAGAACAGACGGGACACATAATGAAACCATGGAAACGCGAAGGGGGCGGAGCTTACAGTGGAAGTGTGCATCCTGGCTGACATTATAGTAAGCAGGTCTTTGTGTTGAGTGAGCATGGTAACCAGGAGACCTTCTTATCATCCTTCACGAGACCCCAACACCACCTTGCCTGAACATCACCCCAAAACCTAATCTCTTCCTCATTAGTGGAAAACCTTGACACAGCACGACAGGCACCTGAACACTACTGCAGAACCTCCTCTACAGCTGAACATCACTGGAACATGGCGGCTTGAAACCAAAACATCTCTTCAAAATCCGAACGTTACCTCATCACCGCACATGTTCTTCTGTTGTTGGGGATTGTGTGCCTGACAAGCATGAAAATTCTATATTGGGACAAATTCGAACTGTCAAAATGCTTCAGGTCTATAACAAAGCCAAACGATTTCATTGGTTAGCGCCAATGCTTGAACTGGGGAAAAACAGGTGCCAGTACTCCCCTTGTTATTCAGTACAAGGTGCAAATACTCCCCTTGTTATTCAGTACCAGGTGCAAATACTCCCCTTGTTATTCAGTACCAGGTACAAATACTCCCCTTGTTATTCAGTACCGGGTGCCGGTACTCCCCTTGTTATTCAGTACCGGGTGCCGGTACTCCCCTTGTTATTCAGTACCGGGTGCCGGTACTTCCCTTGTTATTCAGTACTAGGTGCAAATACTCCCCTTGTTATTCAGTACTGGATGCAAATACTCCCCTTGTTATTCAGTACCAGGTGCAAATACTCCCCTTGTTATTCAGTACCGGGTGCAAATACTCCCCTTGTTACTCAGTACCGGGTGCCGGTACTCCCCTTGTTACTCAGTACCGGGTGCCGGTACTCCCCTTGTTATTCAGTACCAGGTACCGGTACTCACCTTGTTATTCAATACCAGCAGATATTGAGAGGTGCCCATACTCTGAAGTAAAAAGAGGAGCTGGTAGCACGTACTGGTGAGTACTGGCCCACCAGGCTAAGATCATGAAAGCGCTTTTGCTGTCTTTTGGTGAGAACTGAGAGGCTCAGAAGGAGCTTCTACCCTCAGGCCATCAGACTACTTAACACTAACTGACAGCAGTAATTACACTATGTTGCACATATCTGATCTTCTTTCTCTTATTACCAGCATAACTTTACTGTTCCTTATTTATTCCATATTTATTATACTGTAACTTTGTCTTACTGCTTCCAGTGTTTTTATGGCGGAGTTCATCATTTTGTATTTCACTGCAGGTTACGGTTGGAATGCACACTTTGCATATCACACATAAAAGCTTTGAATCCACTTGAATCACTGGTTACCACTGATGGCTTTAGTCACAATAGGTCTGAAATCATTCTGGTTTTGTTACAGACCTGAAGTCTATACATGTCATTGACTGAGAAAGCCCCCTCCAGCCTGATGGCTCGGTCAGGCACGTGTGACTTGACCCCTGAAGCAGCGCAGAGTGACTTTTTAACACCACACCAGTTAATCCATATCTCACAAAGAACAACCCTGACAGCAGAACAACGGTCGCCGCTATCGGAGTGCACTAAGCATGAAAAGCCATTTAGAGCGAGGATGACTGTGACAATGATGACTGCCTAATAGGAAGATAATAACCCTAAAAGCAAAGATATATTCATTGTGTCCTTTGTGTAGCTGCGCCGTATAACCAGCTTAATATCCTTAACTGACTCATCACTGCTTCTCATTTACACCTAAATTCTGTGACGTTCCTGGTTTCCGATCCGGGTGCATCAGCCTCCAGCGTGTGGCGACGTCGGACTCAAGCAAGGGAGCCATATCTGATATGATGTATCCTTAACGTAGATGAATCCACTCTCACAAACAGCTTTCCAGGCTCTTTCAAATAACCCTCAAACAGCAAGAGTATGTGTGTGTGTCTGTCTGTGGGTGTGTGTGTGTGTTATGTGTGTCTGTGTGTGTCTGTCTGTGGGTGTGTGTGTGTCTGTCTGTGGGTGTGTGTGTGTATGTGTGTGTCAGTCTGTGTGTGAGTTATGTGTGTGTGTGTGTGTGTGTGTACGTGTGTTTGAGTGTTTCTCAATCCCATCTTTATATAGCAGCATTCTCATTTTCCCTAAAGGGGAGTGAAAAATAATCAAAATCGCAAAGCCTCCTAAATTAAATCTCATCTCTGGCTTGTGTTCTTTAACGACAGGGATTCCACGGTATTCCGTGTCAATTATCAATAGTTCTGCAGGGAAAATTTTACAATAAATAAACATTCAGATATGCGATCTTAATCTTTTTTCAAGCATTGCTTCTTTCGAAGCCTACAGCTAATTACATTTAAAAGAATAATCCACCAATATGGAATATTAATAAGTGGACCGTAATACGAACCAAAAATCCAAACCCTATGTGTTTTCCACATTAGATCAATAAAGTCCTGCTGTATGGCAGTATCTCTGTGTCGCCTGCAAGAGAGGGCAGTCCTGGCCAAAGCCACGCCCCCACACCAAGACCACGCCCTCCACACCAAGACCACGCCCCCACACCAAGACCACGCCCTCCACACCAAGACCCGCCCACTCAGAAAAAGTGACGTTTTAGAAGCCTTTCCCTTCTGGTATAAACATTAATATTTCAATTTTAGTTTTTGATTTTATCACAGCACAGCCTTTTCTTGTGTAATTAAGGATCCATTATTACATTCGGCACAATAGATGGGGGGCGGGGGGCGGGAGGGGGGTGCTGCCAGGATTTTGCCAAAACAGGTGGCTCTGTAGCCGCCTGTGGACCCGAAGCAGATCGGCGTTTAGCTGAAGAGGAGCAGACGGTCAGATAAGCAGGGAATCTGCATCGCTAATGGGATGAAGGGGGATCAAAGCGTGTGGATGGAGGAAAAGCCCCAGGAGAGCAAGGATGGGGGCTGAGAGCCAGCAAAGGCAACCTGAACATACCACTCGCATCCAGTTCCTCGGGCACTGCGCCACCTGCTGGCAGCAAATTTCTGAAATGACGATACGGCGTGGTCTATTTAAATAAACAAACCGCCTCCCTACTACACCAATTAGATGAACCTAGACACAAAGGGATGACAGTCGGGTTTCCCAAACTCGGAGAGGCAGCATTGAAGCCCAGACTTCCCAGCCTCCTTCCCGACAGCCGGCGTCTCCCCGCGGAAGCCGCCTCTCTTTCATCCCACACACTCCGTCACTCTCCTCTCCGCCCTTCTCTTAGTTCAAATAAGACCGTGGCCCACAGAAAAGGATCCTCTGTCATCCGCAGACTCTCCGGGAAAATGTGACACGAACGGCGATAGAGGGACACACTTCAGCTCGGCTGTACGACTCGCAGCTGGCAAATAATAAGAAAAACACACATTACTGGTGCCTACAGGGGAAGACGGTCTGTGTGTGTCTGATGGGGGGGGAGGGGGGAGCACGTGAGGACACCAACCCTGGGGGGTTGAGCCCTCTGAACCAATATCACCAAAGACGAGAGCCGCTTCCTCACATCCAGTCCAGCTGATTAACTATGTTTTCACCTCCCACTGGTGCCAATTTGCCCCCTAGATCCCGACAGTCTGACTTACTGGGAGGGTTAACACAAGAAAAATCACATGCACACAGTATTTCCCATCTGCCACAGTTACATCTCCGTTCTATTTGACAAATTTGTAATTAAGGGGATAAACCGCTTTCTTTGTGTGCGACATCGGGTCTGGGCTTCTTAATTAGTTCGATAACATAATTAATCTTAAGACTCCGGCACTGCAGAGACTGACGGGCAGATGAGTAGATGTGCGGCAGGGATGATGGTTCAGCCCTCGTGACGACTAAAGAGCTGGGGTGGTTCTGGGGGCGGCGTATGCTATTTGGGTCTGATCTAAATGCATTAATAACTTATTGGTTTCCGAGAGTCTTTTGCTTCTTAATGCTGGCAATTTAATGTATGTGATACAAGGTCAAAAGCATCTGCCCCCCCCTAACGGAACAATTGGCCTGAGTCTGGCCCCCCCCCCCCCAAGTTGAAATGGTCTGGAACCGCCACTGGACCAAGGTATGGGCAGCTTCTGTCTCTTGGCCGTTTTTTCCAACTCGTTTGATTAATCAGTCAATCTTGTAAGATATTCAGCATTGTGGTCTTACACCCAAGAGGTCATGGGTTCAAATCCCGCCACTGAGCTTGCATGTTCTCATCATATCTGAGCAGCTTCATGTTATGATTTTTTTTAACCATTTTACTACACGGATGTAGAGTGTATGACTGCGTATGTGACAAGTTCAATTCAATTCAATTGTTTTTTTTATATAGCTCCTTTCACAACAAAATCGCCCCAAGGCGCGTTACATGGGTGTGTTTCGATACATTCCTGCATCATTTATAGAGAAAAATAACTAGAAACTAGAAAACATGGTCAGCCTTCCCCACCAGTAACCTGAGAAGAATCCCCTTCGTTTTTGCCCTCAAATCATCTCCAACCAGGAACGCTCCACTAGATACTAACAAAAAGAGAGCACGAACACCATCAATATGAGAAGAAGATGGAGATGGATTGGACACACCATAAGAGAAAAACATCAAAAGGACAGCTCTCTGCTAGACCCTAGAAGGCTAATGGAAGAGAGGCTGGCCAAAGGACCCCTAGTGGTGAATCGTAGAAACACAACTGCAGACCCTGAACCACAGCCGGGGCCCAGTACAGAAACTTGCCGTAGACTGACAGAAGCGGAGGTCCTACACGGCAGCCAGCAGAGGAGCCAGCAGCATGTCTACCCAGCGGCGCGGGGTTCATGACGCCTGTCCCCAGTGACCCCCCCTCTGTCGCCTGCAGGGCTCCATCCATGAAGCTGACGTGAAGGACGACACGCGTGCGATTATTTAAGAAATCTGCAGCATTTACACGCCAGGACCATCATCCCCCCCCCCCCCCCGCCCTCTAATCTCTCCACCCTCTTGGAGACATTTTCCACCCTAACTCAACATCTAATCCTAATCCTGTTACCCAAGTCCCTCTGAAACTATGTCACCCAGAAGACCCACGCACAGACTTTACAAAGCCCGTTCCTCTGTAGCACGTATTTCTTAAAGTGCTTCTGAAATATGACGTATTTGAATATTTGCGTAAAAAGTCCATGTTGACTCTAAGCCATGTCGGCTTCTGTGACTTAGAAAACTGTTAGAATATCCGACTGGCTGTATTTGTTCATTTAAATACGTTTTTTAGGCACCTCATATCACATTTTTATTTATTACATCTCACGACGCATTCAAATTTATTTATTTAAATATTCATTTATTCCTTGAATAATTAATTTTTTCGTTTTTTTTTCCTAGCTTAACTGTGGGCTGGTCGATCGCACTGCAAGGTCGCGGTTTCTCGTTCCAAGCCTCACTTCCCACAATCCTTTTCAAAGAAGCGCTTTGAAAGCATTAAGCCAGTTTAAAGATGAAGTCATATTTAAGATTAAGAGCTTAAAAGAAAATGGAACAAATATATATAACTCCCTTTGGAATACAACTCTCTTTGGAATATAACTCCCTTTTTGGACACAGCAGTTTTATCTTCAAAAAAACACTTACTTAAGCCAGTTTTATTCACTTTTTTTGGATGACAGGAAAACGGCACGAGTAAAGCAACAGAAATGCTCATGACAATATTCATAATTTCAGAATATCACAGTGTCCAAAGAGTCATGGGCCAGAGGTGCCAGCATGGTGCACCACCTCATCCTCAGGGGCCAAACAAGAGAGCGGGCATCAACTGAGACAGCAGGCATCACGGGTATCAAACTTGCTACATAATCAAGGCAGGTGTGAAGAACTGGCTTACTGTCAGAGAAACCAAGACAAAAGAACAGGCATCAACCAAAGGAGTGAGCATTAACTGAGAAAGTGGGCATCAGTGAAGAGAGCGCAGGTATCACAGAGAAAGAGGGTATCAGAGAGACTGGTCATCAACCGAGACAGCATGGGGATTACGGAGAAAGTGGGCATCACAGAGGGAGTGGGCATCAACCATGAGAGCGTGCATAAATAGAAAGAGAATGGGCATCACAGAGGGAGAAGTCATCGACTGAGACAGTGTGGGTATCACGAAGTGAGCAGGCATCACAGAGAGAGCTGGCATCCCAGAGAGAGCTGGCATCACAGATAGAGTGGGCATCAGTGAAAAGACAGCGGATACCACAGACAAAGTGGGCATCAGAGAGAGAGAAGGCATCACAGGCAGAGTGGACATCAACAGAGGGAGTGGGCATCAACTGAGACAACAAGCATCATAGACAGAGTGGGCATCGACTGAGGAAGTAGGTATCACAGACAGAGTGGGCATTACAGGGTGACTGGGCATCATAGAGAGACAGGGCCTCACTAGAAACAGTGGGCATCAACAGAGTGTGAGCATCACAGAAAGAACGGGCATCCCAGTGAGTGGACATCACAGAAAGAATGGGAATTACAGAGAGAGCAGGCATCAGTACTCAGAAAGTCGGCATCACAGAGAGAGTGGGGCTAAACAGAGACAGCAGGGATCAACTGAAAGTGTGGGCATCACAGAGAGAGCGGGCATCACTAGAGATTCTGGGCATCAGAGAGACAGCGGGCATCAATAGGCACAATCCTCCACCAAAATCACTGGCACAGCAGCGATATGCATGGATGACTGTCTCCACTGGCATCCTCGGAGGAATCCGCTGGCTCGTGACACTGCCAGTGACGGGCGTCTCGTGCGGCAGCAGTGAATCTCTCGACAGGAAACCGCGGCTCGTGGTATGAATCCGCAATCTGCGGCACCGTGGGGTGGGTCCCACAGCTGAGGGCCTGTCATATCAATGACTAACAGAGGAAGCTGTCTTTCTCTGCTCCGCTCCGAGCGCCGCTTCACACACCCAAAGTTTCCACTGTTCCTACAGCCTACATTCCGCCTCTCTACGGGAACAAGAAAAGAGCGACGGCGCGTGTCTTTTTCAGGCACTGGGCTTCTCACTATCCGCACTGCTGGGTAAATATAGAAAAGTCATGAGAATTTTCTTTTAAAAACTCTGATATAATCAGCACTTAATAATAATAATAATAATAATAATAATAATAATAATAATAATATCAGCGGTAGTAGCAATCATAGTAGTGTTTATGTTTTTCTTGTTGTTCTTGGGTAGGTTACAGTTCACCAGTATACCCACACATATTAAACAAATATTTTAAATAAACTAGTGTCTCTTAGGTCCTGCTCTTTAAGCAACATGTTCATAATCCTCTTCTCGTTCTGGAATATTAGGAGTGACCCAGTAATTGCGTGTGGTATATTAGAGTTAAAATATAATAAAACAGCCAAGATCTGAACGTGTGTCAGTACATCATTAGATTGAATCGGTTTGTCTTTCTCCAGGTATTTTCATGCAGCCTGTATACAGTATAAACAGAATCTGGGCAAGTTACAAATAATAATAATAATTTTAAAAACTATGCAAACGCTTTTATTTATATTTTTCCGTTTTCTTGTCTGCTCCCAATTGTAGTAAAAGTTAATCATTCTTGATTTTATTAGCCTTTTTTTCCAGAATAAGACTGAGATTTCGGGAGGGAAGCACACACACAGCGGCTGAAACACCGCCGGTTCACACTGATCGCGTACTCTGGTGCCGGACCCTAAAATACTGATCCACTCTCTTTGCACCGAGCTGCGTACCGACAATGCCCCACTTTCCTGCTTTAAATTGTCAAAAGTTGCCGATGTTGTGACAGGACGTCTGTCTGTTTCATTCCGTGCGTCGCAGATGATTAAACATCCACAGCAATTATAACAATCAAATACCGGTATTTAAAATATTGAACCGGAGATTGACGCTGTTTGCTCTATTCTAGTTTCTATTTTCTAGGGGTTGTCGTTTATATAGACAGGCAGACGGACAGACGGACGTATAGACGGACGGACGGACAGATGGATGGATTTATTTACGAACAGGCAGGCTGCCTGACTAGGGGATGGGTCCTCCGCCCCCGTCCCGATCGGCGACCCCCGTCCCTCTCTCATACTCACATCTCTGATGGCGTCGCCGGCCTTTATAAACGCTCATGCTGGACGCGACTTCGCTTCGGGTTCCGTGTCTCGCCGAGGTAAAACGCAGGAGCCGGGAGCCTGGCTGCTACCATCCGCTTTAACGGGGGTGTCTCTTTATTTCCGAAGTCAGCCCATGTTCACAGCGACGGCAGCCAGGGTACTGGGATGCTCAGCGGGACTCAGCAGCGCCGCCGTGCGTTTGACACGAAATCCCGACATTAGCGCCGTATCCTAACTGGATGGCTATTACAATGTTGTTGCTCATTTAATGATTCACAATACGGATAACGTAAACTGCTACATTTTAAAGCACTGATGTTTTGACGCAGTCAGCATCCTGACATCTTATGACAAATAGTATAAGTGAAGATGGAATAAGACTCCCGGTGCACATCTGATTCCGGGAGCCATTAAATAATAGCACATTACTGGACATTAGTGACCACAGGGCACGAGGCATGGGGCACCTTGACGGGACACTCAAGATAAGGGCATTTTAGAGATTCCAGCTCACCTAAACGCTTATCTTCCAACTGCAGGAGGAAACCAAAAGAGATTCACACAAGACTGGGAGGACAGGCAAACTCTCCACACACACACACACGCACACACTCACAAACACACACACATACCCACATTTGTATTCGTATCTTTTTGGAGACCGTCCATCCATTTCTATGGGCAAAACCCCGACCTTAACCCCTTCATAGCTCTATCCTTAACCATAAGTAACCAAACAAAATACATCTTTTGGCATTTTTATTTTTTTGATTGCATTCACAAATCTTTGTGGGGGACCAAAAATATGGCCCCCACATCATCATCATCAAAATAACAGGTTTTTATGGTCCCTACAATATAATATATGCTTAACCGCCCCCCTACCCACACACACACACAGCAGCAGCATGGTTCAAACCCACAACCCTGGAGATGTGAGGCTATAGAGTCACACCAATCCCATGTGTGTTACCATCTCTGTCAGAAAAACACTTAGATTCCTTTCCTGGCTCTTATGGCACCTTAAGTGAACGTGGCAGATCAAACTTCACTGGGGGATCGTGGGCCCTCGGGGGAGCCTGAAGCCGGGGGTATTACACAGACACCGTAAATCGCAATGGATGCTCCTCTCCCCACTTTATTCAGCTCAGTGCTCTGAGTGGCTGCAGAAAGGTAACGGCACACGCCTGCTCCAACAGCAGCGACAACGCAGCTCACCGAGCCAAACAAACAAATTTATTTAACCTTGTGTATATCTGCACTATAAGTCACTGGTTTTATTGCAGGACCAGCTACATATAAAAGCATGTCCAGCACCCACAGAACGTTCTGCAGGTTCATCCTGGTGTTGCCCCTCAGTGACGGGTTAAGTGGAGAACATGCAGCATCCGATATGTTTCTGTGAGTAGTTCAGCTCACAGCACCACACACTGGTGTTTATCTTCCAGTGAATCCACCAAACCCCTAACCCTGGCAGCTCTGAAAGCTAAATGCAGATAGATGTCTTCCCTGTGAAGGTTCAGAACCTTTTGAAAGAGCTTTTTTCACATTTCACTTATTTAGCAATTGGAAGCAGGGTCAGCCAATCCCTGGAGCAACTAGGGGTTAAGGGCCTTGCTTAGGAGCCCAGCAATGACATCACTCTGCTGACTCAAGGATTTGAACCTATGACCTTCTACAAACAGGCACATTGTCTTAACTTGCTGAGATACACGCCTTTATTACAAAGCCTCACAGCAACCCCAAGGTCCCAGAGCAATGCTTATCCACAGCTAACTTGCTGTGCTTTTCTGTCATGGAGACTAGCTTTTCCACGTCACATACAAAAACCACCAAAACGGTGGAAGAATTCAATTGGATTTGAATCAATCTGAATAAATGAATATGAAAGCGTTTCACGTATCCAAAAACAACACAGAAGACAATCGATCGAACCTGCTGTCCTGCCAAAATATGCACAGTCATGCAATTTTGGACGTCAGGCATCACAGACCTGGCTGGCGGCGGTATTAAAAAAAATCTTAAATAGGCTGATGTGCGCCATCTCATGGACACAGCTGCATGGTGCAAGTTTCAAGACAAGGGGCAAGGAGCCCGTCTCGGGCAACACAACACAGGAGGAAGAGGTGCAGCCTAGACGGGATGCCAGGTCATCACAGGGCACACAGATACAAACAATGGACAGCTGAGAAACGCTAATCAACATAACTGTGCATGTTTGGCCTGGAGAACTAAATCGAGGAAGCCCATGCATAATCCTACGGGTTTAAAGTATCTAACCCAGGAAGAGCGTGCAAATCAGACATACACGCACTCACGCCGAGCAGGAGCCGGACTCAAACCCTCCATCCCCCGCAGCTGCTCCAGCGACTGATCCGCGGTGCCGCCCCTCAAATTACCGCCGTGGCGATTGCTGTGGTATCGGGGCGGCTTTTGTAAAAGAATAATGGCGGAGATTCCGCTCCAGGTTTCCAGTTTCTTATGTCTTTGTGTTCACTTTCAAATGGAGACGGTCTTTAATTCTCATCTTTCCAGTGTGAGGAAATAAAGACATTGAAATTATGGCCACTCACCACACTGACAAGAATAAAGCGAGTGACTTAATTCATTTTAAATAACTTTAAAGTTTTTATTTATATTGCAAACATTTATGTTCTGATAATGAAAAATGACAAGGTGCATATGGACTATACTGTATGTATTCGCTGACGACATCAGACTGCGGAAAAGATTAAACGCAAGCCCACTGCTAATTCAAACGCTTGACTTGATAAGACTATTAGAATGACTAATCTAATCCTACAGCCCGTCATTCAGGCATAGCCTACAGTTTAATACACAGAGGACAGAGGAGCAAAAATTAGGTTCTGTCATTGCCTCAAGATCTTAAGCTGAATTACTCAACTGGAAGATCGCTGGTCACATTGAACCGATTAAATATCCCGTTTCCTGCTACTCTTCGTGAGCGAATGCTGTGGGAACGCTTAACGAGATCCCAAGGGTGCGATTCAAAGGCTTCAGCCACCACTGAAGAGATCATGGGTCAAAAAGAGCATATTTCAACATATGTAAATGTTAAGAGTTAAAATATAAGCATACATGCAAATTTAACACGCGGTACTTCGAGGTTGTATTAAAATACTAAAATTGACCACTTGGTGGCGCCAAAAGACTAAAAAGAGCGAAGACTCCGCAGCCGCTGCAAGCATGGATAATTAATTACGAATAAATTGTTTTGTGCAATTCCACTTAATGCGATATAACAAGCAGGTTTAAACTCGAATTCAAATCCCACCAGACAGCAGAACGGTTACTTAACGTAATAAAGGCCACAGTTATTTCTACAACTAAAGAGTTAAGAAGCATTTTAAGACATTACTACAGAAAGATGGCGCTATTGGCAAAAGAAGACGTGAATTACCATGCGCCCACATTCAGAAACATACTCATGCGTGTTGACGCTGACATAGTAAAACACATCTTTATACGCAGGCACACTTAGGCACCCAGCCCATCGATGTCAAACGTGCTTTAAAAAACAAATAATTAACAATAAATAATCAAATTAAGTAATCCGTCTTAATGGAATTATCCCTTTAATTTACCAAAGAAATCCCTCTTAGTTTAATCTGGGATGCAAAGTAGGTAGTAAATTATAATGTGTAGCTAATGTTAGAGTGGTAGTTATGGACAAGAACTGCTGAAGCCACTTGATCAATGAGTTACAGAGTGAGAAATTTACTCTAGCAAAATATCACACTGTACCAACACGTAAACACCTTAATATGTTTAAGATGTCACCCAAGTAACTGGGGGATAGCACAGTACAGTGGTACCTCGGTTCTCGAACTCACTAGAACTCAAATTTCTTGAAAGTCGAACAAACCAGTTTGACCTAGCACTCGATCTGAATATCAGAAGTCGAACCGTGAACGCTGACCTAATATAAATTGTACGCGCCAGGAAATGAGTCATAC
>JAODJU010000081.1:7160508-7171469 GCA_026776725.1 Gnathonemus echidnorhynchus
GGGGGGGGACTTTCAGGTCATACCCTGGTGTCTGTGATACTAATGGGGTGGTGCAGGGGGCTGTGATTTGGGGGGGCGGGGTCAGGCAGGTAAGTAAAAAGAGTGAAGCAGAGAGAGCCTGGGAATAAGAGAGAGTTAAGGACAGGAATGGAAGTGAGAGACACAGACAGACAGAGGGACAGCATTTGTACGGAGTGTTCCGGTACCATGATGGCGTGAGTGCCAGAGTTTCATGGCAGAGTAACATCGCGGGCGATCGGGTGTGTGATGGGGTCGGCATTATCTGGGGGTGCAGATACAGTGAGTGCCACCCACCAGGGAGCCACACCTTAAACACACACACACACACACACACACACACACACACACAAATACACACACCTGCTTCTTCCAACCCCCCTGCTTTTAATTCTGAGACGTTCCCCTCCCCCTGTGAGCAGCCGAGCCGCTGACAGCCGTTCTTCTGCTTATGCAGAAATAGATGGTGTTATTAAGGTGGAGTCATCCCCCCCCCCCTCGCCCATCTGTAACGGCAGCTGGTGAGAGGGTGGCAGAAAATGAGGGAGAAAACGCGGGATTAGTGAGGAACGAGGAAGATGGTGCAGGCGTAAGGGATGGAACAATGTGATGAAAAGATGGAGGTGATGGAGAAAGAGAAAAGGCAAATATCTAAACAGATAAGGTGGAGAGAAGAGTGAAGAGAGGGACGGAAGAGAGAGATGGCATGATGGGTAGGGGGGCAGAGAGAAAGAGAGGGGGGGCAGAAGCGGGAAAAGGAGGGGGAGAGGAAGAGATGGAGTGATGGGTAAGGGGGAAGAGAGAAGGAGAGAGAGGGACAGAAGAGGAAATAGGAGGGGGAGAGGAAGAGATGGAATGATTGGTAAAGGGGGCAGAGAAAAGGAGAGAGAGAGGGACAGAAGAGGAGAAAGGCTGAAAGCGAAAGATGGAATAATGGGTATGGGGACAGAGAGAAGGACAGAGAGAGAGAGAGAGAGAGAGAGAGAGAGAGAGAACATCTATGTGGAGTAAGGCTAGAGAAAGATGCAGCATATGTCTTTAAGCAGCTGCCAGGTCAGAGAAGTACAGGTTTCATGCAAATGTACCACTAAAACAGGGGAGAAGGAAAGATAGACGGATGTTTGGATGCCGGGCTGAGCCCGCGGGGGGGGGGCGACCCGTAATGAGGTCTCTGCAATTTCAGCTCGGCTCTTCCTGGGTGATAACAGGACGGCCAGAACGCGAAGATCCGACCCGTCACTCGGAGCCGCATTTCCTGATTGTTCTTGTGAAAAGCAATTTCGGAAAGTCTCACAGAAGCCCCCTAGAAAGCAAATAAGTCCGCAGGGTCTCAGCGAATCATCTCTGAGCATCTCAGGACATCAGGACACGAGGTGTCAGGCGTCTGCTCTCCAGACCACGATTGATCGGACATCTTAGGCTAAAATGTCAATGGAGCCTTGTGTGACTTCCTGACATTTTTACACGTTTTATCGCATGAATAGTGCTACAAAAGCAAGTCAAACAAATAGTTATCATTTTGATATCCAAAATAGCTTCATCCTGTTAAATCGCCCTGTGAGCAGGATGGTTGGGCTAATAGTGGCCAGACTGTGGCTGGAATGACATCAGCAATCTTCTCCAAACAGAAGGTCAGAGACCTTCGGAGACGTGTTCAGGGGGACATCTGGATACGGCAGGGCCAGCGGGTTCCGACACACGGTGAGGATTCCGTTTCAGGTCAGCGGTATCACAGAGACCTCGGGGACCGTGAGAGTGTCACTGTCCTTCACTGGTGAGGGACCTACAGGCCAGAAGGAGCCTTCAGCAGAACCTTTGGCGAGTTAAAAATGGATGCTTGTCAAGAAAATGAAGCAGCCCTTCATTAAGGATGAAGAGCTGTGGAGAATCTACACTGTCAACACAGTCATTCCCCACAGGACACTGACTCCTACAGGAGGTATTGAGAACCTGACATTTTACCTAGGCCCAGAATCCCGGGCATCAGAGCAGTCATATGACATGACACCAGTCATGTGACACAATGTGGAGAGAAATACAACCAATGCAGGCCCCACTTGTCACATCCTCTCATATGAGGGTGAAAGTCAAGCAGAAACAGCTGCTGCAGTCCTCACTCATCCACAAGATGCTAGTCTGGGGTCCTGCACTGTTTTTTCATTTGTTGCTCTAATTGAGATGCCATAATCATGTGACTGTAATCATGCAATAGTAATTCTTAGCACTTTTCTAATGAACTGGGACCAGAGAGTCTCAGGTTGAACCTGACTGGATCGACAGGGAGTGAAGACTCATGGGCTTTCATGGAGAAAAAACACAGAACAACCCCCCCCCACCACCACCACCACCACCACCACCACCACACTCAAAAGGTAGCTGAAGGACAGAGGGTATCCAACCTGCTGAAAATGGCGCCGTGAGCAGGCAGAAACAGCATGTGCAGATCGGGGGTCATGCTGAACAATGTACAGTCACCGCTGGACTATGGCTTCCGGCAGTGAGCGGATTAAAGCAGGAACAAAATAAAACGAAATCAAACAAAACATTCATTACACTTCCAGAAGAAGGACCGGGATTGCATTAAAGCTTATTAATAATCTTTAATTAATTGAAACAAGAAAGAATAATGGGTGCAATATACTAAAGTTCCCTTTTTCTTAAATATCATACACTAATCCATTCCCAGAATGATCAAAGAAGTGTCCCAGTAAGAAGAGTGGATTTTAATCATCTAGTGTTAATTATTTATTAACGTGCAGATATTTAAGCCAGACAGAATGTTTATGATGGAAATGTTTCAGTGGAGTACTTATTTATATGTAAAGTAGGAGATATAGAGTGTACTTAAAAGCTATTTTAATTTAGAGCGTGTAATATACGATGGGTGCAAGTGAAATAAATTGCCTGGCAGTTTAATAAGTTTCCATTTTTTTCAGTTTCATTAGAGAACGTTTTGTATTTATACAATAACTAGCCAAGGTTGCCGAGTTTCACTTCAAAGCCCGAGGAAATGTTCTAATTAACCTATTCAATATGCACAATTAGGAGGACTTAATAAGTTAATTATGTTTGCACTGTTAGTACAAGACCAGTCTGCGAAGCTTAATTGACATCAGCATTCCTGATTTCGAAGGAGGACTTCAGAGATGCAAAAATAAAAATCAAAGGGGAGATGGATGCTAAGCGCTAACTTCCTTTTGCGGGGGGGGATTGGCAGGCGGCTTGGTGGCGACATTTCCTGTCGGGAGGCTTTCATGCCTCATTTAAAAATAGAGTTTTATTTTCTGCCTGATTTCATGTGCAAACTGGTGGCTTAATTTCTGCATAGAAAGTGTGAGAAAGGGGGTTTGATTAATACCGGGAATGGAGAACGTACAAACAGACACAGGCACGCAGCTGTAGGAAGCCACTCAGCCTGAAGGGGGCGTACTCCTCCACCCCAGAAGCACCTGGGCTCAACTGCCCATTGATTGCTTTACAAACAATCCTGCTTGTGACTTTTCTTTGAAGTTAAAGCATCGTCAAACTGTGATCTACAAGTGAATGAATTAATAAATGGTCTTTAAGCGGTAGTCTCCACATGTACAGTCATGTGAAAAAGAAAGTGCACCCTCTTTCAGTTCTATGGTTTAACGTATCAGGACATAATAAGAAAATCTTCTGATCCTTAGCAGGTTCGAAAAGGATTTAAATCTAGCCTCAGGTGTAAAACAGCATATGACAGATTGACAAAAATGACCGTGCTTAACAGTTGGTATGAGGCGTTATTGCTAATAAGCTGTGTTTGGTTTTCGCCAATCGTGGTGCTGTGCATTGTGGCCAAACATCTCCACTTTGGTCTCGTCTGTCTGAAGAACATTGTTCTTATGGTTTGTTCAGATGCAACTTCGCTAACCTAAGCCGTACTGCCATGTTCTTCTTAGTGAGAAGAGGCATCTCCTGGAAGCATTTCCAAACAAGCCTTACTTCTTCAGTCTTTTTCTAATAGTGCTGTCATGAACTTTTAATATGCTAACTGAGGCCTGTAGAGTCTGAGATGGAGCTCTTAGGTTTTTCTCTGAGCATCGCAGTCTGACCTTGGGGTGAATTTGCGGGGACGTCCGCTCCTGTGAAGACTGGAGACCATCTTGAATGTTTCTACTTATGAATAATCTTTCTCACTGTAGAACGATGGACTTTAGATTGTTTGGAAATGTCCTTATAACCCTTCCTAGATTGATTGCTTCTCTAAGATGATTGCTGATGACCTTTCCTCCTTGACATTAGGGTAACACACACCTGACTGCTCCAGCAAACTGACAAACCTTCTGTTTTTATAGAGCTGGTCACACTTGCTAATGACCAATTAATCAAGTGCATTTGATTAGGAGCATCTGACTGCTACTTACCCTCTTAATTCCTATGGAAGTAGCACTTAATTTTTCACACACTGCTTTTGCATTTTGCCTTAGTTTTCGTTAAATAAATAATAACATAGTGTAATATGTCATTTGCTGTTGTTCAACTGAGGTTGTATTTGCCTAATTTTAAGACCTGCTAAGGACCAGATGATTTCTTTTTATTACGTCCTAATATGTAAATCCTTAGAATTGAAAGAAGGCTGCTTTCTTTTTCAAATGACTGTATGTGCATGTGCACAGCTGTGAGGTGACATGCGAGTTCGGTGGCGGGTGTCCACGTGCCAAACGTGAACTCAGACATGACCTCATTCTCCATCTGAAGAGTTCTGGGGATGAGAATGACTCACGCAGCAGAGATTCTGTGAAATAATGAATAATTTATCCTGGAGAATCTGTAACTGGCGTCTTTCTGGCAGCTGTTATGAGCCTAAAGACAAAAGATGTAGGAAAGGTACAGAAGCCAGACTGGCTGTGGGTCCCGCAACAGAGACCAGGCAGAACCCAGTCATCCATCCATGCATCGTCCTACTGCTTATCTGGGTCAGGGCTGCTGGCTGGACCTGGAGCAGATCCCAGGCAGCACAGGGCACACGGCTGGGGTCACCCTGGTTGGGATGCTGGTCCATCATAGGACACACACACAGAGAATAATACACTTGGACTACAAGAGAAAATCTGCTATATATGAGAGAATGTACAAGCAGATGGGGTACAAACCCCCAACCCTGGAGGTGTGATGCAACAACGCTAACCCCCGACATACCATGCAACCCCCCCAAAAAGAAAAAAAAAAAAAAAAGAACGCAATGTTCCGGTAACTTCCATTAGCGATAACGCTTCCACTGGATCGGCTTCCTGTCCAGGGCAGGGAGCCCAGTGAGCAGAAGATGCTGGCCAGAACATCACTCGCTGGGACAGCTCTGGCCCGGCTACGTACCGCTGCTGCTGGAGGTAATGGTTTCTGTCCATGGTGCTGAGGCAACCCACCCAGAAGATGTGTGTAGTCTGCTGTCCAAGGCCCCGAAACCATCGACCAGAACCGGAGCGTGTCCATCCACCAGGAAAGCTAGCGTTCTACAGACAAACCCTCTCGAGATAAGACAGTCATTCATTCATCGTTTTTATCTTTTATTTTGAATCTGCTCAGTGATTTTATATTAACAGTTTGTCTAACCGGTCACTGGTCTGCAGGTGACAGCCAGCTGACCACCTAAAAGCAGAGGAGAGACCCCATACTTAAAACTGGCCTCCCAAACCCATTCTGCTCCTGATCCTGACCTGACGGTAATAACATTAATGGATGACGACCTCTGCCGTTTAACACCGCCATTTAACACCGGCATCAGACATGCAGTTACATCCTGCGCTTGCATCACTTATTAGCCAGTATGATGATTCAGGCGCTTCTGTTAAGTGCAGATTCAACAAATTAAGAGAGTTCAGTGGAGCTCTTTAGAAATGCATAGAGCAAAATGGGTTTTATATCATTTAGAGACACAGTATTTCCCAAATTTATCGAGATAATAACTCGGCTTGTACTCTCCTAATGAAATGGAGTCATAAAATGTGTTTCTGTGTGTGATAAAGAGACTCACGTCACTGGCTTTGCTGTGAGTGGGTTAGTGTTTATGCTTGTGTGTATGTGTGTGAGGAATCCACACCATAATTCACGTTCTGGCAATGTGTCTGCACATAAGTTTTGTGTGTGTGTAGGTGTGTGTGATCGACAGGAGCGCAAGTTAATGACTGAATTTCTGTGTACTTGTGTGAATGAAATGAGGCCTGCCCAGACCTGTCAGACGAATCAGCCCTGGGCCCATGTCCATGGAGAGCAGTTATGGGGGGGAGGGGCTTTAGGGGCGGGGCATGGGGGCCACATTACACACTGCGCCAGGCCCAGCAGGCTCCGCGAATTTGCCCGGAGTGGCATATGTGTGCCTCAGAAAATGGGCACGGTGGGGGCCGGACACCCGCCCAGTGTGACCACGTACGTCGACAAACACGCAGCCCAACCTACTGACGGAGCCGCCGTGTTCAGCTCCCTCTGCCCTAACGTCAACTGGAGGAGTTAAGGAAGAAAATAAAACCTGCCTGTATCACTCATTCAGCAACAAAAGGCATGCAATTCACAGCCCCTTTCCTACAGCCTGCTGATATCTCATTCAGTTTTTCACGCTTTTATTATTATTATTCTTTTTTTTTTTAACATAAAATTCTATTATTCTGTAACCTAATACGATTTTCAGGGTAAAATTGACTAAACCGCTCTATCATTTAATGACTTCATTTAAGCACTGAACTATAATTACAGTAGTTCAATATAATTGACATTTGATAGTCTCTCACTGGCCTGGTCCTCCAGTGTGGGTTTAATCGACCAGATCGACCTCATTAAATGGCGTTTACTGAATGGAGGGCAGGAAGAGGGAAACTCAACCTGGCGAACGGTTACTGTAACCACAGAAGGCAGACAGACGTCGCCCTAAAAAGGCAGGAGAAGGGACGCGGAAAGGGGGGAAACTCAATTCAGGAATAACTGCCAAGACAAAAATATATAATAAAACCATGAAAGCGTTAGGCTGATGGTAAGCGGCAGCAGAAATTTAGACACAAATCACTTTCTTTTTTTTTTTTTTCAAAAAAGGTGCCATCTGCTCTCCCACAGTTAAAGCTCACTCGATGAACTTCCGGAAAGCAGACAGATAGTTAGGAAGACAGGATTTCAGAGATAAACTCCCCCTGGTAAAACTCGTCTCTCTCCAAATAAAAAAAAAAAAAACACTGAACGGAAAGCAGCATATAGTTCAATTAAAAAATAAAATATTTCACTTCCTAACCAAATGTAAGCCAAAAATTATTAATATGTACATAATTATCATAATGCATACATCAGATAGCGTTGCATTAAAATAAATAATAAATTCTAATGTTTTATACGTTTACTACAAGATTAGCAGCACGGGGGAGGCGGGGGGGAGGCGTGAGGCCCAGCCACCCTGCATGGGACCCCCGTCTGCTCCGGGGATGATGGAGGGGGTGATAACACTGCCTATCTCCTCCCAGAAGGCCCAGGCCTGCACAGGACTGAACGCATCATTAGGAAGCTGTCAGTCGGATCAGCGCGGCGACAGAAAGCTTCAAAAGGACAGCAACCGCGAATCGATGGCTGGAGACAGCAGCGAAGGGAGGGGGGGAGCAGGCCGGCATGTTGGAGAGTCCTGAGTCCCAGCAAAACACGATGCGCCAGTGCATGCTGGGATGTCAGACGTTCCACGACGCCACAGAGACAGCCTCATGCCGGAAGGGTCACGGACATTTGGGGACGTGACAAAAAGCTAAACAGACCTCGGTAACTGCTCTTGCTCACGGGGGACCGGTATGTCCCCAGGGCAATGCATTCAGCATTTAGCTACACAAGAATATGCGCTGGATTCATTTACGTTTTATTTGTTTAGCAAACGCTTTTACCCAAACTAATAAAGTTGCGAAATCATTCCACTGACCCAGGGATTTGACCCAACGACCTTCTGAACACAAATATAATGTCCTGACCTGTTGAGGCACACACTGCTCCCAGTGAAGAAAAGTGCCTTTCATTATAAATCACTTTAAAAGTCTAATCTTGACAACTGTCAAAGTCACAAATTTATACCGACAGATACTGGGAATTCATCGAGGGTGCAGTTGAAGGCCACATCTTGAGACAACCTGATGTTCTTAATCACCACGCTGCAGCATTTATGCACCCAAACGACCCCTAAAACCTCTGTGATTTTATTAGCATTTGAAGTGCAGGTTAAGACCAGCAAGAAACAATGATTTTTCGACAATCGAGCCACGTCTCAGGCATGATGATTATCTGCAGGTAACTTTACGCCCGTTATATATTAATACGATTATTTCTGCCATTCTACAAATTTGCCTATAAGAAAAGCATCATTCCAGAGACACCCGGCCTTCAGGACCATGGAGAGAGACAAGACTCCTGCAATCGCCGCTAAATCAGATACATTCTTCATCCAGAAAAAGTGCCGATAAGTTTGTAACTTTAAGGTTTTCGGGGGGGAAAAGTTAAATATTACACTGAGGGATTAGGTAACAGAAAACCATTTTCACGCATGACTGTATCTCAGGAGCAAGGATTACTGGCATATATCAGTAATACTGCCACTCCAATGGTCTTCATACTTCATTCCTAATCTTATTTAATATCTCCTGCACAGATCTCCCTCGCCGCTCGGCATATAAAGCGCCGCTTATCTGCAGTATTTCCACACCTCCTGACAGGCAGGTTAGACGCTGTTTGATGACCGCATGAAACAATCAGTAGCGAAACGAGTCGGTCTGTGGGTATAAATGCGAGCGCCGAGGCGGAGACACGGAGCGGGCATGGGCGCCCAGATAACACGGCCGGCAGCGCTCCTCCATCACCGGCTTAATGAAGGCTGCTTCTGCCCGACCACGTATCATTTATTTATATATAAGAGACTGCTAACACTCCTGCTATAAATAAGGCCGACAAACAGGAGAATTATGCGGCTGCTTGCTCGGCAACTGTAACTCCTTGTAGTGAGTATTAACATTTATGGCAGATCGTGAAGTGGAGGTTTGTCAAATTAGAATATGCTACAAAATAGATTAACAGATAAATGAGAGGATCACGCCGGAGAACCAGCACGGGGTGAAATGACAGCCTTTTTCCTATATGCATCCTCCTGAAATGATGCTGACAAACTTTCTCCTTCTTGGGTGACGATAAAGGCGATTTACGGCGAGCCAGGACACACATGGAGTTCATCAATGCTGGCCAGCACCTGCTCTTTATTTAATTAAGTGTTTATCAAAAAGCGAGACTGTTAAAAAACGCGATTATTTCGCATATCGCAAGTTTGCTGGTGTAAATAAGAAAAACATCCCAAAGAACATATATTGTACCACTACGCACGGCAGTCCTTATAGCCTACGAAAATCCCCTTAAAACCGCAATATATGCATCTTCTTTCGCAAGAAATCGAAAACCTGACCTACTTTCACAACATATACGTGGATCCAAAAATCGCAGTGCATTACACATAAAGAAGAAAAAAAAGAAATGAAAAAGTAACGGGAAGAAAAACGCAATGAACTGCAAGAAAGTTTCACGTTAAAATAGCAGCACGGCTTTAAAAATGAGACTCTTTAAGAAGGCGTGTATAAAATAAAGGTCTTCGCAAAATCACAAAACGGATCATCGGCACCACAAGATAGACAGAACAGCAGAGATACAGCAAAAGTCAAGACAACAGAAAATGAAGGAAAAACCTCTGAGCGGCAATCCCTTCGTTAAAAGCCGCGATTTAAAGCACAGCATGGGGGAAGAGCGCTAAAGGCATCCGTATCCTCAACACCAGCAAAAGAAGCGAAAATAAAATTAAAAAGAGGTTTAAAAATCACAAAAAAAATCCACTGTGAAATGTACTCACCGATCGGGAGTAAAATGTCGCTATAAAAACGAGACAGGGCGGAAAGCACAGTATGGCGGTGGGCAGCGACACGGCTCGGTTCGGTTCGGTCCGGTCCCGGACGTACCGTGTGCCTGGGATCCGAGCCGGCCGACGATCGCGCCCGGGAAGCCCGCTGCAGCCCGGCGAAGTGCACGCCGCGCTCCTACCATCCCACTGTTTTAACGGTGCGCAGTTCATTTCCCTGGGGAGTTTTTTTTAAAGATGCAGTACCCCCACCCTCGCCTGACCCAGCAGAACGCCGCTACGATCCGGGCGCTTATTTATCATTTATAGTCAGGAGAAAACACAGTTACGCGGTTTAATGTCATATAATATAAAACCTCGGAATATTACCCCGGTGTCTTACTCACTGACCTATGATCCAGGAAATGTAACACTTTAAAACGCACCAGGCACTGCTGTCATTTGAGAGGAAAAACCTTAACGATCTTATCAAAAAGTTTCTCCTACTCTTATATGCTTATTGCAAGCCATTTAAAGTTTGAGCAAATAATTTTAATTCTCGTTATGAAAAATAACGGTAATTTTATTGAAAAGGGGTAATAAGGGTGATGTTTTTCCCGAAATTCCAGCTTACAGTAATAAAGCTGATTGGTCGTTTGTAATGACTTGGGACATCTATCTCTGTTTTTCTCTTCTCTGCTTGCTAATGTGATTCCTGTTCCGGCTGGCCGCTTTACAGACCTTCTACAGGTTCCCACCCTGGATCTGTCCTGGGTTTTGGTGCCAGAACCTGGTTCTTCCTTCCTCCACTCTTCACCAGGCAGAAGAATGGGAGAAGCCCCTCACCTGCCCTCAGCCCCTCAACATGCCCCGCCAGCTGCCCTGCCATCTTTAGATACTCCAGTGTACAGTGCGCCTGGCCACGCCTCTCCCTTACACTGCATTCTCCACTGAAACATCTGTCCGTGTAGCAGATCAGTGGCGTTTCCTCACTTTTGGCCGTCTTCCCTATAGACGCGCGGTTCCTCACACTGAACCTGGATGCAGATCCTCCTGATCGCTCCCCTGAACATGGGGGGGGGGGGGGGGGGGGGGG
>JAODJU010000081.1:7171569-7197057 GCA_026776725.1 Gnathonemus echidnorhynchus
GGGGGGGGGGGGGGGGGGGGGGGGGGGTGTTCTCTTAAGTATAACTGACTGCCATGTAGCATGCCCACTCATCAAGAAGTTCTGGTCAGATGGGTGGGGGGTCTCCCCAACGGGGTCAATAAAGGTTATAACAAGTTAAAACAGGACGTGTCAGCAGGGATTGTGGCTGGAGGAAGATGGTGATGTCACCAGGTTACTGTTAAATGCGGACAGACATCAGATGAAGATGTTTCTCGAACAAGATTCCCAAAATAAAACCAAAAAATCAACAAACAAAAACTGGTGATGTCACCCCAGGGTCAGGAGCATATCGAGTTCAGGTGTGTGAAGGAGTGTTTCACTCCAGCGCGCGCCACATTCCTGGCCAGGTCCGTCTCTAAATGACCCAAAACACGACTGACCCCCCCTACTGCTGCCTCAGGGGGTGGGCAGGGGCAAGAGTCTGTCAGCTGGCACGGAGACCCCGGTCAGGGCACAGAACTGTTCCATGCCAGCGGTTTACCGGCCACTCAGTAGCGCCCCCTACTGGCAAGGCCTCCACTGTCGTGTCACTTGCCATGGTGTAATGCCAATAATCTTCCAGGTCAGATTCCTATCGGGGATACGACTCGCTGGGTCGCGGGAGCTGGGTCATGAGATCGCTTCAGTGGGATAATATGCAAAAATAGAAAATGTCGTATGAATAATTTTGGACTGTAGGAATTGCTAGGCAACAGTGTTATAACCATATTAAGCGGGTGCCCAAGGTTAGAGAAAAAACCCTACTTATGCATATCAAACCTTAATCCCCTTCATTTAAACCATTTGGAAACAAATGATGGAATTTTAAGATGTGCCGATTAAATGTTTTTGATGTTTTTGTACTGTACTTTGAACACAATTCTAATCTTTTCATCGGGCAAACACCAGAAATCAGGCTAATAATAAATCACAAAGTGTGTGTGGGGGGGTGGGGTTATGTGCCTTTTTCACCCATCTGCCCATCTCCTGTAACTGCTTATCCAGTTGTGCTGCACTGAGCCCAGAGCCTATCACTGGAAAACCCATCACACAAGGCAGGGGACAGTCCACCACAGGGCACACACATGCCAACACAGAAGAGAGGATACCCAAACCCTCCACTCGAACCCACAACCCTGCCAACGTCAGGCCACAACGCTACCCAACGAGCTTCCAAGAAACAGAGCATCACTTTGCATCCGAGGTCATGAAAGATCGATTTGAATGAACAGAGAAATGAAAGTTGAAGCTTGTGATTTTCCCGGGCTGCAGAGCACTGTGTCCGACTGCATTGCAGCATGTGGGATGGGTCCTGACAGCCCGGATGGGGCGTCCGCTTCATTGCCTGTCACGTACCACACGCAAGCCCATTGCTCAGGTCCATTTCCGGCCCGTTCAAAGATGGAGGTTTCTAAGAAACAGACCTAAGCGATGCTGGACTGTCATAATTGTCCGTTTAGTGGGGCAGAATGAGTCCTCAGTTTTCATTACGCCCAGCCAGTCCTCGTTACATTACTGGCCACCACCACTGACTGACAGATCCAGTCCCGATGGGAGAGAATCCATGTGCCGTCTATTCTGGCTGTGCCCTGGAAGAAAATGACTTCCCACAATATTACGCTATGAGCTCTGCACCAGGGAAGCTACTGTGAAAATGACAAAACCATTATTACGAAGCTTGAAAAAAGTCACAACACGGTGATTGAATTAGCGGCTTTGAATACTTACTCTTTCATGCAGTAGTCTGTAGTCTGTCAACTATTCCTGAATTTATATTGCATTTAATTTTATTGGTGAAGCTTAATATGATTCAGCATGAAATCTACATGACTCGCAATTCCATACTTCAGTACCCAAACTATTGAATTCACGTCTACACCGTGTGTTGCTGTATTTCATTCAGAGTGGCTGTTTGCACAAGAATGTAATCACACCCTCATCTCCTAGACTTGGGACGGGGTAATTTCAGCCCCTATCAATAAAGCTGCTCTTAATGGTATGGAAATTTCGCCCATTTCCTGGAAAAAAGAGCATTTCTGGAACCATCCATGTGTGAAAGGAGATATATGATTATGAGCTTATATCTGTGCAGATTTCTCTACCCTGTTTTATTTGTCAATTGTTCAGGTCCCCTTAGTCCAGGAATGACATTAATGTTGTTTTTCTACGCAGCTCCATCCTGAGATTCAGAGCCCAGTCTTGGCTGTTACATGGAACCTTAATGTGGCTCCATGGCTTGTCTGGAGATAACGCTTGTCTTACGAGATCCTGGTGTCACCCCAACCTCTGCGTGGACACAGCCAGACGTGCAGCAGATTGTTTGGAATGCCGGACATTTCCGTCCAGAGAAGGTCAAATTTCTCTGGCCGCCTGTAAGTCTCCCCTCCCCCCAGGGTCTAACAAGCCATCCATTTCATAAGTGATCTTCAATCCAATCCATGTAGAAATATGAGGATGCTGTGTGACTAAGCTAAGGGGGCAGTGTGTGGCTCAGTGGACTAAGCCTGTGTGCCTGTAATCACAAGGTTGCCAGTTCAAACCCAGCCTCAGCATGTCTGTGGGTCCTTGAGCAAGACCCTTAACCCCCAGCTCCCTGGATGCTGCTACAGGTGGCTGCCCTTCGTGGAAAACTTACTCCACAAAGAGCAAGTTGAGGGAGGCATGAAGGCAATTTCCCCACAGGGATCAATCAAGTATTGATTATTATTATTATACCTGCGATCGGAAGGTTGCTGGCTCAAATCACAGTGTCGGCAGAGTGATTTCACCTTTGGGTTCCGGAGCAAAGTCCTTAACCCCTAATTGCTCCAAGATCTCAAAATGCAAGTTGCTTTGGACAAAAGCATCTGTTAAATAAATAAATAAAAATAAGACAGGGGGCATCATAAGCCATCAGAGAAGAACACACTGTAATGTATCACCAGTCATTTCACAGGAGACACGGTGAGTTATGGTTTTCGTGGATTTAAACCCTACTGAGTCATGTATAATTGGACACTTTTTCTTCCTGGTGGGCAGAGCAGAGGGGGAGTATATGAGGGGAAAGAATACATGTTTTAAAATGATTGTAATTAAATCCAGGGACAGTAATGAGTTTAAGTAATCGACAATTACAGTTAATTAGCCGAACCAATCCCTCGCACTTCATCGCTCGCCCTTTGTCCAATTCCCAAGATGGGACAAGATGGATTTTCTCTGCAAACGCAGGCAGTCATTTTTAAGATTTCATTATGGTGGAAGAAAGGATTGTAGATGCAGTGTAGATTCAGGAGCAGGCATAAAGGAGAGGATCAGATGGAGTGAGAAAAGGGAGGTATGAAAGGCAGCTATCGGGAAGACAGAAAGCGGCAAGGTCACCTCTCTGTTTGATGTCTGACATTCCTCTCACAAAGAGCAAACATGCCTTCGGATTATATGTTATCTTAATTACTGAAATTTGCACTGGGAGACGTGTAGTCAAGCGAGACAATGCTTACGTCCAGTCCCACCTGGCTGTGACAGAGTCACGTGACACAGTGTTTGCCAGCAGGCTCCAGCATTACAAATCCCATGTGAAGCTACTTTTATTGTACGTTTGCATTAGTCTTACAGCTATATTGTGATCATTTTTTTATTTGAAGACTGGTGCAAAGTCCAGGGCCAAGTTGTGTTTTGTATCCGCTTCCTGCTATGATGGAGGAAAACAAAACACAAAAAAAAACAAAAAACAAACAAACGAAAAACAAAACATAACAAAACAAACAAAACAAAAACCAGACCAACGAAAAACAAAACATAACAAAACACTTCCTATCTAGAGTCACCTCATTGCGACTGCGATGCCGTGAGTGTTTAAACTCCGGTTGGTCACACATCATTTAGTTTCAGCCAGTTATGGCAGAACAAAGGCACACAGACATACTGCAGTGCCGTGAGAGTGTTCACAGAGCCCATCCAGCCAAGCCACAAACGCCATTGCGAGAACATCGTCTGCGAGCTGGAATTGGCCCACTGACAATGTTCCCTCATCAACCTTTCATGCGTTTGCATATTTCAAGCAGTTGGTTTCACGCTCTAGTTTGGACGTGCGGGGGTCTGCGAGACTTTCCTGTTAAAAAGCTGTGAAGGGACGCTCCATCTTTATAAAGCTGTCCTCTTATGATGGATGATCACTCGGATGCGCTAACAGATGCTTAAGTGGTAACAAATCAGAAGAGCGTAACATATGACGGAGAAGGAGAGGAGGGCATGCAGCTGGGCAGCGTCAAACCCAAACACGCGCTACAGCCCAGCGACTGCGCCGCTCACCCCCAACATCTGCCAAAAGACTCGCATTGTTGCAAGGATTTCAGCAGCTCTGCTGGGTTTGGTTACGTCGATTAGCTATATGGCTGCTTATTCTCACAACATTTGACGCTGCAATCTGGCAGTTAACATGGCAAAATAATGACCTAAATCAGGTTGAGTTCTGCATTCAAAGGTACAATAGTCTTGCTTTCCAGGGTTCAGACCTTCGCCGCGGAGTTAGGAGACTATTGGCTGAACCTCTACGTACCTTCCTGCAGAAACATCAAAAGAGGCCCTCAGAGCCAGGTAAAGTGCTAGCATTGTCGCCACTGCCATTACTCCTGCCGGTCTCTATGGCGACAGTGTCAGAACGGGGATGGAGAAGAAAATGAGATGATCTGATTTTAGAGAGATTGGGAGGCGCAATTTGTGTAAATGATTTGAAATTAGCGTTCTGCAAAGGTCACTTTAGATGAATTCTGTATCAGATCCAGACACCAGGAGCCACGGGAACAACCTTTAGTGGCTGTCAGTCGACGGCCCAGATACAACGTTCCTTCTTCATTCCATGAAAACAAACCTACGTCACTCTTTCTCACTTACCTTGTATTTAACTGCTGTTCAATCGCTAATGTTTCCGTAGCTAATATTGCTAATGCTTCAGGTGCTGGATAGACTGAAGGCAGCTAACCTTGATCTGATGACTGCACACTCCAGCTGAAGTGAAAGGCACACAAGCACGGCCGACGCCAGCGACGCACACTGTGACACTGAACAGAAAAACAACGTCGCTCTGTTCTTTGACTTCGTAGCTGCTTTTTAAATCTAAGCATTAGAAAGCACCGTTATTCTGGCAATACATGTCGTAGTCAAATTACGATTACGATCCAACTGACTGGTTGTATGTTGATTTGGTTGCAAGTCGGTCCTGTATTTTATATGCAAAAATTGTCATATGTATAGTAAACTGTATAATAAAATTCATCTTTAAGTCATTGTTTTTTACATTTTTATCACCATTTTCTTAGTTCACTGCTCCGGGGGGAAACTCATACACTCTTGCTGCCAGACACGGCACAGTCGTGGCCACATATTCGCCATCTCGGAACGGTCGTAAAGTCGATCAGTCGTTAGTCACATAGGTAATAGATCGAAGACGACCTGTATATTCGATTTAGCCCCACGGCGAATAGTAGCCACATTCACAGAGATTACACGAACATCAGAGCTCCTTTACATACTCTCTGTACACAAATGAATGAAGACGCTCTCACTTTAAATACTGCGGGCCTCTAATTTTTAGTTTTAATTGATCATTTTTAGTTACATATTTAACTAGATATCGGTCCCCTTAAATAGTCTCCATTACACGCACGCGAGCTACGTATACAATCTCGTGTTATCCGTATGCCTTTCGAGACTTTCAGAGCGTGTAGCTTCGGGCAGCATATACATTATTATGCGAAACTTCATACCGGTATTGGCTTGTGGCTCTGAGGTCTGGGAAATGTAAGGATTTTATTAGGTCATAAGTATTTATGGGAAATAAGACTTTAGCCTTTTATTAAGGATTGTTCCGTCGGTCACCCAAATAAAACTGGAAGGCGTCTCACCTCAGGGCAAATCGGTTTGTGATCAATATTTGTCCTCATTCACATAAGCACGCAATAAAAGTGAGAACTTTTCCTTTCTGTTGTTTCGTGTTTAGCGTTCACAATCACAACTGATGTTATTTTACAAAATGCATTCGTCAGACACTGCATTTTGGTCGTTTCTATTGTAGCTTGTTTTGCACCGATTGTGTTTTTGTTTTTAAGGAGCTACTTTAAGAAATTTAATTCGTTTATGCAGCCGGGCGTGCTCCTGCACGGCGGCCCCAGGGATTAGAAACGCTGATGTTACGAGGTTATGGGAGAAAGACATTCGCTGATGTGTTAGATGGGGTTGTGTGGCTGAACCGCGACTTTAATGCATCCAACTTGTTTTCTGCGTTTCACTTTGCTCCGAGGAGTGAATCATAGCGACTCTCTGGGTCACATTTAGCGCCCTGGATCAAAACAGGGAGGCTAACGACATCTGAAAGGGAACCAGAGTTGTGTGTGGTTCTGTAAAGAGACGCACTGAAGTGAAAGGGTTTCCTTTTCTCACTTCATATTTATTTAATGGGCCACAGGGTTTCAGAAGAGCTGTGGAGTCCCACCGCTCCCAGAACAGCGAAAGGTGAAAGCCGAACAGAGGAGGTGAAAGAGCAAACCGGGATTACACAAGCAGCTTCTGCTTGGGGAGACAGGTCTATCTTTTCAGAAAAAAAACAGTCAAGATCATTTTAGAGTCTCTGTCATGGTATTTAGGTCACAGATGAAAGCGCAGTCAATGTGGTGACAAAGGTTCACTTTCGCAGGTTCAGTTTAACTAGAAAATGAGTCTTATTGAATTATTCCAGCAGACTTATGCCTACCATTGAGAAAAGATATAGGAACAAAAAACACAAAATAACAACATCTGGGGTGTTTTGCAAAATATTTACTTCACCATTCTTGTGTTCTGTCTTTGCTGAAGATCAGTTCCAATATTCAAGAACAGAAGAACAGAAGTACGGTAAAAATCTCGGATGTTGGTCTTGCCCCGCCCCAAATATCAAGGATACATTCTTGCCAGATGAGACCAATCCCATGATTCATTGCACCCGAAGTTCGTTCTTGGAAGGCAAGTTAGCAAGACCAGTCTTGAAAAGACCATCAAGTATGATTTGTACGTTCTCGGTAGTGAGATTCACTCCTAGTCTCAACATGTCTGACGGACGTGTCGAAGCACAAATAGTGGATGGAGTCGAAACACAGCACAAGAAAACAGACAGAATCCCACAGACAGCCTGAAAAGCCACACCCCATTACTAATTAGGCTAATCAGCGTCAGGTGGGGCTGAAAAAATTGAAGAAGCACTAGGAATCCAAAGATGGGAGACATGACTTCATATTTTCTACATGCAGAATATTGGGCATTTTCTGTTGATTCATGAATGGATCCAGTAATTATTTCTGAAATCGCTGTCCACGTCTGACTAAAGGGAGTCAGCTTAAAGCATCGGCAGAGGAGCCATCCCAATTCAAGATAGCCGCAGCGTACCATACAAAACATAGTGCCCATAAAGCCCCAAATTCAACTATACTGCGGTTTAATTTCATTAAACACATTGGCGGATGAAAATGATAAACATCTGGATGCAAATGACCGCCGTGGCGTCCATCTGTTGCCACAGCTCGCTTTATAGCAGTTTATGTCCTGCTGGTTGAAAGCTGCAGCTTTGGCTTTTTGGCTTTACACGCCCCTGTTTGAGAGAGAGGGCAGCTGCGTGGAGGTCAGAGACGAGCTCCCTGGGCAGCAGGGACTGGAAAGACTGATATGGCCAGAGAATAATGCTCCAGGGGGGGTGGATGGATGGATGGATGGATGAATGTCCCTGCACTCAGACACCAGGTGTCACTTCCACCTCTAGATGTGTGTGTATGTCTTTAAAAAGGAGAGCATGATGGGATATGAGGAAAAAGATACATTCCAAAGTACCTGTCCACGTACTTCTATACATGGCAAATAAGGTATCTTTTCATTTGACATTCTGTAGTGCAATGGTTAATTCCTCGGACAAGGCCGACATCGAGTTCCCGGAAGGTTTCCTGCTGTTGTACCCTGGAAGAGGCTTGAACTCTTAAGAGCATAACTGTGAAAAACCTGCCGTTAAATGTTAGCTGCTATGTTTTATTAATTTAGCTCGTGGTTTTATCCACAGCAGCATGCATTTTTTAGAGAAAGCAGGGTCAGCCAGTTCCTGGAGGAATTGGGGGTTAAGGACCTTACTAAACGGCCCAATATGGTAAAACCTCCCTATCAACTCTGAGATTTGAACTAGCAACCTTTTTTGCAGGCATAGCACGTTTACCCATACAGCCACACAACACTTCAGATTACAGTATACATAAATGGTGTAAGATGGTGCTTTTCTTATTCATAATCAGAAACCCCTTTTACTCTGCTTGGACTACATATCTGAATTGGTAAACGGCGTTAAACAAATGTATGGGGAGCAACACTAGTCACGGCAAGCAAAAGCACTCGTTGATTGTTGTCAATCAACAAGCTGGTTTAGAACTTCTACAGGAAATGTTGAGACGCCGAAGTCTCTCATAGTATAAATGTGTCACAGACATTCTGCTTTTCCCCCCTACAGTCTGTAATTCTGGCCAGTGAGGCAGCAGGTGACACGGTAAACACAGCTGTCAGCAGTTCCTTGCACCATGTGGGCTTCCCTGGAATGTACAGCAGGATCCTGCTTCAATAGCCTTATTCCTGGGCTGTTACATAGCAAACTGATCCAGCTGAATGCATCTCGCTGCATCTGTCAGTGGACAAATAACTGCCTGGCTAATCCTAGAGTGGACATTCTGTTGGTCTGCCACCTTTCAGAGTTCCTCGCTAATACCAACATGAGCTTTCATGCTTACTTTACTCTCTGTACACTAATGACTGCGGTTCCAGAAAAACATCTGTTATAATCCTGATGTCTGCCGATGATGCCATCATTGCTGATCAGGTAATGGAAACAGGATGTTGTCCCAAAGAGAAGTTGACTCTTTCACATCACGGAGCCCCGAGACAAGGAGCTCGAAATTATCGAAACCAGGAAAACCCCCCCCCCCCCCCCCCCATTCATAGAAATCAATAATATCACTGTCAGGTTTGTGGAGATCTTCAAACTCCAGGGGACCACCATCATCAACATACCAGGGAGCAAGAAAAGCAGCCCTGAAAAATCTGAGCTAAATAATTTCCTACAATGTCCAACTTTCACCATCTGATGTCACAGTCCCTCCACAGCAACATTGCAACTTCCATTACTCTCTGCTTTGGCAGCACATCTGCCTGCTCCATGAGAATCCACAGCGTGTCATCAAACCTGCGGAGAAGGTCATTGGCTGTGATCTCCCCTCCAACAACACCAGAAAAAGGGAGCCTGCTGGCCAGACTTCCTTCCCTCAAGGGTAAGAGCTATTTTAAAACTAGACCCATGGAAAGCAGAACCAACCAGGTCTTAAACAGCTACATTTGCAGAGATGTCTTCCTAGTCGACCTGAAAGAATCACCCCCCACACTCCCAGAATTTGAGCAATAAAATAGTGCTACTGTACTCATCCTTGTGGTGACATTAGCAGACCCTCACATATCCAGTTTTATACCCCATTCACACCTAGACTGCGTTCATTCTTACTTGCATATAGATAGATTAAAGATGTCTCTATTTTTGTGATAATTTGTGTTGGTATTGTGACACTCATTCCATAAATGTACCATCACAGACACATCACCAGTAACACCTGAAATTGTCAAAATAGGCTTAGTTAGGATCAGAATTCAATGAGCAGCTCGCCCGTGTTTAATTAATGAGGAGCTTGGCTGGAAGAGCGGAGGGCAGTGTCCACTGAGAGTCACAGAAAGACCTCGGTTTTCACTGCGCATTGGCTCTTGATTCCTTTTGTAAAGTTTGGCTGATAGTCTAGGTGTGCATCAGACGCTGGCTGACAGTTAATGCCAAAGCCCACAGTGCTACGAAGAAAGAAGAACATCTCCAGTCTGGTAATTACCATTTACGGCCACCGATCTTCTGACTGCTGATCCTGGGCAGGGCATCATGGTGACCTGGAGCCTATTCGTGGTAGCACAGGGTATGAGGTTGAGATGTCAGTTAGCTTAACAGCATGTCTTTGGAGGAACCCAGAGTTTTCTGTGTGACACGGGGAGAACATTCAAACTCCTCTCAAAGAAAGGGGCCCGGCCCTGGAGAAGTGAGGTAACAGTGCCCCCCCCACCGCAGCGACCTTGCAGTCTGCGTCATTCTTTCCCATAAATCATCTTCGTACAGCGACACGTTTAATCCAGCTGCACACTGTCAGCCGTAACAGCGAAGGTAAACACTGACGACTGCAGTCAACATAAATCACAAGATGATCATCACAGCTGCATACCCATTACCAGCTCACACAACCATTCCTGCTAGCTAAGGAGCCCACAGCCTTAACTATTTACTTCATGTGTTGATAGAGTCCAAAGGTGTCCATGGCGATGACTCACAAGTGAGAATGTTATAGGCAGAACCTGAAGATATGAACCTGAGTAGGACCCGCCCTTGATGTGCAAAAACCTTGGTTACCTCTTTGTTCTTATGACATTTCCTTCAGAAATGGTAAGTCTCTCTTGAGACTTTTGCTTTTCCCTCAAAAATAAACCAGGAACAGACATATAGGTATTTTACTACAGTGGCTGAACATTTCTTCCAAGAGGCAGGAAATCTATCAGAGTAGAGCACAGGCAGATCATTTAAAACTGCATTCCCCAGTGAAACGCTTTAATTAGCGGGCGAGTTCCTTCCCGGCTCTGCATTTCTCTTAAATAAGCAGCTATGCACTTATTAGATTCAATTAAGCTTGATCTACAGCTAACAATGGCTTCTCCCTTCCCCAGAAGAGGTAATCAAAGCAGAAACACCACCTTTCGCTCGCCCCGAAGACGCGGTAAACAGCTCAGATTCCTACACGCTCCCACGATGCGATCGCCCGCATTCGTTTGCCCGATTAATCTAACGCTGCGGTCTAATGAAAACGCGATTGGAATGTAAACTCGCACGCATCCTGGCATCCTGATGACGGGCCAGGTATGCATACTCCTTCCTCAGACACCTCAGAACCTGAGCCATCAGGGGTGAAAATGACAGGAGCTCATCCTGCATCTGGATGCAAGCGCCGCAGTCCAGAAAGGGCACCTGGATGAGATTTAAACCTGATAATGATCTGTGAACATGGTCATTAACATACTCCGCTAAGCACGACCAACCTTCAATATAAATAAACATACGTATGTGGTCGGCATCCATGCGATTCATTCACTTTTTCTTTTTTTTTTGGTAAGACGTGCCCTTTTGGCGATTCTTTCTCAAATTGAATATTCACAAAATAATCAGCTTGGCACATTTTCTCCTGTGGTTAGCCCAAGCTGAAGTTTTGCTTCTGTAGGACGTGCTTTGTCGGTCAGATGTTTAATTTATCACACCTGAAGGCCTTGAGACTCCCGGCTTCGCAAAACAAGCATCGACTCAGACACACAGACGCTGAGAGACGTAAACAGATGCAACGGACACAGGCAAACAAGGACAAACACGGACAGATACATATACAAACGTTTACTTTGAAGTTGAATTCTCGGTGGAGCAGGTTAGCCCGTAACACATCGCCATCATTTTGCTGGGATGCACCCCCCCCCCCCCCACTCTCCCTTCAGCTGTCGGCCTCCAGGACTCAGCATAGGTAAACTGGGCTGTTTCGACTTTCTTTTCCAGAAATTTCTGATAGCGTTTTGTTTTGCTTTCTGTTATTTGTGAACCGAGCAATAAAACACGTTGAGGCATAACAGGACACAGAAAGCAATGCGATGTATATTTATGGTACGTAGATTTAAAACAAATTAGAAGACAGCTGTTGTAGCCATTTTTTTTCTCACAGGAACTATGTAAAGAAGAAAGCAAACGTGAATGTAAACAGTAATAAGTGAGATATGGTTATTAAATAACAAACGTGTTTTAGGAGTAAACAATAGTCAATTTGGGAGTCAATTTGCGCAAATGTTGGCAGGGAAGAGAGTGGTTAGATGCAATTTTTTTATATGCAAAGTTATATCACTTTGATTGTTTTGAAATAATTTTGAAAGGTCAGTTTAATTTACATAGCAGTTTTATTATTATGGTTTTGTTTGGAACAATAAAATAAATATGTTGTCTACTGAAGTGTGTACAAAACCTTTCCACGGCTTTTGTTTGGATTTAAAGGCTGGCACAACCGCACTCATATAGTAAATGTTACCTGATTTTCAATCAGGAATGCAGTGGTTTATATTATCCCACTAGTTATCATAATGTATCACATTACACTCAGAGTGTCACAGGATTTTATAGGACAAAACATTGCAACACTTCATGAGATCCTGCCTTCATTCCTTACTAAATGGCAGGCTTTGTGTTATGTTTGGTGGATAATGGTTTCTCCCAGCCTCCCCCTACGATGGGTAATGGTTTGTGCCCACTCTCCCATCCACAGCCGTTTAACAAACGTTCAGCCGCAGTCCTTTAAACTAACTGCCAATAAAGTTGTTAAAAAACTATTAGATCACAGCCTCCTAAATTACTGCTGGTGGCACCAGCCTTATTGTGGCCAATTAACTAACGATAAGTGCTTTGAAGTCATGGCAACCTAAGTGGTTGTAGGAGACAGCGGGAGCAGGGTAGGTAGGGAAAGTCAAACGTAAGATTAACTCCAACCTTCCGTCATTCGGAAACTGACAGTGATGACATCCTGCAACCCAGAAGCTGGGTGACAGCTCAGGCAGGCTTGCTTCAGCCCTCTTTGTTCTACGGCTTTGGAAAAAATTAAGAGACCATTCAATATTTTCTTTAATCTACATTTGTAAATCCTGGTTTAATCCTGGTTTAATCCTGGTTTAATCCTGGTTTAATCCTGGCAAAGGCTGCACTGTGAGGCAGGTTGTTTGCAGGCTCAAAGTTTGTAAGACAGCAGTACACAAGAAGAAGGTGAAGAAGGAGACACTGGGAATATCCAGAAACCAGCCAGGTAAAAGGCAGAAGACACATTCTAATGCCAGAGATGACCGTCAACTTACCAGACAGCTTTTCATGAATCCTAGGATGACCTCAAGTGATTTTCTAAAGGAATGGGAAACATTAAGTGCAGGTGTGAAGTGCACTGTGATAGGACAGTTCGTATGGAACTCCTAGAAGCAGGACTGAAGTTCCGTAAACAAGGAAGAATCCCTTCATTAATGACAAACAGGCTGCAGTTTGCAAAAAAAAAAATGCATTCACAGACACACACCCATAAATAGAGAAATGTGTGAAACCAAGAATTGTGCTGTGGTCTTTAAATCTTTTTCCAGAGCTGTATATCTTTTGTTTATTAGACACTTATAACTGATGTACATTTTTTTTTTATGTAGGGTCAGACTAATCCCTGGAGCAATCGCGGGTTAACAGCCTTGCTCAACAGTAAAACCACTCCGTCAATGCTGGGATTTGAACCTACAGCCTTCTGATCATATAGCTACATACCATGCTGGGCCACACACCGCCCTCGCCGGCCTACTGTCCAGCCATCTTCCGTGAAGCTAGGAATGCAAAACAGGGGGGCAGCCTGGACAGGACGGCTATTGGGATATCTTTAAATAGAGGGCTCTTTATTTACTAAGCTGATGGGCTTTAAATGGCAGCCGGATAATTGTCCTGCTGTCTTTTCAGTGGGCGAAGATGAGGAGCACGTTCTGTGTACGCAGCGACGTCTCTGCAGAGGCGTGCCCGCGAGGATAATGACCCAGGGACGGTCAGACGCTATTGGGACAGGGGGGGGGGGGGCAGCGAGGAGGGAAAGCCGGGCAGATTCGCTCCGACATCCACGTCTGGCAGAATCACAGCCCGCCGCTGAGATTAGCCGTGTCCTCTGCGGGCTCAGTGACCTCAGCTTCAACTCTTAGTCACGGCGCGGTGGAGGTTAAGATCGGCTTTTCGCTGCAGATGGAAATGAACGACAGGGCCTCGCCGGCAACACGGCGGATATACGGGGCTACTGCCAAAAGAATTAAAGAGCAATCAATTAATAGGGAAATGAGAAACGAATATCGTTAAACGAATATCGCATTAGAATGCCATTTCGGCAGTGGGGCCGATTTGGGGATGTGGCAGTTTCTCGGTAAGATGTGGAAATGTCGGCCAGCCGTCGGCTTCCCCGTGCCTCTCACACGCATGCCACGTCCCTCTGAAACCACTTAGTGTGAAGATGTTCATCCCAAACACCGCAGACTGATCTCCACTTCCCGCCGATTGACAGGATAATGATGTCATAACTCTGAGGGGGTCAGTCACGGCGCTGCCCTGGGGACAGTCATGTGACACAAGGTATCTGGCACTCGTCAATCAAAGCTCAAAGAGGGAAAGTGACAGGGTGGCGTCCTCAGATTTTTCGCTGCTCCCTGAAACATGCGGCGATCTGATCAGTGATCTCTCCTCTTCATGTCCAGTGATTTATCTTCAAGGAGCATATGATTGTGTTTAGAAAAAAACTCTTCCTTGGTGATCTTTAATCTTATCCTTATATGCCCATTATGAAAGGCATTGTAACTTTCTGGGGAGAAAACGTAATCAATAATCTTTGAGTTTCATTGATTTATCAAACTTTGGTTTAATAGATTATTACAAAAAGACAGATGGCACACAATTTGCATGTCAAAAGACCTTTTTTTAGTGTTTCTGAAAAATTTATTTGGCTTGGAATATTATATTATTGCACATCTCTCTACTGACTTTTTAAATACTGTTTAATAAGTCAATTCAAAAACTCAAAAGACAGTTTGCATTTCAGAATGAGCGCAGTCCCATGTGTGAGATTCCATGCCAAAAAACTAATGACTTGGGCTCCATTGTGCTGATTTCACAAATGTTTACACAACAGAGGGCCTTCACAAACTAAATGTACACTCAATTCCCTGGTATCTCTTCATTCATAACCCCCATGCAAATAAGGATAAATGAGCTTCCTTCCTATTTGATCATTCAGTTACAGACAAAACCAGTTAAGTAACTATAAAAGATCCAGTCACTGAAGTCATTCACTGTAATGTGTGATACTGTATTATTTTTCGTTCAATAAAAATGTACGAACTTTATCTTGTATATAAGGTATAAAGGGAGACAGTCCTTCTACACACAATGCCGATGCTATGAGGAAGTTATATCTTACGGAATCATAATTTTGTGTCACAGTTGTGTATATAAGGCAGTGTGTTGATCGTTAATCTTTTTTATGGGACAGGAGTGTTGCAAACAACTTATATTAAAACTGTGATGCCTTTCTTAGAAAGTCATTATTAAACGCCGCTACTGCCCCCCTGCTCACTGTGCACCTTTATCGGCAGAGCGCCCCCCTGCAGGTTTCCTAAAACCCATGGTTTGCAGTTTCAGTTAAAAGGTTGTTGGGCATCACACCCAGGATCATGAGCTCTGCTGCAGATGCCAATGAAGTAAGGAAACTGACCAGGCAGATGTGTTAAGTTCAGGTTCAGAATGCACAAATCCAGACCAAGATTTCTTTTCAACCAACCAGCTGAGTACTGTGTGAATGTGACTCTTTAATTTCATCTGGTTGTTGGAAACAAAATCTTGGTCTAGATTTGTACCTTCTGAACCTGAACTTTCCACATCTGGGTCACTAGCTAATCCACTGGTTAACTGCATGACCTTCAGTTAATTGAGAACTTTTACATGAAGCAGATCATTCCTTTTTAACAGGAAGCATTTCATTCCAAGCATATATGAGTGTATATTTGTGTATGTGCAAAATAAAACGTTGAATCTGACACTTGGAAAATATGTTTTGGGTTTCCAAGGTGATCGTACAGGCAGCAGCTCTCTTTCAAGTGAAAACATGAAAGGTTTTACATAGTGCGTCATGGACCTTTGGGTTGGGTGAAGATGTCCTGTCAAATGTGAGTTACCATGGATCTGGAAGACCTTGCATGGAGAGACTAAAGTATGAAAAGATCTGTGGCATGCACAAGGTAGGGCAGCAATACCACGTCTCAGTCACAGTAATCGAACTTGAAATATTGCTACCAAATGCATATTTGGTTAAAAAATGTTATGTGAAGGTAAGGACATTGTATATACTTTACTCTGATATTACAAGGTCAATTTCAGAAAAAAAGTTTTTTGTGTGACAAGTGTTTCATTTTTTAAGTACTTCTTTCCTGACTTTACGGGAACATTCCAGAAGATGAAATGTATGAATAACAGACGTAATGCTTTAAGATGAATGTATCTGCAGTTGACCACAAACATGAATTCTGTAAGGGATTAGATCATTTCATCCTTTCGTCTGCTCTACCTGAAATGTCACAGAAGCTCAATATCAAAGGTGCTTGTTGTCTTTCTCCATTATGACACGGATCCTTTTCATCCTGAAGGAGATTCATGGGGAGCCTTTACTCTCAGATGTAGGGGCACAGAAAACAGGCTGGAAGCACCCTCTCAGATTCATACCCGTAAATTCCACCTCCAGTCTCATTTACCCTTCTCATTGCTCCCAAAATGGCATCTTCTCATCATTATTACAAAACCGGATGCTTAAATCCCACGACGAATGTCAACAATTCATTTCCGGCCCCTGGGGTCCACGTCTCTCCGGTCCGGCGCTTGCCTTTCAGCCTGGATCGCAGGGAGTGCATTAGCGCTTCAGTGTGGGGCTTAATTGGACCCCATTCAGCAGCTCACGGCTCTCACGCAGAAGACGCGTGAACAGGTGACGTGGGTCTGGATACAGAGCGGAAAATAATAACCCTACATATTACCTGCAGACAATGGCAGTGAAAGGTCCAAAATCAATATGTATAAATGTAGTCATTGTCTAGTAAAAATACTCGCAAAAACACCTTGAAGAAATGGAATAAAAATGAATAGACAAGCTGGGAAAACATCTGGTAAAAGCTAATAGCTAATAAAATGTGATTTGTCACTCAGCCTGTGGGTTTATGCCAAGGAGGAAAATAATCATGAACTATAGATGTTTATGTAACCCTGAACTGGTTTGTTGAAATGTCTACCTGTATGAATGAATAAATGGTTGATATTGCTTTATTTACTAACATTGATCGATCCATCAATCTGTCTTCCAATTCATTAACCAGAACAGGGTCACGGGGTATAAACATGTCTGCTACAAATACTAATATGCATATCACATACATTTTAAAACCTCTAAAGTGGATTGTTATTGAGTTGTTCTGTTTTATGTTCTGTGAAATGACACATCATTAACGCTTTTCACTAGAGCCACATGAGAGTCATATCATAACCATGTGAGACCCCTGTCTCAGCTGTGTGAGATCCGTGTGATAGCTGTGCGGGAGTCATGTCTCAGCCATGTGGGACCCGTGGCAAAGTCGTGTGAGAGCTATGTCTTAGTCATGTGGAAGCCATATGAGAGCCGTGTGGGAACCGTGTGAGAGTCACATCTGAGCTGTGTGAAAGCCATCTGAGAGCCACGTAGGAACGGTGTGAGAGCCACGTGGGAACCGTGTGAGAGCCATGTGAGAGCCGTGCCTGAGCTGTGTGATAGCCATGTGGGGACCGTGTGAGAGCCATGTGGGAACCGTGTGAGAGCCATGTGGGAACCGTGTGAGAGTCAGGTTGGAACCATGTGAGAGCCATGTCTGAGCTGTGTGAAAGCCGTCTGAGAGCCACGTAGGAACGCTGTGAGAGCCACGTGGGAACCGTGTGAGAGCCGTGTGGGAACCGTGTGAGAGCCATGTGAGAGCCGTGCCTGAGCTGTGTGAGAGCCATGTAGGGACCGTATGAGAGCCATGTGGGAACCGTGTGAGAGCCATGTGGGAACCGTGTGAGAGCCAGGTCTGAGCTACAGTATGTGAGAGCCGTGTGGGAACCGTGTGAGAACCATGTGGGAACCGTATGAGAGCCAGGTCTGAGCTATGTGAGAGCCGTGTGGGAACCGTGTGAGAGCCATTTGGGAACTGTGTGAGAGCCATTTGGGAACTGTGTGAGAGCCAGGTCTGAGCTGTGTTTCAGCCATGTGGAAGCCACGTTACAGTCGTATAGGACAGAAGTGAGCATGTACAGCTGTCTTGTGCCTAAGTTTCAGCAGACACGGGATCTTTGATCTGTAAATGCTACAGTGATTTCACTGATTATGACCTTTATCTCAATCATCCTGCTAATAAACTAAAAATACTGTTTACCGTACAGATTAGGGGTGAAGGATGCCATGGAAGAGCTGGCTCAGCTCAGCTAAAGACCCCGATGATATGGGGAGATGGGAAAGGGAGCCGGCAGGGTGGGGGGGTGTCACCTGTTTGGCCTATGATATCAAGCCGTTTAAGATAAATGCAAATGGCTGATAATGAACATTTACACAAGCTTCTGTGGGAATCATCCATGCCGAGTCCTGAGCACCACATGGTAAGAAATAGACATGTGGAGGTCAGAATGAGGAACAGGAACGAAAAGAAACTCCTGGTACTTCTCTGTACTTGGCAAATAAAAGTTTTCTGATTTCTGATGTCATTCGGATTTTCATGAATCACACTGCAGTAATGATCTGACTGAGGTCTGCAATGACTGCCTGAAGAGCTGTTGGGAAGATCTCTCCTCTGCTTTCTCTCTGCAGGATGGACCTGCTCCCAGAGCTTCATCCAAACATCCTTATCTCCAGTGCACTGCTGTCTGTCCTGTATTGTACTGCTGTCTGTTCTGTATTACACTGCTGACTGTCCTGTATTACACTGCTGTCTGAACTGTATCGCACTGCTGTCTGTCCTGTATTACACTGCTGTCTGTCCTGTATTACACTGCTGTCTATCCTGTATTGTACTGCTGTCTGTCCTGTATTACACTGCTGACTGTCCTGTTTAGTACTGCTGTCTGTCCCGTATTACACTGCTGTCTGTCCTGTATCACACTGCTGTCTGTCCTGTATCGCACTGCTGTCTGTCCTATATTACACTTCTGTCTGTCCTGTATTACACTGCTGTCTGTCCTGTATCGCACTGCTGTCTGTCCTGTATCGCACTGCTGTCTGTCCTGTATCGCACTGCTGTCTGTCCTGTATTACACTGCTGTCTGAACTGTATTACACTGCTGTCTGTGCTGTATCGCACTGCTGTCTGTCCTGTATTACACTGCTGTCTGAACTGTATCGCACTGCTGTCTGTGCTGTATTACACTGCTGTCTGTCCTGTATTACACTGCTGTCTGTCCTGTATTACACTGCTGTCAGTCCTTTTGTCCCGCCATGCACCTGTACTCTCGTCTGCAACTTTGGCATAAGAATTTCACTGTGTTCCTCCAAACACATGTGACAATACGACTTGAAACAGCAATGCTACAAGGTAGGTTATAACTTATTGACACTGCAGTAAATGTGGGTAGCTGCATTTACTCGATCTTGCCTCGTAAGTGCTCATTATCCCTTGTTAGATCTGCTCCAGTTCACTGCCACTATCACCCCAAGCTTAACATAGCTACCGCTATGACCCCAAACCCTCTGCTTTTCCACATCACGCAATGGACAGAAACAAGCAGCAGATCTCAGTACGCCTTCATTTACGGCGATTTGCAAAGGACCCGATGACTCAGCCTCTGCCCCAACCCTAATTGTCAATTTGTCTAACGATGCAGAAAATCATTCCGAAAAGGCAAAATATATGAATGCTGGCTGCTTTGAAGGCTGTGCAATGCAGAGCAGACTTTTGGTAATGAAATAAGCCTTTCTGTGATGAAGCCTGCACTGTGTACATCTGTGGAGAAGCTGTGAAGTTAGCTGGAATCTCATCACAGCAACGCAAAGCATGCGTGCCCTTCAGAAGGCATGCCTGTAATGTTGTCTCGGTTTTGAACAAGTTTGCACCAAAAAGAACCAACCATCAATCCATCCGTCCATTCAACCATCCATCCATCCATCCATCCATCCATCCATCTCCTTATCCTTCTCAGGGTCACCAGTGGTATGAACCAGTGGAGAATTTCGTCTGAGTAATGCCCACTGCTGGGGAGCACCCCGGAACTTCACAGTGGGGGTGTCAGCTTCAGTAAACTGTTCTCCCAGTGGTGGGCTTGAGATTCACCACAGCTCATTTTAACGCCCTAGAAGAACACTGCAGCTGGAAGAGCACTGCAGCTGGAAGAGCACTGCAGCAATGCCCTTGAAATTCACCATGGCTTGTGTAAATACTCTTTAAATATACAAGAGCTTATGCGAATGTCTTTATAAACACTACAGTTTGTTTTAACGCCCTCGGGAATCACCACAGCTTTTGTAAATACCAGATATGGTAAACAGTCATGGGGAAAAATGTACCAGCTACCTGAGAAATTGATTCCTCTGCTTTATAACACATTGGTTCACAATTTATTGCTTTTTTCCAGGTAGTCTTAACAGATTGTCGGTCCATTATGGTGATACAAATCCAGGATTAAACAGCCGGAGGCCAAACCAGGCAGATATTGGAGGGGCTGAAATGTCAATCAGATTAGAGCAGAAAGCGATTTCCACGCTTTGCCACAGACCGGCAGAACCAGCATCCTCGGCGGCGTGTTCCGGAAAACGCGGCTCTCAAACCGCCAAGCATGTTGTCCCAAGACTGTATCTTATCTGCAAAGAAGCGGAGAGGCCAAGCCAGGGGCTGCGGCTGTCAGGCCTCCGCAGAGAGCTGCAGAAATGCGAAGCTGCATCGCTGCAGTCGCTCTAATGATTTCCCAGGTGCCTGTGCATCCGGGGAGCCCTGCCTGTACCGCATGAACCAACGGGCACGCTGTATATATACCGCTAAAGTCACTTCAGCAGTTCCCTGAGAGTCACTGCGGACTGTGGGTTTCAGAGGTATTTACCTACGAACATTTCTGAGCACATAAGCTGCCCATGTTTTTACCAAATGCAGTAAAGTAACAGGGAACCGTGCTTCAGAGTTCGGTGTAGCGAGGCGTAGAGTTCAGAAGACACAGGGGTATAGTATGAATCCCAAACAGGGGCGGGAAACACGCCAAGCAGAAGGCAACAGAGGAGTCGTCCGGCACATAATTTGTCTTGCAGGTCTCAAGAGGGGTGTGGAGATTAGAAACGAAAGAGAAAGGGACTGAAAGAGGAGTGTAGTGTGCAAATTTATATCCTCCTTTAAATCCTACCCAAGGTGTCAGGAGGGAGGAGAAACGGAAGGGAATGGGAAAGCAGGGAAGAGAAAGGGCAGGTGATGGAAAAAAAATCAGGGAACAGAAAGGGCAGAAAATGGAAAAATCAGGGAACAGGGAGGGCAGGTAATGGAAAAATTGAGGAACAGAAAGGGCAGAGGATGGAAAAATTGAGGAACCAAAAGGACAGATGACAGAAAAAAATCAGGGAGATCAGGGAACAGAAAGGGCTGAGAATGGAAAAATAAGGACGTAGAAGCAGCAGGAAACACAAAAAGCAGGGGAAATATAGGTGAGCAGATAGAACTCCATTTTGGGCGCTTAGGGATGTTTTTTATTTTGCTCAGTGTGTTACAATATCCTTGTAATTATTCAGAGGAAAAAATATCTTGCTATCTTGAGAAATCAAAAACTGTTAGAGAAAACGAGCTTTGCTATCTCAAGATAACAAGATAATTATCTTGTTATCTTGTCAAGATAATCTCGAGATAATAGCATATAAAAAATAATTGTGAGCACGGACACTTTCTGCTTCTGTATTTTAATATGCCGTGGGAACAAATTAATAAAATGTTGTCATGATTTAACTAAAATGCAGGAACTAAATAATAGAACATACCCACAATTTAACTAAAATGAGGGAATGAATTAATAAAACATGGCCACAATTTAACTAATATGACGTAACTAATTAGTTCAGTAAAGTACCCTGGCTCTCAATATTCTACATAAGTGTGGGGCTACGTACGTAAGTGTGGGGCTCCGTACGTAAGTGTGGGGATCCGTACATAAGTGCCTCTCACTAATAATTTCTTGTAATTCAGGGCTTTCAAGAATGGTAAAACATGGCCACGGTATTTATTTATAATTTTTAACTTTATGTCATGAGCGGTGCTCCACTGCCTTGTCACTGACCGACCCTCCTGCCTCTGTGAACAGAAGCTCAGGAACAATGAATGCGGAACAGTGGAGGTTTATTATTGAGACAGAACTGGAATCAGTTACTTGGAATCAGTAGTCGGGGTTACAGTGTGGGAGAAGTCATAAGCTGGAAAAGTCAATCCTACACACAGGCATTTGTGAAGGGGGGGCAGGCATATAGGGAGGGTCCAAGGGAAACGGAATTGGGGCAGGATGGGACTGGAGCGGGAAAGGCAGGCAGGATGGGACTGGAGCGGGAAAGGCAGGCAGGATGGGACTGGAGCGGGAAAGGCAGGCAGGATGGGTCAGGAGTAGATGGTGAACAAAAGGAAGAACAGTCAGTACACTAGTGGCCAAAACTGTGGAAACACCTAGCATTTTTATTGGCAGTAATGTTCATAAGCAAAGAATGTTACAAACATCATACGTTGGACGAGTAAGTAACAGGAACAACAACTGAATAAAGTTCCTCAATCTCAAAAAATTAGAAGTGTTTCCACAATTTTGGCCACTAGTACATATTGCATGAGAATCAACAAAACTGTTCCTCACACTGAGTGCAGCCTGGAGGCTGAGGACAGCACCAGGACCAACCCCGAGGGCACGGCCCTGGCTTGGACGGGTGGGCCCGGTGCCGCCAGGACCGCTCATCCGGGCCATGCCTTCCCAGTCCACCAGGTACTGCAACTGACCCCGCTGATGCCTGGATCCAAGATACCTCACCGTCATCCAGTGGGACTGGGGGTGGTGGCCCAGTGGCATCCCAAGGGGAAGGGCTAGGGCAGGGTTCTTCAACTCTGGACCTCGATTCCAAATCCAGGCCTTGTTTTCAGTTCTCCCAGGTAGTTGTTTAATAATTACTGATTCTGATTGGTCAGAGGCTTCACACCTGACTGATAGGTAAAGGAAGGCTGGAAAACCAGCAGTGCTCGGACCTCGAGGACCGTGAGTTGAATAACCCTGGGCTAGGCTATAGTGGATGGGCTTGAGTAAGGATACATGGAACAAGGACAAGATGTGATACATGCAGGGCAGTTGGAGTTCGCGTCATTCATTCTAGTCTGAGTTTACATTCCTCCACAAACGGACGCAAAAACCTGCAGCACATGCTGGCCGACCAGATACAGAGTGTGGAGCGGACCAACCCGGACTCTCTAGTTAATGTCCTCGGCGACTTTAACAAAGGTAACCTCAGCCACGGGCTTCCAAAATGTAAACAGTTTATTAAATGTGTGACCAGAGAGGAAAATACCTTGGATCACTGCTACACCACAGTCCCCAAAGCTTATCACGCTATACCCCGCGCCGCCTTGGGCCACTCTGACCACGTCATGGTGCACCTTATACCATCATACGGGCAGAAACTAAAGCTGAAGAAACCTGAAGCAAGGACTACAAAGGTCTGGAACAACGAGACTGCAGAGAGCCTTCAGGCGTGCTCGGACTGCACTGACTGGGATGTGTTCAGGACAGCTACCGATAGCCTGGATGAGTACACAGAGGCTGTAACATCCTACATCAGCTTCTGTGAGGACTGCTGTGTACCAACACGCATCAGGGTGAGTTACAACAATGACAAGCCCTGGTTCACAGCTAAGCTCAGACAGCTAAGGTTACAGAAGGAAGATGTGTTCAAAAGTGGGACAGGTACAAGGAGTTGAGGAACAGGTTTAGCAAGGTGGTGAGGAATGCTAAACGACTGTACTCTGAGAAACTCCAACACCAGTTCTCAGCCAACGACCCCGCGTCTGTCTGGAAAGGGCTCAGACAGATTACCAACTACAAACCCATAGCCCCTCACTCTGTCAACGACCAGCGCCTTGCAAATCAACTGAACGACTTCTACTGCCGCTTTGAAAGACAACTGGACAGTTCACACATCATCTCCCGCAGCTCCTCATGCCGACCACTGTCCACCTCACCCACACCAACTGCTGGTGTGGCATCTTCGAAACTTTACACCTCATATCTTGATATTCAAGAGAGGGACATTAAAAGGTTTTCAAGAAGCTGAACCCCTGCAAAGCTGCAGGTCCAGACTCCATCTCCCTGTTCACCTTGAAACACTGCGCTGACCAGCTGACTCCTGTGTTCACAGAAATCTTTAATACATCACTGGAGTTATGCCATGTGCCAGCATGCTTCAAGACCTCCACCATCATCCCTATACCCCAAAAACCTAAGATCACAGGACTAAATGATTACAGACCCATTGCTTTGAAGCCTGTAGTCATGAAGTCCTTTGAGCACCTCGTACTCCGCCACCTCAAAGCCACCACTGACCACCTGCTGGACCCCATGCAGTTTGCCTACAGAGCCAAGAGATCTGTAGATGATGCTGTCAACATTGCTCTTCACTTCATCCTGCAGCACCTCGACTCCCCAGGAGCCTACGTCAGAATCCTTTTCATGGATTTTACCTTCAACATCATAATCCCGGCCCTCCTGCACGACAAGCTCTCCTACCTGTACGTGCCTGACTCCACCTGCAGATGGATCACAGACTTCCTGATCAACAGGAAGCTACATGTGAAGATAGGGAAACATATTTCTGTCTCCCAGACCATCAGCAACGGATCTCTGCAAGGCCTTTCTCCTCTCCTGTTCTCCCTGTACACAAACAGCTGCACCTCCACCCAGTCGTCCGTCAAGCTCCTGAAATTTGCAGATGACACCACCCTCATCGCACTCATGTCTGATGGGGACAAGTCTGCCTACAGACAGGAGATAGATCACCTGGTGTCCTGGTGCAAAGGGAACAACCTTGAGCTCAACGCCCTGAAGACAGTTGAGATGACTGTGGACTTCAGGAACAGCTCTGCCGCACCTCCACCCATCTTCCTGCTCGGCTCACTAGTCACCGCTGTGGAGTACTTCTGCTTCCTGGGCACCACAATCACCAAGTGGGAGATGAACATCTCCTCTCTCACCAAAAAAGCTCAACAGAGGTTCTTCCTGAGACAACTGAAGAGGTTCAGTCTGCCAAAGACTATGATGGTGCACTTCTACACTGCCATCATTGAGTCCATCCTCACCACCTCCATCATCGTCTGGTACCCTGCCGCCACTGCCAAGGACAATAGCAGACTACAGTGCATCATTCACTCTGCCAGGAAGACGATCGGCTGCAACCTTCCATCTTTACAGGACCTGTACGAGTCCAGGAGTTTGAAAAGAGCAGGAAGGATTATGACTGATTCCTCTCACCCTGGTCACAACCTCCTTCGGACCCCTCAGGCAGAAGGTTGTGGTCCATTGAGACCAAAACATCACACCATAGGGACAGTTTCTTCCCCACCGCAGCCCGCCTCATCAACAAGGCCAGGAACACTCACTCGAATACCGTTTCCTCATCCTAATATAAGCTTGCACTCTCTTAAATATGTATATTTTTTCAGTTCCACTGCTATATCATATGTCACATTCTTCTATCTATTTATATTAGTACCTGGATATACCCTTGTGTGTGTGTGTGTGTGTGTGTGTGTGTGCGTATGTATATA
>JAODJU010000081.1:7197157-7216953 GCA_026776725.1 Gnathonemus echidnorhynchus
ATAGTCCTGAACAAAATCTTAAGATTGAGGGTAAAATGACAAGTATTCGCATTCCACGCTGGTGGTTCGTATACAGGTTGTAATTAGAGCTTCAAAATGCAAAAAGAAGAAACATGAGCAAGAGATAAAAAATAGGGAGTAGGCAATTTATTGAAAACTGCATTTAAACTAAAACAGGCTGTTCATCAGCTGATCAAAAGTTTAAGACCGTAGCTCAAAAAAAACCAAAAACAGAAGTAAATGTGTCAAAAAAGGACTCTGTAGTGAGTAGCCTCACCATTCTTGTTAATCACTTTAAAAATTTGTTGAAGCATGTTTGATGCAAGTGTCTCCAGGAGTCTGGTGGGAACATTGCTCCATGTGGTGAAGACGGCTTCACAAAGGGCATCCACGGTCTGGAACTGACATCTGTTTTTATTAACTTCCCTTGCCATCCATCCCCAAACGTTCTCAATGGGATCTAGATCAGGGGAGCATGCAGGATGGTCCAAAAGAGCGACGTTATTCTCCTGGAAGACGTCCTTCATCAGGGGGCCATTGTGAACTACAGCATTGTCCTGTTGAAAGACCCAGCCATTACCGCACAGACCACGGCCCCCAGTCAAGACGTATGCCCGCTGCAACATCTCCACATAACCAGCCGCTACTTGAGGCCCCTGCACAACCTGCAGCACCATTGTTCCATTGAAGGAAAAAGCCCCCCCAGACCACGATGGAGCCTCCTCCACTGTGCCGCGTAGACAAGATTTCCAGTGGGATCTCCTTGTCATGCTAGTAACGTTGGAAACCATCAGGAACGTCCAGGCTAAGTTTTTTCTTCCACCTTTCGATGTCCCATGTTCGGTGCTTCCTGGCAAAGTCCAAAGGGGCAAGTTTGTGGCGTGGGAGCAGACTTGGCCGTTGAAGACATTTTTTATCCTTTAAGCCCTTCTTTTGCAGTTGGCATCAGTAAAGGCCTTAATTTGGGTTGGAGATCGGCCTGTGTCTTCACAGACAGCCTGTTGGATCCTGCGGCTCAGCGCAGGTGAACTTTTTTTAGGATCTACTAATTCACTCTTTGGTCCCATAACCCTCAGGATCTTTTAAGAAATTTAAAATGACTGTCTCACTGCGTCCAACCTTGGCAGCGATATCACGTTGCAAGAGGCCTTGCTTGTGCAGTTCAACAATCCACGTTCAAAGACAGAACGTCTTTTTGCCTTTGCCATCAGGAGGTCATGACAGTGTGAATGCCTGACTGAAAATAACATGAAAGCCAAATTTTTGTGCAGATCCTGCCTTTTAAAGGCTACGGTGTTAAACTTTTGATTAGCTGATGATCAGCCTGTTTGAGTTTAAATGCAGTTTTCAATAAATTGCCTACTCTCTATTTTTTATCTATTGCTCATGTTTCTTCTTTTTGCATTTTGAAGCTCTAATTACAACCTGTGCGAAATGTGTATACTTGTCATTTTCCCCCCGGTCTAAAGATACAGCACATGGGAAGATGGCGATTACAGGGAGAGAGCCTGACCCATTGGCTAGGATGGAAGGTTGGGCCAGGGCAATGATGTTGATCAGCTTGGGTATTCTGCCCGGCTGATCAGGCCAGGAGCTGTTGATAGGCCAGCTTCCAAAGCTCTTGGCTTTGCCAGTACCACTCCTCCTTCAATGGGACGGAACTGGACTGGGATTCCCATGGGAACAGAGGAGGTTGGTACCCAAGTACGCACTGAAAATTAGTGGATTGTTGGATTCTCAGTGCCGGATAGGTAGCGAGCCCACTCCATTGGGTTGGAGGCACACGGGAGTTCTTTGTGATCTCCTGGTTGGTCCATTCTGCAAGGTCATTAGATTATGGGTGATAACTGGAAGTGAGACCAAGAGAAATGTTTAGGGGAGAACAGAAAGCGTGGAAGACCCTTGTAGCAAACTGTGGCCCCATGTCAGACACAATATCCTCAGGTACCCTGGAAAACCTGAACACCAAAGTAAAGAGAACATCAACCAGCTCAGCGGCAGAAGGCAGCTTGGGAAGTGATCCGGCACATCCAAGAGAAGCGGTCGACCATGGTGAGGATCACAGTATACCCATGGGAATAGAGATGAACTGTTAGCCAAATCGCATAACAGTCAATGTTATGAAGGCTGCATTCCACTCACCCCCGAGAAGTTATAGGCACTCCAGAGATCGAGCTTGGTGATGACCCGGGCTGCTCTGAATTGTTCTAAGGTGGAAGGGAAAAGAGGAAGGGAAGAGAGGAAGGGACTCATGGCACTTCTGGGTGTCTAGTAATCAATACAGGGTGGAGTCCTCTGGAGCTCCGGAATCCAATAGGGATTGCTCCTCCACCTGTCCCTCTTCCCAAAACAGTGCACTGAATTATGGTCACCAGGGTGAGCACCCCTATCTGAGCAGAGCCAGAGAGCTCCTGGCGTGGCCGGACCAGGCAGGAGTGGCAGGTGTGTCAGGTGTGTCCTGGCTCCCTGCAGTAGAGGCAGAGCTGGTGGTTGAGTAACCTCTGGTGCTCTCTACCTGGAGTTCTGGGTTCAGCACTGGACTATGGAGGATCTGCAGGCAATCCGAGAACCATCCCAACCAATCTGTGTCTCCCTGTCTCACTGGGGTGATGATCCACACACATGGTGGAATTACCATCGTACTTGTCCGGAATCACAGTTGGGACTCCAGATGAAGAATGTGGGGGGGGGTCTGTAGCAGGGGAGCTGCAGCAGTGATCCCCTGTTGGAGCTGCCCAACCAGGTTAGTGAGCTGTATGATTTTGGCAAGTGTGTCTTGTAGCTGACACTGGGTGCCCACAGTGTCCATGCTGTTCAGTGAGGTATTATGTTGCAAACAGAAACTTGGGAACACTGAATTTGGAACAGTGAGACTTTATTATTGAGCACAGGCAGACGGAACTGGAATTGGCCGGCAGGATCATGGTCGGGGTCGCGGTGCAGGAGAACTAGTAAGCTGAAGAAATGTATCCTACACACAGGCACTGGAGACAGGAGGCAGGCACACAGAGAAGGTCCAAGGGAAATGGGATCGCGATGGGATTGGACTGGAGCAGGAAAGGCAGGCAGGATGAGTCAGGGCTAGACAGTAGACAAAAGCAAGAACACTCAGTAGGTTGTATGGGAATCAACAATATAAAGTGGGGTTATATAGTGGGCAGAGCAAGTGATTCCACTCTGAGGCTGATACTGAAGCATTCTCACAAGGGGGTCATGACGCCCGCACCCGGAATATTTTCTGGCAAGCTGACCTGTGCACCACTGCTGCCCAAATAATTGCTAATGTGGATTTATTTTAGCAAATGCCCAGCTAGAACATTAAAAATATACATTTTAATATACATCCTGTTTGTAAATTTATATCAATTTAAACGTGTTATTGTAATGCAAACTAAGAAAAAAACAACTGTTTGACACATCACAGTCGACTCATTGGTCTCTAACTGAATATTTCAATCGTGGACTTTCAGGGGGCAGACCAAATGTGATTATTTCATTATTTCATACTTACAAGATAATCTATTACCTAAGTAGTCCTAAAGATCTGTTCACTGTCTGTCTACTAATCCTGCTGTGATTCCTGCATGTCAGCCTGGTACCAAACCAGCGGTTTGCAGAATTGAACCCAACATTCATTCTAGCTCCAACTGCACGGCTATGTGAATTTATAGGCTTGTCTCAGCAACAGGCTGGAATAGGAGAAACGTGGCAGGGAACGTTTTCTTTTGATTAAGGACTGCGATGATGAATAATGCAGCGATACCCTTTGGCTCTGCAGAAATTAAAGACAGCTTAATTCTCCAGGTATTACGGTAATTCATTCATCTTGCTTAGCATTTCTTTGTAAATATCTCTGCACCGACCTCTCACATCTCGCTCTTTGATCGATCATGAAAATACAACCATCTTCAGTCCTCGACAAGAGAAATACTTCAATTCGGGAGATGCATGCTGTTACATGGAAGCCAAAGCTATGGGTATAAAGCATGTCGGATCAATGCTTCCTGCAGGATATACAGACCCTGGAGTTACAGCAATGGATCGGTCGGTGTTGGCCACAAACAGTCACTACACTGGGGCCTGAAGTGACTTTTTGAGTTTGACCCCAGAAACAACAAACCTGTCCCAGACTAGGTCTATCCCACAGGAAGCTGGATATTGTTTCAAAAATCACTACTCCCTGGTCATGTGATGGTGTGGGGATCCATCTTAGATCTGGCATTAAGACTTATGCTCAGTGGTGGTTCTAGCTAGTTTGGCACCCTGGGAGAATTTTCTCTCAATGACAAATATAGACTCATCGAAGCTTACGATAAATCGCCAAAAACTAGCCACCGAAACACAACGGCGACACTACAATAAGCTATATTTCATCTACAATATTGTTCTCCATTGAAGCGACGAGAAAAACGAGGAATCGCGGCGGCGGCGAATGAAAATGAAGAAAAGCAGACTAACTCGAAGCCGTTCTTTATGCTACTCAACGCACAACAACCAACAATAAGACGAAAACCACGAAAAAAAGAGAAACACGGGGAGGTTACACTAAGAACGGTAAGACGTACACACGGCGGGTAATTACACAATGGCTAAGACACGTGAGGCTCAGACAAGAATTGAGTACAACCACAGTTAAAGGCACATGCGACTACCGAGTACACAGTACAACGAATACCTACGATAAAACATACAAACAGGGAATCCAGGGACATGCAGATACTGTCAGCCCTACAGTATTATAGCCTATTTTCAGTAACTTAATTTATACAGTACTGTAATTTGAAAAGCTTTTAAAACAGCTGTACTGTATTTTTAGAGTCAATAAAATTCTGTAAACGGCGACACTGTCTGTGCTATTACCTTATACTCATGTAATAAACATACAATTGTCAATTACATGGTAATCTGCCTGAGACATGAAGAAAAAGGAAAAAAAAATCGTGTTTAACGATCGTCTGCTTTAAGTGATATCAATTTCACCCAAACGGATGTGATCACTATAAGTGGATTGCACTGTATTTATCATTGAGTGTGCCTTGATGTTATTACATCTAGCCGCCACCGTGGGGCGCTCTGATGGGTGAATCATAAAAAACGAAAAGGCAGCCCGGTGTGCTGCCCACTTCGCTGGGCAGAGCCTGTGGAATTCGGGGAGTCTTGCATCCATCTGTCCCCTTTGCCGTTTGGAGTCATGTGGATCCAGTTTGTTAATAACACGCCGCAGGTCTGCGGGGGACCTCATAGGCCCTAGAAGGTGGCTCCCAGCACAGGGACAGCATCTCTCACCACACATGACTGCCCCCTGCAGGTGTGTGTGGGCAGTGACTGGGCAGGTGACTGCCGCCCATGGGCGCGTTTCTGAAAATCTATTAACAAATTAAATAGTTGAAACCATTCAGTTGCATGGCTTCAACTATGTAAGTTGCTAACACTATTAGCAACTGTGCTTTTGGGAAAAATACTCCGGTTGAGTTTACTTCCCGGCATCAGAAACACACCCCTGAGCAGGTAGCTTAGCGACTGCTAGGTTGCTTAGCACCATGGGCCAGTGCGTAGCCTCGCTGTGGCTTAACACGGCCCCAAATGTTTACTCTCATGGTGAAAATGCAGGGTATCAGCCGCAAGCCTTGGGGACACTGAACACATGGAGTCACAATGACACAAGGCGAATCATTGTGACGTGCCCATTTGCTGCCACAGGCCCGTCACGCGTATCCACGCTTAGCAGCTTCCCTACAACGTCGTCCGGGATCCGGGAAGCCTAGAATTTTCTAAACAATGGATCAGAGACAGGCAGAGACAGTGCTGAGGGGGCGGCCTGCAATATTGATGTTTCTTATAAGGTCCCAGAATTGGAACGGCGTAATGCGGGCTGTCAACAGGGCAGATTGTGTCGTAAAAAAAATCACGATGCTACGTGTCCACCCACTGTTCACAGCTTTGTAAATATAACAGGCTCCTAAGAGGAAAGGCTATTTCGTCACGGGGAAGATTATCTGTACTGCTGAACAGAGGGTTTTATCTTGAAGGATTCGAGCAGCTGAAATGAATCGAGCTGCTATAATGAACTGCCAGGCTCGTTCCCTGACATTAGCCGCCCAAAACGGATGGCTCCTTGGGAGTTTGTTTTAGAGCTGAGGGTTTTCTTTAAAGCTTTAAACCCTCAGGTCTTGTAGACAAGACTGCTGTGCTTTGAACCTGAGCTCCTAATTATTAGTGAGCGTGACAGCTTTTCTGCTTCATGCTGGTTAAGGTGAGGCTACAAGCTAGCAGACGATTTGCTTGTTTGATTGATCTGATGCGTTATCTTACCTGGGTACGTCCCGTCAGGGTAAGAAATGCTGTCATTAGGTGACTCACGCAGCATTTTAGTTCGTGTGCAGCAAATTAAAGAGTCAAATGTCTGATTTATCCCTAAACAAATAACCACCGGTCTAGTAAGCCTCTTTAATGAATTTAACATTGAGTAAAACAATATATTTTTATTCTGCAGTATTCATATTGACTATTTACATTTTTAGATTTTTATGTCATGGTAGAATTCCTCAATTAATCTTCCAATTTTCCATGTAGATAGTTTATTACACAGAAATTCAGTATCAAACCTCAAAGCCAATTTAAAATCAGGCTGGATAATAATCCTGGACAATATTCTACCACTAGGAAACCTTCAAGTTAAAATGATGTGAACAGGAAATGGATGCTTGTCACTTTTAAAATTCATTCACATTCATCATTCATGTGTTCGTCATGTGTTTCCAGAGCACATGAAGTAGGAAGTCACCAAACTCTGAACAAATGTCCAACCACTGCTTGTAAGTTCATAACTATTTTATATTCTTGGACAGGAGGGACACTTAAATAGAGACCCCTAAAAAGATATACTATCAATACAAAAGCTTCATAAAAAGATGAATCTCTGTCTTTACTCTACTAGATGTCCTAATAATTTTACATATTGTTCTTCACAGTATAGATGTTACAAAACCACTCAGTAAGATTAATACTCAGAGGAACACACCATTTTAGTCATGACTTTAAACATCATCTTGATGATATCTTTACATAAAAGTATGCATGATACGAGTTTCTTCTTGAGTCCTACATGAGTTTGACCTGAGTGAAATGGCCCGCATTAATTATCTGGGGATGATGGATTTGTAACATTACATTTCACTGTTATTTCTGCTTCACTAATATGCTAACCCTGCACCCTAAATGTGTTTTTTCACGTGGTGTTAACAATACCCAGCTGTGCTCGATCGGCTGAAAAGCACAGGACAAACACGAGCCACTCGGGCTTATGGCTGGCACAAAGCATTCTGGGAGAAATGCTCGTTCCTGGAAGGTTTTATGTGATTTGTGGTATCGTTCGCGTTGAACAGCAATTCCTTTTTTACCCTCAAACCAAGCATCTAGACTTACGCCTTCGGCTCTTTGGGGGCCTAATGTTGTGTATTTCTTTTAGATTCCATGTATTATTTATATATGCACACAGAGAGATGGATTTGTTAAAATATTACATGGAATTAGCTATGGAGGTATATGTCTTGGTTTATATAAAGGTGCATTGAGACCTGTTGTGGATCGGCTCAACTTTTTAGGGCCTCCTCCTGGTTAATGATGTCACACCCCCTGCCGGCCCCACCGTGGGGCCATACGGGTCCTGTTAGCATGACAGCTGCTCTGGCAGTGTCTAGCTGTGACATCTGAGAAGGCTAGCGTGTGGGGTTTAAAACTGCCCCACACTGACGGCAGTGATGAAATTCAGAGGATTTTTAATATGACAGAAATGGGGGTCTTTTCATTTAATGTGTGTGTATGTGTGTGTGTGTGTGTGTGTGTGTGTGTGTGTGTGTGCGCTAAGGTTTAATCTTTGAGGAATGCAAAGCGAGGCCCTGCGGGATCAAGCCTCCAGATCTCAGGCTTTAACGTTGAGCCGCCCCTCCACAGCGTCTGAAAATCACCTGCGTGCTTCGAGCAGTCCCGACAGACACCTCCTGCGTTTACCCGTTTATTGCCAGACTCCCGGAGAGAGTACGTGGGTATCGCGTCCTAAAAGACTATCCCTAAGATCCCAAAGATCTTTGAGTTAAGAATCCATTTGATTCCCATTATCCCTCAAGGCAGCCTGCATGAAACATCAACTTCATTGCCTGTGAATTTTGTTGCCATCTGACTTTGGTAATGTGACCCCAGTCTATACAGACTCCCTGTCCTCTTCGGCATTAATAATAATCAGTATAGTTGTTGTTGATTAATAATGATTAAGTACAGTGAGACTGATCTTACTTCCAGCGGGACACCTGCTAGCACAGAAAATTCTGACTCCATCACCAGACTCCTTCCTGACTGGATCATCTTCATGTAGCTTTATATTCTGACCAATCCCTGTTGTGTAATTGGGTCCAAATATTGTCCTCGGATCTTTGGTGGTCTGCGACTGGCCAGCCGCCACCTGTGCTGGGCTGTGATTGGCTGAAATATCCTGTCAGATCCTGCCTAACTCCACGCCCACATCCATCCATGTCTGCCTCACCAATGCCTTCCCGGACGATCTTCGTCTCATTTGATTCTTTCATTTTCCACGCATCAAGATTTCATGGCTTCGCTGTTTTAAGGAGCTGTTATTCAATAAGGCATGAAATATTCAGGCGCAGCCTTGCCGCCGGCCATTTTTGACTTGCCGTTCACGCCTCATATCGATTCGGTGTGTACGTTTTTAAGCACGGGGAGACCAGCGCCTGTGACGTGTTGGCTTGCATCTCTCACTTTGGTGCTTTTTTCATCTTTCCTGCACCGACGCACTCTGTCCGCACTCCGGCAGCGCGTGAACCCTCCAATTAATGAGTGCTGAGCCACCTCACACAGCTTAGTCACCCCAAACGGAGTGTCCAATAGCAGACAGGGCTGTGATGACTTTGAGACAAAAAAATATTATTAATCATTCATGCTTCACTCTTATTAACATCTTCCCCCTTATGCATTTCAGCAGCGCATTTTAAGGAGGCTAACAGCACACAACATAAAAAGGCCCTTTCAGATTCTGAGATTAAAAAGGCCCCCAAATACAGTTTTATTATGATATATTGTTTAATTCAAGGGTACAAACCCATGGCATATCCAGCCCCGGACACTGGTTTGAGAGGGAAGCATGTTGTCTGGCTTTCGACCTTATGCTCCTCCCTGCACCTCCCTGCGCCTCCCTGTACCTCCCTGCGCCTCCCTGTACCTCCCTGCATCTCCCGCCCAGAAACTTTCACACCTAGACCTTTGTAGCCTTTGGATTCTCTGCATTGACGTCACTCCCGGAACAAAAGAACGGAAGCCTCCTCCACGCATCTCCAGCAGATGAAGAAGCAAAGGATGAGGCCGGCTCCGAGGAGACAACTGCTGGGTTCTCCATGTGACGGGGCCGCAAAGTCCACGCGTTCGCAAATCTGCATGCAGGACGGGGGCTCTGGCAGGAGCTGCCTCAGGACGCAGGAGGAGATGCTCTTCTGTCAGGTGGTTCATGGTGGAGATGGCTGTCCCAACCCAACCCCCTCCCGGAACATGATGGCAGATTTTATATAATTCTAGTAACCATTCGCCACTGGTCCTGAAATCTCTTATTTTGCAGGGAAAATGTCAGAGAAGGAAGGATACAGGATGACACCTTGGAAGGAGAGAATCGTGGATTTCCTGAGGAAGTGCACATCTGCTTCTTCACATGCTGTCTCTGCAACCCCTCTGTCTAGCAGGGGTACGATTCCAAGCCCCTGGGGGTGGGTGGGGGGGGGGCTGCATGTTGGATGACTCATTTTCAGTCGTTTCCTCAGCTGAATTGAACATCAGTCCACCTTCGTGTGAAGGAGGCCTGCCTTTCCTTCAGAGCTGCTGGTGTTGCACACTGTTCCACAACATCCACCTTCATGGTTGGGAGGCTGGGAATCAAGGTGCTTCCGCCTGGATCAGACCTGATCCCGTAGAGTTGAGACGTGACTCAGGCCATTTTTATAAAAACTGACAATATGCCCTGAAGCTGGTAGAGAAACCAAGAAAGGCCTATCTTACACATTGCTAATTAATCAGACATGATTACTGCTAATAATACTGAAAAAGCCCATTAGCTTCATTTCTATTCACTATTGGTTTGTAAATCATCAAAAGAGACCATGTCCCTTTCGTTAGAAGTGTGCTGTGTCTGGTGCTTTCAAAATGAGATCCTTTAATGTTGATTCTTCTTAAAGCAGGGGTCTCAAAATCCAGTCCTGGGGGGCCGTAGCCCTGTGTAGCTTAGTTCTTTCCCTCTTCCACCACAAATGATTCAGCTAAAGAGCAGTGTGGTAATTAGCACAAGGAGTTGAATCAGGTATGTTAAATGAGGGTGAACCAAAAACTGTGTAGGGCTCTGGCCCCCCAGGACTGGAGTTTGAGACCCCTGTCTTAAAGAGAGTTTTTACTGTTTCACTGGCCAAATCTTTGTACATATAGGCTCCTCTGTCTGCGTCTGAGCCGCTGAAATTGCTCATTTTATGGAAGGAAGTTTCCATAGCGTCAAAAAAAGCCCCTTAATAGGAATTTGGCGGCGTCTCGATTCCCTGGGCAACCGTAGCTTCAGAAGCTGAAGTCAGCTTCAGTAGTTCCCAGTCTGCAGTCCTGCCACTGTTGGGCTGAGCTTGTCAGGCACATTTATTTATATATTTTGCCATCTGCTTATTTATAGAGTAGCTACACGGGCTGCCCGTATCTCCAAGAGCTGAAATTTACTCAGGAGGATTTGGTGACAGTTACTCTCCTCTTATCGGGCTCTAAGTCATAGAGAAATCCATACCGTTACAGTATCTCCTCCATTAAGCTGCTGTTCCTTCTGCGGATGGACGGCACTGTGGCGGCTCAGGATGCGAGCAGAGGGATGCGGTTTGGTCAAAGCCACAAAGGTTCAGGTCTGAGGAGGCCCTCACCGATATCAGCTGCTCACCCTGACTGTTCGGGCGAAACATCTGACTTTATGACTGCGGGGAATTTGGAAGCTGTTTTCCAAAAGGCAACAAGGTTTTCGCCTTGGCAACAATGTCCAGACGTTGCCCAGGTTACGATGGTCCATGTTACGATATTTCGACTTTATGACAGGCGACTGTTATTCACTTTCAGTACATTTTTTGATGAATTACATGAGATATCCAACACTTTATTATATAATAGGCTTTGTTGTGGATGATTTTGCCCAACTGTAGGCTAATGTAAGTGTTATAAGCATGTTCAAAGTAGGCTAGACTATGAGGTTTAGTAGGTTAGGTGTGCTGTGTTAAAATGCATTTTTGCCTTACGACATCTATGCCTTACGGTTTATGGGAACTTAACCCCATCGTAACCTGGGGAGGGGCTGAATTGGCGGGAGATTAAAATTCCCATGAGAACACTTGACTGATACGGATACAGATTAAAGGTGTGACCACCAGAGTTGGGTAATTCAGGTCCAGAAAGTAAAAATCAACCAACCAGTTGAGCACGAAGAGTCACAATTACAGAGTACTCAACTGGTTGGTTGAAATAAAATCTTGGTCTGGACTTTTACTCTCTGGACCTGAACTACTCACCTCTGCTGACCACAGACTGTTTGACCAGCTCCCCAGTAAATAGTTTAGGGTACATATTCAGATGTTATACAAAGATCCCTTACAGTGTACTGTTTACTTACAACAGTGGTCACCAGCTCTGCTCCTGGGGATCTAGGTGCAGCCCTAATGTAACACATCTGATACAGATAAGTATTGAAGCCAGGTATGTTGAACCTAAGTTTGTTGAACCTAAGTTAGCCCTAATACTGAGATGCTATTGAAGGGTCTGATTATCTGTATCAGGTGTCTTAAGTTAGGGCTGCGTCTAAGCTCTGCTGGGTGGCCGACCTCCAGGAGCAGAGATAGTGACCACTGATCTAGAGAATGCGGCATATTTTTTACTTTGGTAAGGAAAAGAGTAACGCATAACGACGTTTGATAGTAAGAAGCAGTGTGGTGCTGTATCTATGCTGAAAGACTGGGAACGGCCCGGGAGTCCTTATCTCTCTGAATCAGCCGTGTTCTGGGTCCGGGCCTCCATCGATTGGTGACGGCGCCGCCCCGGTGGTCGCTACCTGGATGTGATTCCTGTCCTGCAGCGGGACGTACAGAAGTGCCCAGTTACTGAGGTGGGAAGGCTATCTCACCTCCACCAGCCCCCACCCCCTGCCTGTGGGCCTGATCACTGGGCATTCTGTCGGAAGGTAAGGGAGGTAGAGAGAGAGAGAGCGAGAGAGAGAGAGAGAGAGAGAGAACTCTAATTTTCTGTTACATCCTCATGTAACATGATTTAATTCTAAAAACTCTGATGCCCTTTCTGTAGCCCCAGCACCGCGCCTTGGTGAACCACTCAGACTCAAGAGAGGAGAGCTCACGGAGGCAGAGAGGATCATGGGATGCAGGTGGGCCTTCCTGAGGGCTCTGTGTGCTTGACTCACAATGGAGGAACTTGTCCCCGAGTGGAAGCGTCCCAGAGAACCTGCCAACCAGTCGGGATTGTGGGTTAACGAAGACCGCAGCGGTTCAGGAATGGGATCTGCATTTAAAGCGTTACGTTTGAAACTTAGGGAAAAAAATAGCAGCTGGCTTTTCCACAGGACTGTGGCTCATTCCACCTGCTTCACCTTCAGCTGTGGACAGGATTGTTCTGCAGCCGCCATGACGTTGTCCTTTGCTAAAGTAAAACTAATATTTCCCTGGTGGAAAGTGGGATCCATCTGCTGGTCTGTGGTCACACGGCTGGGAGGGCCCCAGTGCACGTTCCCCTTTCAGAATCAGCCTTCTTTGGTGTTTAAGTGCCTCCTTAAACCCTGGGCCACCCTGTGTCTCATTGTGTCTCTCATCAGGATTTCTGTCCTGTTTCACCAGGGAAGTCAGATGTCTGATAGCACCCTCATCACAACATGCCCTTCACATTTCATCAGACCATAAAATTTGGCGACAAAAGGCCAGTTTTTAGGCGCCGCTGGTAACGGTTGAATGTACGTGTACCGGTTACTATCAGTTAGCGCTTATTATGAGTCAGTTTTATACCGCATATCCAATCGATCCACGAAAAGCCACCCGAAATCCTTTGATTAATGTGAAATCCTCAGCTACTTAAGCTTGGCGGCTAAGGGAGGGGGACAAGATTGTTCTCTCTCTCTCTCTCTCTCTCTCTTTCTCTCTCTCTCTCTTTTTAATTGAATGCTGGCAGCGCTGTGCAGTACCTTGGCCGAGGTATCGCTGTAGGCGAGGGAAATTCGAAGGCCACTCTCATTAGGGGAGAGACGTTAGCGAAAAGCGATGACTTGGCGGGTCTTAGAGCTTTCCTTGTGAAAGCTGGATTTACCGTGCAGGATGTGCGCCGGGCAGCCCTGATAAATTACCCTATATGCCACTGATCTACTGTTTTCATTTAACCACAGAGCATTAAAGAATAAACAGGCAGTGTGTAGTGAGGCACTTTTTTTATTTTTATAGGCGGAAGGTTCCGGATCCCGTGTTCCTGGATGCCAGCGTCCTGTAGGGTTCAATTAGCGCCTGGTTCACACCTGAGGTCCAGGTACCACGTGATATATTCAGTATTACCTGACAGGGGTCCAGCTTGCATCTGTGTGTGCGTATTCACGCTATGAATGTGGCCCGGTCAATTACGTGCATTATTTATATCTGTACGAATTTACAAAGACTCTCTAAGGTATGTGGTTCTTAAATCGACTGTGTAAGTATATAATGAATGGGCTTGAGCAAAATATTGCACACTGAACAAACTGCAGCTAAGGGATACATGAACCTGATCCTGTTTATGGGTCAGCAATTCTGGTTCTCTGTCCGCCGATTGTGTTTTTTAACTGGCTTCACTTCTAACCAGCCCTAAGCCTGCTGTCGATCTTTCTTATTGTTACAGAGAGTCTGCTGGCTGATTGAAAAAAATGAATATGGCCACTCTTCAGTATTCATGGTATTCCAGTTTCCTCCTACAATGTAAAAGCATGCAGTTAGGAGAATTGGTGACTCTAAATTGGTCATAATCTATGTGGATGTGTGTATGTGCGTCCCCTGCATCGCACCCTGTGCTGCATGGAGCGGGACTCGTTTTGACTCACCATGACTCTGTGCTGGTAAAGCGGCTACGAAAGACGGATGTAAAGAATGATCTCAGAAAGAGATACTTGCAGTGTGTTCAGTGTGGCACTAAGTGACCTGTGAAAACACATGATGATGTTGATATGTTGGATCTGAGACTTTGGCTCCGCCTCCACACTCCGTCCCATGCTGGCAACTTTTGCAATAAAAGTCTCCCCTCTCCTCCACCTCTCCTCCGCCCTGAAAGTGGGCCAGGAGCTGCCTGCGTGGAGGCCACTGGGGCTCCGAATGACGAGAACGGCTGCGTTCTGTTACTGATGTGGGCCAGTACTTTTTGAGGACACCTCCCCGGTGTCACACGAGTGTCACGCACATACACACGAACAGTCGGGCAATTAAGGGACGCCTGGATCCCTCCTTCGTCAGCCAAAACACTTCTAGCCACATTTACGAGTTTCTCGTGTTCACTGGAGCAGACTGGTCACGACAGTCTGCATATAATAAATGTCTCTACAGAAGTAAATGGCAAATGCCCCAGTTGCTAGAAAGTTCTACTTCCTAGATGCGGCCAATCAGAATATGGCAAGTAGAGAATAGGATCATTTGTGTTTCGTGACAGAAAGAATAGTCAAGGTATTAAATATAAATATTCCTATTGATGCTCAAAGCTTATATACAGTTTTATAGCTTTTCACGCAAATTCAGCCTCATTTGGGGTTTAAATGACAGCAACACTTGGATAGTGGCTCTCATACTCTGTACACTGAGATAACACCGTGACACCTACAATTCTTGATCCTAATTGTAGGCGTCAATTAGACTAATTACGGTAATTTGAGAACTAAGTGTTCTCTTTAGAAGTCAAAAAGCATGTCATCGTCAAAAAGGAAAATGGCTGAACCACTGTGGGCCACTGCGCCCTCTTCAGAAAAGCACCATGATCCTCTGCTGCACCTCCCAAAAAAGTCTCTGCCCGTAAGAAGCCCCCTCCCATCTCTGCCTGGTCTCCTGGTGCTCTAGTGCACCTCCTCCATGCCGGCAGCCTTTGTAGAGGGCGAGGACCAATCAAAGAGCTTCGTGGAGCGGAGTGGGCGGGCCTTCTTAAATCAGTATCAGTGTGTGTGCAGGGAAATACACTGAGGTGAACTCCAAATACAGAGCCCACTGCAGGCTGCACATCCAGATCCATTCAGCAAAAAGGTATCTCTCTTTGTTCACTGTGATTACTGTGAGCATCAGCTGGGCTGCATCCTCTCTGCTTGCGAGACACCATCACAACAAATGCCTCCTTCTTCATCCACGGCCGGGACCCCGGCAGTCAGCACCAGTTACAGCATGATGAGCAGGGACCAAGGCTTTGGCCCTGTTCACCTTCGAGTGCCCACTTAGCTTGCCACAGATGTGTCCCGCGGTGGCATGTCAGTGTCCGCTGTGATTATGGAGAACAAACGCATCTCCCAGCAGGACAGGCTTCTACACGGAAATGGTTTTCCACATAGGATACAGCAGACCTGAAGGTGCCAGTGCTTCTCATGTACTGGATAACAATCTTAGTCTTGTTCTCTAAGTCCGTTAGGCCATGTATTTTCATAAGTAGAACAGGGCCAATCGAACTGGCCATGTGTTTCACCAAAAGAAATTCTTGACAGACATAATAATAATAATAACAACAACAACAATAATAATAATAATAATAATAATAATAATAATAATTAGGTTTTACGGTTTAGGCTGCACATTCAGTTTTAGGGAAGAAAAATAAATAAATAAATAAATAATAATCCTAACAAAATTAGGTTCCATACCACTACGTGCTTTGGACCCTTAATAATAATAATATTACTAATAATAAAAAATACTGACACAGGGATGCCATCTACTGGAAAACGTGATTCATTACAATATGTCAGGATCTGAAGTTTACATTGTTAAACGGGATCCGAACTGTGACTGTTACTAAACAATAGACAATATGTGCATCTAAGAGTATAGAAAGATAGTATAAGTAGGGTCGTGTCAACGTTTTGTAAAGTTTTGGTTGAACAAAATAGTGTTATAAATCGAACAAATACGCACGTACGCTTGCTATTTTCACTCTGCGGGAGGAGGCGTGGCCACGCCCCCGTCCCGCCCCAACGTGTCGACGTCACAACGTGCTCGTTTGCGTGCCGGGTGCGTGCCCGAAGCTCAACCTCCGCAGAAGTTGACGAAGTGAAGAAAAGCGGCGGTCTGCGGAGGCGAAGTCGGTGTTCGCGAAATCGCACTAAGCAAGGTGAGTAAATAATGCATGGACACGTGAGAGGAACAGCGGCCGCGGGCCTTGGTGTCGCGGGTTTGGCGGCTTCACTCGACGGCTGCGCCTTAGAGAAAGCGGCCGGGTGACATGCCAATTTTTCCGTTTATGCTCTTGGCGGTAGCCGGGAGTGACCGATCTGTGGAGACGCGAGCCCGCTGCTCTTAACGCGTGGCCGAGACCGGGGTTGCTTATTGTGGCGGATGGGAAAACGTGGAGCGGGTAGAGGTCAGCAGCCCTGCGCGGAGGGGTCAGCCCAGGGAATACCGGGGTGCTACGTGTGTGGCGGGTAGCAGTGCGCCGTGACCCGGCAGGCATTTAACGGTGTGAGTGGCTTATAGAGGGAGGGCACATACCCGGGGTTGGGGACTCATCATCGAGGAATCAGAGCTGGTTCCGAGTCCAGCTTCCATTTGACCATGCTGGGTCTGGTAGAGTCGGCTACTCTTCCATGTGTATAAATACAGCAGCGAATCCCGGCTGAGGCCTCTTACCTGGTTTATTTGAGCAGCTCTTTGCGAGTGTCTGGTGGGAAGGCTACCCGGCTCACCATTTCCCACTTGTTTCTGCAGTCAGCACAGCGCGCAGGGTGACCCGCTCAGCAGTCCTGTTTGGGGACGATGGCCACGCCTTTCGTTCCGGTTCCGGTCCCCGTGGAGCGAGTCCAGCGAGGCAGGAGCCCCTCGCGAATCTGGAGGACATCCTCGTCTGGAAGCACATCCACCAGCTCAAACTCCCCATCCAGAGCGCAGGGGGATGAGGCGGGACCCTCCCCACAGGCCCAGCCGAACGGGATGGACTCATCCATACAGGGCTCTGCGCCTCTCCGGGTGGAAGAGGGCTCTGCGCCTCTCCGGGTGGAAGAGGGCTCTCAGGGCCCTGGCTGGGAGGAGCGCCCACTCACCCCAACCCTGCTAGGCTACGAGGTCATGGAGGAGCGTGCAAAATTCACTGTAAGACTTAATTCTCGTTTCCCTCACTGCTGCCCATGGGCTCAGATTTTGCCGGGTGCGTGCCGCTCTCGCATCCCTTTGGGGGGCGCTGTATAAACTGGTATGGTTGGCACGTGTTTGCACAGGTGTTGTGGTTCATGGTGGGAAGTTTATGCCCCGGTGGTCGGGTGAGTTAACAGGACTGTGTACTGATTTAGACAGGTGTGTTACGTAGTTTTAGTGCACCGTGTCTTGTGCTGCTTATCAGACACAGCCAAAGGCATCCTGTCGACAAGATGCCAGATATAAAGCCTCGGCGAGGAGAATGTTGTCATTGTGTGTCACTTCACAGAACAGGAATGTCAGCGAACAATAGGGCATGTGAAAAGTACCCAATTAGAATAAAGTGATGTCCAGAGTACCTGTATTATATTGTCATGGATGATGGTGTTTCGCACTTTCCCTGGGGGAATTTAGGACACAGACGGGCCACGTTTGTTCCTGTTTCCTGCGTCATTCAGCTTTATTTTCATTGGCTGTTCGCTCCATCTCCGAGGCTCTGAATAAAATGGTCGTCTCCCTTGGGCCGCCTGCTTTAGAGCTACTTCCTCTTCCGGTTGTTCAATAGTCTCACACAGTCCAGAGAGCTACCTGGTGGAAAAATCTGAGTCTTTTCTTTATCATGCCTTTCATAATGCCCATCAGAATTTTATCTGTGGATATGATCAAACCTTGATAAATCGGTGTTCGTATTCGTACTGTGTGTTTCGCAGGTTAAGAACGGTAGACGGTATTTTATCATGTATGGGTGTTGTACCTGGTGGGCTGCTGTGGTCTGTTCTGGTTCGTGCTGGCATGTGTGGGGGTTCTGTCGCCTGCTCTGTCTGGAACTGCACCTGTACCAGGTGAATTACGGTATTTCAGTGCAAAGTGCAGCTCCACTTGCTGCTTGTGAAGTTAACCAAGTCCCCCACTTTCGAACCTGGTCGTTCACCGCCATTCCCTCTGCGTCCCGCAGGTCTACAAGATCCTAGTACGGAAGACTCCGGAAGAGAGCTGGGTGGTGTTCCGGAGGTACACGGACTTTGCGAGGCTTAACGGGAAGGTGAGCACGCCCTCTGAGGCCACGTGCCTGTAATGGCACCTCACAGAAGTGCCCGCTGGTCCATTTGGGGGGGTACCTACTGGGGGGGATCCCAGACCAAAACGCACCTCCCTGCACTGCTGTTTCACTGAGCCCTTAAACTCCAAAGGACAATTAAAAACACATTTCAATGCTGCGTTTATTCAAATGTGGAATTTTGTTGCTGGGGTTCTTCAACGGTTTTTATTGTTTTACTTTCATTATTTTTTTTAGTTATATCAACATTTAAGTGGGCAACTGTGGACCAGACAGCACGAGTTGAGTTTTTACTCAACAATATTTGCTTAAGTGATACTTACGGGATGCTTTCTGGTATCCAGAAGGTTTGGTTACTGACCTCAACATAGAAACAGGTAATAAAGTATAAAATAATTTCCCACTAAATAGCATGTAGGTATTATAGTTAGACCGGTATTTCTGGATTTGGGAAATGAGAGGGAGACAATTTACACCCTGAGGTGTGGCTGGGGGAGTGAGGTAACCTTTCTTACAGACACTGTTTTCAAAGCTTGCATGTGATCATACAGAAAGTTAACAGATTAACAGAAAATTAATCATTTTGAAAATGGTATAGGGCATAAAAAAGGTGTAGAGTGATCTTAAAAAAAGCAATTTGTACTGGATCCTTATTTTCTTGGACGTGTTCTCCAAGTCATTTAAGGTAGAATGTGAAAAGGTAGAATGTGGATCCTGAGGTCATGAACGACCATAAACGAGAGCACATGATTTTGAGTGCGTTTGACGAAAGTCCTCCATTTGTTTGCCTTGTTCCAAAAACCTCTCCCTCCCCCGCCTTACCTTTGCTCCCTGCTAAATTGTGGAAGTGACCATTACAGAACAAAGAGGCGGTTATGTACGAAACCTCAGAAAAGTTAAAAGTTCAAAGGATAAACATGCTTGACACTGCCACTCGACAGAAAGGATTATAATTTCTGTCAGGTCGTTAGATGGCAGACAACGTAAGAGATGATGGAAAGAGGACGATCATGGCAGTGAGTGTTCGTACTGCTCGTGTTCCAGATTGTTCTGGATGTTTCCTGACTGCCATACCTGGTGTGTTGTGTCTTTCTGGGTGTCTGCTGGCCTTCAGCTGAAGGAGATGTTCCCCGGATTTCGTCTGGCCCTCCCTCCCAAGCGCTGGTTTAAGGATAACTACAACACGAGCTTCCTGGAGGAGAGGCAACTGGGGCTGCAGGCGTTTCTGCAGAATCTGGTGGCTCACAAAGACATCGCCAACAGGTGAGTGAGTGAGTGAGTGAGTGAGTGAGTGAGTGAGTGAGTGAGTGAGTGAGTGAGTGAGTGAGTGAGTGAGTGAG
>JAODJU010000081.1:7216967-7229189 GCA_026776725.1 Gnathonemus echidnorhynchus
CAGACAGACAGACAGACAGACAGACAGACAGACAGACAGACAGACAGACAGACAGACAGACAGACAGACAGACAGACAGACAGACAGAGAAAGACCTCAAGTAAGGGCACCACCAAATGCTTTTCCCCCCTAAGACCACTGCTTCCCCAGGCCTCTGAGTGGCCCTGCAAAAATAACTGACCTTAGGCCTGTATTTGAGTTCTGCAGAATAAAGGGCATTTGGTTCAGAGCGGTAGGAATGGCCTGTAATCCACACAGGGGAACTTCTAAACCTCTTTGGGCGCAAAGCCGACCGCCATGATCTAAGTGCACAGAATCCCGGCTGGCGTTCTCTGTGGGGGCCGACGGGGTCAGGCCCCAGGGGTGTCGTCTCCTGGTTCAGGGAGTCCGAAGTCGAGTGTAAGTGATACTGGGACAGCTAAGCTGAGGGAGAGGACATTTCAGTTAGCAGGAGGGGTGGCTGAGGGTCATGTGACCGTCATGTGACCTGGCTGAGTCATGCAAGTGAGCACCTGAACATCAAAACGTTTACAACTACTGAAATCCTTGCTCTCTTTTTGCCGTTTTTTTTAATTTATCTTTTTATACTTTTGTTCTTTTTCTTTGTATTGTATATTGCCTTTCAAGCGCAATCCTGGGGGCAGGTGGAAAAAGCATTTCACTTCACAGATGTACAGTGTATAATTTAAATTATATATCAATACAATTTAAGTTGGAGCTAGATAAGATTTTAACAACTGAGCTATTAGTTAAGTTCTCCCCAAACGAGCTTGATGGGCCGAATGGCCTCCTCTCGTTTGTAAATTTCTTATGTTCTTAATTATGTATGTGGCAAATCAAGCTTGAAACGTGAACATTGGTGAGTGGAGGCTGGGTGCTGAGGCCCTGCTTTCCTACCCCTGGGCTTTCAGCAGTGACTCCTGTGCTGCTGCTAGCCTCCATGCTAGCTGCTAGCCTCCATGCTAGCTGCTAGCCTCCATGCTAGCTGCTAGCCTCCATGCTAGCTGCTAGCCTCCATGCTAACAGCCCCTGTTCCCCATCCAGCATGGCAGTACGGGAGTTCCTGTGCCTGGATGACCCACCAGGTCCCTTTGACAGCTTAGAAGAGAGTCGGGTAAGACTGCCACCCTCTGCTCCGTGTTCAGTGTTCTTATGTTCCCATGTAATACATGGTGGAAATCTTGGCAAAGATCCTGTATTCATCCTTGCAGCCTTTTTGGTTTCAGAATATGTTTGAAGTTGTGGTGCAGAGCCATATTAAGCACAGTGAATGTTGTCAAGGAGACATAGATTTGTCTTCTGCCTTTGAGTCCTTTAGCTTGGGTCTCCATGCCCCTAATCCTCAGAAAAATCTGGGGCACGATGGATCACTTGTGGAATTTTACTCACTTGTGGAGATCGGAATTCCATCTGCTTTTACTCTGGCAGTGGTGTTGGTCCGCTTCCAGGTCCCAATAGGGTAGGTTAAAGAGAGCCATTCCTCCAGCCTCTTCTCACTCTCAGGCATTCTGTGAAACCCTGGAGGAGACCAACTATCGCCTGCAGAAGGAACTGATGGAGAAGCAGAAGGAGCTTGAGGCCCTCAAGAAGGTCCTGCTTGAAAAGCAGGTGCACATAGATGCCTTGGAGAAGCGGATGAGGTGAGGTCAAACATGGGAGGAGGGGGATGGGTGTATGTTAGCAGCACAATGAGTGTATGTTTGCAGCATGAAGGGCATGCAGTGCACGTTAGCGCCGTGATGGGTACACGTTAGCGCCATAGTGGGTACACGTTAGCGCCGTGATGGGTACACGTTAGCGCCATAGTGGGTACACGTTGGCGCCGTGATGGGTACACGTTAGCGCCATAGTGGGTACAAGTTAGCGCCGTGATGGGTACACGTTAGCGCCATAGTGGGTACATGTTAGTGCCGTGATGGGTACACGTTAGCGCCATAGTGGGTACACGTTAGCGGCGTGATGGACATACATTAGCACTGTGATAGGTGCATGTTATGGGAGCATGTTGGCAACGTAGTGGGTACACATTTGCGCCGTGCTGGGCGCACATTAGCAGAGTAGTGGACGCACATTAACGGCATGATGGATGGAGGTTTTGCTCGTTAGTGGCATATCGGGTGCTTTTTAGCGGTGTGTCGGGCACACATTAGCACAACGATGGACGTGCCTTAGCAGAGTAGTGGGCACACTTTAGCATTAGCAGAGCAGCTGTTGCATATCAGCAGAGTAGGGGGCTGCGCATTGAGGAGCATTCGAGGGCTGCGATCGCCGAGTATGTTGTTGTGCCTTAATGAATGAATGAGTAGCCGTTTACCTTCCTGATCGCATGCGCATGTGTATATGCAGCACGGCCTCCCTGAGCCCCGGCAGCCTGGACAGCCCCTGCCGCCTCTCGGGCGTGGGCAGCGAGAGCAGCGCTGAGGTGGACGTGGAGTGTTCAGCGGTCGAGGCCGACCAGGACATGGAGGAGCAGGAGAGCAGGTACCCTGTTCGCTTCCGCTGCCCGCAGTTCGAGCCGGTGCGGGCCCCCGGTGCGGGCCCCCGGTGCAGGCCCCCGGTGCCGCGCTGTCCTTGGAGAACTTCTCAGAAAATCGATTTTAATACCTTGAGGAGTTTCTGAGCTCTTAATCGTGAGTCAATGCCGCGGATGATATTCCATCATCTCCATAGCAAGTGTAAGTAGCAGGTAAGGAAGATCAGGGGAGCTTAGGGTCAGACGAGTCCCACTCCGTAATGGGACCGCTGAGCGCTCGCAAGCCGCTTTGCGTTAAGTCGAATCCGCTTGTGTGCGTTTCACCCTGTCGCAGCTGTGAGGTCCAGTTGCCTAGGAAGGAGCATTCGGCCTGCTGGTGCGGACCACCCCCGGGAAGTTCCCCCCCAGTCCTGCAGGTGGAGTCGATGCTGGAGGTGCGGCTGGAACACTGACGACCCCCCCAGCCTGTGGCCTGCCCTCCTCTCCCACCCTAGCGCCATGGTCTCTCCTGCTATCTCTCCCATCCTGTGGAAGCGATCCTCTGATTTCCTTCGAAGTTCTAGTTCTAGGGGAACCTGCCGTTGCATGGATGAAGAGGTCGACTGCTCGGCCCCGGCATGGCGCCCCCGTACCTGCTGTTCTCCTCAGCAAGCTGCTCTCTCTGCTCGACAGTCCCAGGGAACGGTCCCCCGTCTGTTCGGATTTCATCACTCGCTCTCCTGGAAGAAGCCGGATGTTCCCTCACAGCTGTGTTCTCCAGTGGAGATGTTTAAGGATCCAGACCTTCTCTGTGACCCGAACTGGAAGGCGGAAGAACCGCTCTGCTTGTTTGAAAAGCCGCAGTGGGAGAGACGTTATCTCCATTAAATTGGGCCGTTTCCCCCATGTGGGGCAGCAGGAGCTGGGCCTGGCGTTTAGGCCGTATCACTTTCTCGTTCTGCGGACTGGCTTCCTCTGAGCTGCTCTCATGCTGCTGTTACAGGGACACAGGGCTCCATTTTTCTCGTCGACACTGCACAGGACCTCGGTGTGCGTTACTCTCCGCGGATGTTTTACGTTTAATATGGCTGCTCCCACTTTATAAATACTGCGCTTAAAAAAAAATAAAATAAATAGGCTGAAGGGAGGCCCGGTGCATGCATTTCCCAGTGGTGCCACTAGGTGGTGTCTTTGCACAGTGGTACACTGCCACTGACCAGCTTAGGGAGGAACTGCTACCAATCATCTTTCTGTCTCGAGTTTAAATCACAGCCAAGCCAGTGCACAGCACTTTGTGTCATCAGCTGAATAGTAGGTTTACTCTGGAATATAATTTTTTTTTTAAGGTTTTATTTTGGGGGATGTTTACTTTTTGGGGCATTGAATGTTTTCCTACTTATCGAGGTGACACATCAGTGAAGGTGACCCCTTAAACACACTACGGGACTCTCTGAGTCCCCTTCTTAGCGTACAACCTCTGGCAACCCTCCTTTGCATCACGTGACTTTACTTATGGTGCCCTCGAGTTCCATATCCTGGAGGTTTTACAATCTGCTTTGGGTTTTACAATCTACAATCGTTACTCCATAACTGAAAAAGTTTCTTTTCCATTTTAAAACACTCCGAACCGTGGGCTCATTCTTGGGCAAAATGCCTTCCTGGGTGTAAGACTCCCCCCCCCCCACGGTACATGCCCATCGGCTGCTGCCTGTGAGCTCGCTGCTCTCTTCTGTTACTTCCGCTCAGGTCATACGGCTGGATCCAGGCTCTCCGGTAGCCGTTGTGTCATACATTCTCTCTGTGTCCCGCATCTCAAAATCTGGACCTGCGAAATGAGGTGGCTCTTTAATGAAGTGCCTTAAGCGTCACGCCTGTTTATGTGACGCCACCTCTGTGCCTGGCTCTCGGTTTTTCCCGGTTTGGCCGTGACCTTTCCCCGGTGACCCTTTGGCCCCCTCCCTGCTTCTTGCCCTGCTTCTTTTGAGTTGGCTTTCTGATAGTAGCTAAGCTGTAGTTTGTCCTCCAGACATGTGGGGTGGGGGGCTTAAAATCTGACTGTATGAGCCAAATCTGGAGACATTTCAATGCCACGGAATGCATAGCTGAGGTCTGTTGTGTTGAATTCATTGGAAGGAGGAAAATATGTGAGATTTGTGTTTTAATACCGTGACTCCAATGTGGAGCTGCTGATTTATTTTTAAACAACTTGTTATGCGTCATAGTGCCTTCGAAACCCGTTTTTCCCAAACGCCCCCTTCTGGTTGAACTTCGTCATCCTTATGTTTTCCGCCATGCACGAAAAGGGGCCCACAGAGGTCAGTGTGCCTTGTCTGACAGTTGGGGGCGCTGCGACAGCCTGACGGTCTCTCAGTGCGTTATGCTGTCTCCTGAACACGCCTCAAGGTTAGCTTAGGAATGATACGGTGAGACTGTGTGTGGGTGTGATGTTTGGGGAACACGGTGTACTGTCATGCTGTTTTATTTTAACTTCCTCAGGATAAACGATCAATGGGCATGTCTCTCAGTGTAATAAATTAAATGAACACAAACGGAAAATGTTGTTTGGGGTGTTTTTTTTCCCAATTTAACATGGACAAAATGTGATATTCGTTCAGATGAGCCGGTAGAACAAAAAAGCCTCACTGCCCGTGACTAGAACAGGAGCAAACACGTGTTGTAGCCTGTCTCCCCCCTAGGTGGCGCTATGCGTGACCATCTGTCCACCTGCTCAGCAGAAACTTAATCTTCAACACACAGAGTGCAAATAATATTTTAAACCAAAACAAGGGACTATTTAAGGAAGCTTGTCTCGGGTCCTCAGGCAGCTTAGACAGACAACATCCGGAGGCAGGATCCAATTAAACACGCAGCCCCTGGACCAGTTAATGGGTGATCTCATGCTGCCATGTTTGGCCAGGACTGGGAGATCCTGCTGATCGTTAGAAGGGAGCTCTTTCAGGATTTCTTGAAAGCAAGACTTGGTCCCGCAAGAGGGACGGTAAGCGATCAGTCCAGTAGGTTGAAATACTTCAATGAAGCATCAGGTCTCTCAACTTGCGTTTCATTTACCTTCATCTGGCGGAGACATTTGTCCAAAGTGACGTTCAGCAGAAGCGCATCTCGACTCCATGCTGCTAACACGTTATGAAACGTGCTGCTTTTTGTCTGGCTTGATTATGTCAGAATGTTTGGGTCGTCATTGTACACGCAAATCTCAGTACGTGTCGAGCAGACTGTTTACACATAGAAAAGTTTACACAGTACACAGTATGTGGTGTCTCTCATCTGTCAGACTGGGAGAAAGCAGCTTCTGATTTGTAACAAAAATGGAAAATGGCTCATTTCAGTTTAATTTCATCCAGTTAGGAAGTGATGGTTGACAGATACTAGCGTGATGTCTCCCTCTATTGGCAGTGAATTCTAATACATCCATTCATTCAACTTTCATATCCACTTTGACAATGAGCCTGAGGCCTACCCCAGGAAACACAATGCCTTATAGATTCACACCATATTTCAGTCCCCATGTTCAGTAAACACCCTTGGGAGGAACAGGGCAAACACCTTTGATGGGACAACAGCTCCTATCAAGCCTCTAATTCAGGACAGCTGGCCTACTGTGCCATTTCTACTAGAGAAACGGATAAAATGAAGCAATGAAATGGAACAGCGCAAATAGCTGCAAAAGCGGTCCTAAATGCGGCACTGCTCACAAGACAGGGGAGATCACCGGGAAGAGTGTGTCATGCATGGCGAGACATTAGTGACAATGGAAATTCTTCTGAGGACCAAAGAGGAAGAGTGCAGGCGGATGTCAGCTGACGCCGGAGAGGGGGACATCCCTTCATTTAAAGGCGGGGAGGTCGGGCGGGGCAGAAGGCAAGCGGGGGACTGCGGGCAGGATGTCTGTGTGTCCGAAGCTCAGCTTCAACGCCCAGCACGGCTACTTGGAGGGGCTGGTTCGCGGCTTCCGAGCGGGCATCCTGAAGCGGGAAGACTACGCCAGCCTGACACAGTGCGAGACTCTGGAGGGTAAGAGAATCACCGACATTGCATCCCTCGGGGCAGCGTCTCGCGCACATTCAGCCCTGCCGGGGTCCTGCTCTCTGACAGGCTGTTTATCCACTCCGTTGCCCACCCTGCTCCGATCCCTGGGGTCTGCTTGTGCCCCATGGGGGGAGCCAAATGCAAGCCGTCCTAGAGGCAGAGGTGGAAAGTTTGGGTTAAGAAAGTACAAATCCAGACCAGGATTTTGTTTCAACCGATCAGGTGATTATAAAGGGTCAGAGTCACAGAGTAAGTACTTAGCTGGTTGTTTGAAACAAAATCTTGTTTCAGAATTTGTACTTTCTGGACCTCAACTTCCCACATCTGCCTAGAAGCACTGTACTTCGCCCGGAAAAAAAGAAACGGCGATGTGGCAGATTCTGTCCAGGCGCTTTTCTCAAAAAAGAGGGAAGCGGAACCTGTGACAGATGAGTCAGTCGGATCCTCGAACACGGCCAGCAAGGAACTGCCGATATAGATAATGAAAGCCCGTTCACGATATTTAGTTGTTATAAGGGACCGCTTAACATTAAAGACCATCGTGCATGAAGCTCACCTTACAACTGAAGAAGCGTTTATAGATATATGTTACTTCCCACTGTGTTTACATTTGAAAATAATTTAAGTTTTTGCTTAAAAAAAAAAAAACAAAACATTTTTAGTGATCAGTCTATTTTTCCCTCATATTTCATGTAATTACATATATCCAGATCTGAAGGTGCACCTCCAGACCACAGACTACGGGAAGTTTCTGGGCGACGGGAGCGAGGATCTGACCGTGTCGGTGATCGACGACCAGATGAAGGAGAAGCTGCAGGCGGAGTTCAGCTACCTGCGGTGCCATGCTGTGCGGCCGCTCTCCACCTTCCTGGACTACATCACGTGAGGGGGGGGGGGATGGGCACGTCACTAACACTGGCACCACACCATATGAATACAGAGTAGGTGCAAGTCCCTGGGGGGGGGGGGGGTGCTGGGACAGGGCGATCACGTGACCCCCACCTGGATTTACGGATGCTCTTAGCAGAATATGCTCTGTTCCTGTAAACACGCCCCCCTGCCTTCCTGTCCCTTCCCTGTTCCCTTTTATTTCCTCTCCTCTCTTTGTCCCCCTATCTCTACTCCTATTCCGTCCCCCCCGTCCAACCGCCACACGGCCCTGTTTTCCTTCCAGCATCAGCCCGAGACCCCCCACACGTCCGTGCTGCTGTAACTCAGTGCCACCCGTCAGACATATTTACGAGTGCACGACCAAGCGTGTCCTTGAGTCATTTATGAAAGCGGTTCACCTGCAAGCGTTACGGCGTGATGTGAATTTCACGTGAATTCCTGCTGATGGGAGTTATGGCAACACCCCTCCCACCCCAAAAAAAAAGCTCTCCTATCATAAATGACACAGCCCCCCCCTCCTCTTCACCACCATTTCAGCTACAGCTACATGATCGACAATGTGATCCTGCTTCTCACCGGGACCCTCAGGCAGCGACCCGTGTCCGAGCTTTTGCCACGGTGCCACCCCCTGGGCAGGTTCGACCAGATGGGGGCGGTAGGCATTGCCCAGAGCCCTGCGGAGCTGTACAGTGCCATCCTGGTGGACACACCCCTGGGTAACACTCAGCTTCTGCTTTCTGCTCCCTCTGGGATTTTTGGCCCACGCTGGTCTTGTTAGCAGAGTGTAGAGCATGCTGCTTAAGGTTACAGACCTCGAACCAGAAGGTTAGCGGTTCAAGATCCCCCCTATTATACCCTACAGTAGCAGAGTTGAACATCAAGGAATAGGACAGTCAGTAGTGCAGGGCTGTCCCCTGGGCTACTCTAATAACACATATGTTTGTATAAATAGCCAGAAAGTCTGCCAGTCAAGCAGCAACATTATAGCATTTCATCATAACTGGGTTGTTGATTGAATCCCAGCTCTAATTATAACTGCCTTAATGTCCCTCGATTCCTGTTTATTTTTTTTTGTATGATAACTGTTAGTCCCTTAAATAATTTGCATGATAAATTATATGGGTGTTTTGGGGATAAAAAGTGGGGTTTAAAAAGTGCATAGTCTCATAAAAGTAGGTAAATGAATGAGTGTCTTAATTTAATCCTGATTAAGTTACTTTGATTAGTATTAATCTGTGCTATCACCTGAGGTTAAGGGAACACATTTTATATTCTGTTCACAAAAATACATCCTCGGCTCAAAACAAATCTGATTAATGAAGAGGTTGTTTGGAACTCGAGCCGCAGTCTTTGATGCTTGAAAGAGTGGACATTACCACTGGCATGTTTACAGCCTTCGGTTCCACGTGGTGCCCTAACACCCCTGGGGGAACTGAGCTCTCAGAAAGCCTGCTGATTAATGTTCTACAGTGCCATGGCTGGATGTCTAAGTAGCTGGTATGTGCAGTTTCAGGAGGCTGTTGCCTGAGATCTTGGGTAAGATCAAGTCTGTGTTCTATGTTTTCCCCCCAATACCAGCTGAGTTTTTCCAGGACTCGCTGTCTGAAATGGACCTGGATGAAATGAATGCTGAGATCTTGAGGAACAAATTGTACAAGGTGTGGAACCAGAACAAACCGGAGCAGGATGGAATCGTTCCATCAGGGTTTGATTTGGGGTTCTGCAGTTTAAACCATCACCATTCCACCTGAGATGCATACTGCATTCACGTATATCCTGAAATGTTCAGGGATTCAAAAAGAATTTGTAGAAATAGATTATGCCGTATATGCAGGTGTTTGGGAATGTGACCTCTGACCTCGGCCTCCCCGGCTTAAAGTTTACACACACACGTTTTCAGCATGAAGTCGAAGGTGGAGTTGGCGTCCTGGGTCACGAGCCACAGCACTGGTCACGCAGGAGAGCACGAGCTGTATTTCACATTTCAGTGAATTTTCATTAGTGTAATTAATTATTTGGAAAAATTTGCATCGAATAGAAGCACATGTCTTGCATATTTATGGCATTTAACACAATGCTGCCACCAAGCATCAGAGTCCTGGCTATACTGATTCCTTACTAAATTATATATATTCAGATGGTGTCTCGCATAACAGGGTTTTTATTCCTAAATAAAATGTTTTTAGGCTTATATAGAATCCTTTCACAAGTTTTGCAAAGAAGAAGGTGGATCTACAGAGGAGATCATGTGCCCCATCCTGGAGGTGAGATTGCAGGCTTTTTTGTTGTCAGATGTCCTCTCTTTATGTTTTTTTTTTTTGCTTCGATTTGTCACTGTTTATTTGGAACCCTTCTGCCTTTATTTTGATTCTCAGCCCCCAAATCTAACATAACTCAGTAGGCTCATCCCCCACCAAGTCAATTTTTCCAGAAGTTTCTGTCCTCAAAACGTATCCTCACAAAGACAGTGATACAAAGACCCGTGTGTGTGCGTGTGTGGCAGTTTGAGGCCGACCGCCGTGCCTTCATCATCACCGTGAATTCCTTCGGCACGGACCTGACTCGGGACCAGAGGAGCCAGCTGTTTCCCAGCTGTGGCAGGTTGCACCCGGAGGGGCTCCACCTGCTGGCTGAAGCTGAGGACAACGAGCAGGTCAAAGCGGTGGCGGATTGTTACGCCGTGAGTCTCTCCGGCCACCACGGAGGGCACTGCGGGGGAGGGAAACAGTATGCGATGGCCTGAGGGACGACGGCCTAGCAAACCGCAGCTGTCATGAGCAGATCGGCCTGATGAACACTCGTTTGTGGGAGGTGGGCCGTCAGCGGTTAGCTGCAAGGAGACTGCGGCCCTGTGCACCCATGTATGCCAAAGCCTTAAAGGGAAGGTTAATTACTGAACTGAGCATGTAGCTTTCGGATACTGTAGGTATGCAGCTTGTACTTGCTTCAGTCACGTGGAACGTCCCTTTAATTTATTTACACTGTTAGTTTGGCAGCTCTGCAGAGAAAGGAAATATGGGGGACCCCATTACAGTAGGACACAAAAACTAACTTTACTAAAAGTACATTTTTGGGGAAACAGCATCTTCTTTTGAGTCCCCCCAGAGGAAGTACCTACACTGGCTGGGAACAGAGAAGATCAAATTCATGCAGTGAATATACCGTCTTTCAATGATCTCTTTTTCCATTAGGAATACAAGCTGATCTTTGAAGGGTCAATGCAGGGATCTGGCGACAAAACACTGGAGGACAAATTCTTTGAACACGAGGTCAGTTTGTTGCATTTATGGATTTATGTGGCATGTTTTGATGGAGCGTGACTGTAACTTACTGTAGAGGTCAGACTCTCGATCGCAAGCTGCAGTCAGGATAATCTGAAAGACACAAGTTGCTTTCTTGATCTTCCAGGTGAAACTTAACACGCTGGCTTTCCTGGACCAGTTCCACTTTGGGGTCTTCTACGCCTACGTGAAACTGAAAGAGCAGGAGAGCAGGAACATCGTGTGGATCGCGGAGTGCATCGCACAGCGGCACCGATCCAAGATAGAGAATTACATCCCCATTTTCTAGGGGGGGTGGCTACAGTGCAAAACAAAAACAACATCAGATGAGTTCTTTGTTCCATCAGAGAGCGGCATGAGGACAGTCAAGGGTGTTTTTGTTCGAAGCGGATTCTCCTGATGGTAATCTGAATGGAATCAGTTCAGTTATTCTGAGAATGTTAATGAGAACATTCAAGGGACACTTTCATGACCAAAACATTTATCAGTATTTGTCAAAAAGAAATTAGATTAGTCCTTCAAGTTCTATTCTGACACCACAGCAATTGCTGAATTGTATAATATATAAAAATATCCCCCCCCCCCCCCATGATATGTATGATTCTATTATAATCAAAATATGTCTATAATTTTCAGAAAATTCATACAATTAAGCAGTCTAATAGAATGTGATGTCAACCACATTCTATTAGACTGAGGTCTGATTTTTGGAAATAGCTGTAAACACTGCTGAAAAACCTTGTTCTAAATATTACTGGCAAACTCAGTTCCACCTCAAAACACAAATGCCAACGCAAAACTAAAAGTTCAGTTATTTACTGAACCATCCAGCATTTAGTAATAAATAATATGTAGCAATAAATAAAAAAATATACATTTATTGTGAGGTATAAATCCATTTATACAGTTTTGCAAGTTAAGAAGGAGCCTGAAGACAGGATTTTCTGTAGGATTGCTGTGCTTGGTCGAACTAACAGCTTCAAAGAATAATATAAGTTGTTTTGCAGAAGACATCACCCAAAGACTAAGAAAGGAAATCGGGTAACATTAAATGACTTGAACTTCAACTCATGTGCTTTAGAAATGTTCTGAAGGTAAAAGGCGCTCAAAACAACCCGCAATCCGGACTATTTCACCCCCCATCCTGCTATTATTTTTAGTCGCGCAGGCAATGCGATCCGAGCTCGTGCAGGGACGCGCGCGGGTAGCCGGCCGGTCGGGCACGGGCACGCGGACGGGCGCGGGCGCGTCTGTTCCGCAGCCCGCCCGTGGCATGAGGAGCGCGGTCGTGGTCGGACGCGCAGTTAGAGAGTCGCGGCTCCGGGCGGCCGACGTAGAGACAGCCGCTCCTGTGGAGACGAGCGTCGGACAGAGCCGGGCGGGGAGCTGCGGCCGAGGTGAGTGGCGATACGGCGCCTGCGTGTCGGTGGTCTGCGCCCAGCGGCGCCGTTCTTGTGTCCTCGGAAAGATGGCGGACGCCGGCTAGCGGACGGCGGCCTCGTCTAGCGACGCCAGGGGTGCCAGAGTGCGGGGGCCAGGTCTCGGGCGGGG
>JAODJU010000081.1:7229289-7240527 GCA_026776725.1 Gnathonemus echidnorhynchus
GGTGGGGGGTGCGGCAAACGGGACGTTTTCGGGTGGGGGGGGGGGACACGGTCCGGCTTAGCGGGATGACAGCTGCGGGAAACGCGGTGGCTGCGGGGAGGCGAAGCCTTAGTAGTGACGGGACGCTCCGGGGTGCGGAGGGAAGGCAGACTGCGGAGGGGGGTGATTAAGGGGACGTGAAGGGATAGAAATGAAACAGGGACAGGAGAATGGGGACAGCATATGCATATCCGCACAGAAAGGCTTGGGGAGGACATCGGTCAACATCATACACAAGCTGGGAGAGAGTGTCTGTGTGCATACAGTGTATGTATATATGCATACAACCATGGAGAGACAGCAGACATCGGAGGAGTATACACAATGAGGACATGCGGGGACAGAAATTAAACAAGGACACGAGAGAGGGGACAACATGTTTATATATACAGACATGCATGGAGGGAAAGAAATTAAACGAACAGGAGACAGGGAATAGCATGTATACTGCGTGTGTGTGTGTCTCTGTGTGTGTGTGTATATATATATTATATACACATACATACATACAGTCATGCAGGCACAGCGGATTTCAGGGGGCTGTACTTAGTGGGACACAGCACGTATACAGGGACAGACAGGGATGGAGAAAGAATCAATGAAGGGGCAGAATTAAAGCTGTAAATGTTTGTAAGCTTATATAATAAAATTACATATTAGTTTTGTTAGTTTCAGTGGTTTGGGGAACGGGGGTCTTATCTCTGCTGAATGCCTTACCTTAGCAGGTGCTACTGAGAGATAAGGTTGTTTTGTCTCTGGTTTATGATGATTGCTCTGCAGTAATGCTAATACTTTAAAATATTAAATTGTCCATTTAATATGACTGCTCTTGCATTTTTTTTGTTGGGAGTCTCACTTGCTGACAGGAGAGTGATGTCGTGTCTGAATGTGCGTGCTGATTTTACAGACAGCAGGTTAAATGTTCTCTGTATCCCCTTTGCTAAGTCGCCCACGCATCGCTTTTCCTGTCCATGCTAAAGACATCTTGGGGCAGTATTAGGATCCCAAACATGGCTGCTTAAAATGAAGATGTAGCCCTGTGCCCCATCTCCTTGGTTCCTGCTGTTGTGGGAAACATCTCAGTAGAAAGGAGCCTGTTAACTTAATACAGCCAGTCACTATCTTTTTTTAAAAAAAGGTATCAGTCTCAGTGGGCTTTTGCTGATTGCTGTTTTATATCCAAGCCCCGTTTCATCTAAACACACACAAATTAAATGCCACAGTGTCTTTCTCGACCCTTTCATTTCTCTGCAGTCTGATTGCATCTTGCTTGCCCCAAAACAAGACCCTTTGTTTTGTTCGGTTGGCTTGTTTTGAACATAAAGTGAAGGTTCTTTCCACTGCTTTCAGTTGCTGGTTCCTTCCTTTATCTCAAAGCGGAGCCTTCAGAAGCTCCTCTCGACCTCACTGACGTCGCATGCACCCGAAAGCTTTGCCCCGCGCGGTGCGAGAGGCCGCGGCTGTTCGGTTTTCGGGGTTTTGGTTTCCTTCTAAGGAAGCAGACACGCCTGGTGCTCATTAGAAGCCAGGAGGGGTGGGAGTTTTGCAGATCAGAACTTCCCTGATATTCCCCCGTCGAGGCCCAGGATCCAGAGGCTGCACTACACACCATTTTTCCTTCTCCCTGCACAGCAGCATGGGCTACATATTTTAGGTCGTACGGCTTTTATACGCCCCGATCTTCGGCGCTGCCTTAGACTCTGTCCTCGGGCCGTATCATTTTTGACTTTGTCGACAGTTTTCTCGGCTCAACTTGTTTTGGGTTCTGCCGTCAGAGGTAAGAGACTGAAAGCCCGGGCCTGAACTGCAGTGATGTACAGGCGTCAGAGCACAATAGCACCGCGGCACGAGTCTCTGTGCGTTTTGAAGGTGACTTCGATTATGGGCAATTCTCGGCTCCCCTGGGCCTCTTTCGAAGAGGCTGCTTTGAATAAGTATAGTTCCACTATATTCCACCTTTTTATGCTGCTTTATGTTAACATATACTGATTGCTTTTTTTAAAAGAATAAATCCTTATATCTATCCCCCCTGTTTCATACTGTCCTGGGTTTTTGCAGTTTAAGTACTATGTACTATTAAGTACTATTAAGTACTCTTGTCACTTGCTGTTTGTATGTTACTGCTCCTTGTAGGCAGCGCTGTGTTTTTCTGTATGCACCTGTGTATAGCTGGTATGATGATGCAGACCACTTGACTAGACATTGCACCGATCAGAAGCTGTAGTATGTGCTGTACGATCTTGTGATGAATTTGAACAAACCATTCGGCTGTACCTTAGCAAAAGTGGACCTTGAGTTTGTGCCTCCGCTGGTGGACCTGGACCAGGTGCCCTATCTGCATTTTTTTTTGTTCCCCACACTCAGGCTCCGATTGACGTTTTAGGCTGCAGGACGTGGTACCTCCCCCATGCAGGGTTTCCCCTCCGGAGAGGGGGGAGCTTTGGGTCGCCCGTGTGCGTTTTTATTTTGGACTAAACAGCCTTGTTGTTCAGGTGCGTTTGCCATACGACGTGGGCAGTGATATGGCCGTAATTACAAGCCCCAGAGGCTCCGTTCGGTTAGTTTCAGTCGGCGTTTTAAAGGTGAGCCTCGTTCTCAGCTTTCCCCTGTTGCTTAAACGGTAAACCCTTGGCATGTGGGGCGGCGGATCTCATGTTCCAGCTGGTCAGGCAGCCATACCCACACGTACAGGAGGGGGGGGCGGGGCGACAGTGCAGCCTGAAGTTCTTATCAGCTTCTTCATCCTTCATCTTCATCTTCACCTTTGCACTGTAAAACTTCGGTTGTACTGTTTCATGGGGTGATGTACTGGGGTGTCAGCTGGGTACCACTGTGGCCTTGGACTTCCAGGAATGGGGGGTTCAACCCCCCACCCCAGGAGCTTGTTTTCTCCATGCTGACTCACAGCAACCTTGCATCAGATAAGCGTTTTTGTAACACGAATGGCCGAATGGATGGATGCAGCAGGCGTTGCAGTTACTGTAATGCAAGTGCAGGTAAAGCATGCGTGAGTGTGTCTGCGTTTCGGTATTTGAGGCAGCGGCTAAATGAGTAAGCCCTTTAAGTATGCTCCGATCGAGTATAGCAGGGATACTCTGAATTCCTGTCAAACCCGTATCGGTATGTTGGTGGCCTCATCATGCTGCTTGTCCTCCTACTGTCTGTTTTTACCTTGGGGCGTCATACCGGCGAGGAGGGTGGGGCCATAGCAGTCAGGGGGTGACATCGTGCCAGGTGGCATTGCTCAGCACGGCTACCCGTGGGGCAGGCTGTCCTCCATGTCACCAGCGTGACATGAAGACACTGACCTGCAGTTACCCCGGGTACCCCAGTCGGAAGCTGCTGCATAGTTGCATTCTTTTTTTTTATTTTACTCTTGAAAAACAGTGTTGTAACATATTCCATACACTTTAATCCTATTATACATACAGACTAAGGATTATTGTATTGTTATTTTAACGCACTGCAATGTCACTGCCGTTATCCGAGTCTTATGGATATTCGATACAGTGCAAGGGATCGTGAGGTAAACAGCGACGGGACAGACGGAAAGATTGATGTATAACTTGTGTAATGCTTTCCTGTGTTATTTTTGTTGTTTTTGTAAATGTTTAACAGAATAGTGTTATTTATTATTATGGACTTCTACAGTACTTTGGATTTTGTGCTGGAGTGTCGGTTATTTGAAATTTGGATAAATGCCAAATTTAAGAGCTTTTACTCTGTCATTAAATGTACTGACCATGTCTTATGAGGTAGATGAATAGCAATGACTTGTTTTGGGGGGGCGGTGGTCCTGACTGGTGGAAATCTGTCTCCATGACAACGGTGCGTGGCCAATAAGGTATGAATGCTGGGAAGATGCGCCTGAGCGCCTTGGCACTGAGGCTGAGGTGTTTGGCTTCTCCCGCGGCGTGCTTTGTAATCTGGAGTCGCGAGGCCCGGTGGGAGTTCTGAATGAGTGTGGTCCAAGGTCACCATAAACGTCGGCACTGATCCGAGGTGGCGCACCACGTGGGGCCTTCTCTCCGTAACCCCACGGTCGGGATCTGACTAAGAGAGAGAGGGATGCTGCAAATCACGGAGGAGGGATGGCATTACTGCAGCAATGGTGGGGGCTGTTTAATTAGCACATTTTTTTTTCAATCTGTACTACTTTTTTCCTTCCACAATGTAGTGACAGCAGGAGTTTGTGTCGACATAATTTTGGAGGAGCGGACGATTAGCGGCTCACGTAACGCGGTAATGGGATATGTTGTGGTGGTCTGACGGCTTTGGGAGTCTCGGGGTGTGTGTGCGATGGTGTGTAACGCGCCGGGTCGGGTGACGGCCCGCGTTTGGCAGCTCGCTTCGTGTGCCACTGCTCATGCTCCTGGCCTGCTCATGGCCTGTCAGGTGCCATTAGACAGAGACAGTATGAACTGGGATGCTCCCTGGCATGATGTCAGATCAGGTGATAGACTTGGTGGTCAATTGATTGGTCGCCTGTTAGCGACAGGGCGGTACAGGTGACTGTGGGACACGTGACGACGCACCGTCTACTCGCTTTGGTCCTGGAAGAGGACAGGATGCCCTGGGCGTGCCGAAAACGGTTGGGTCCGGCTGGTGTCATGCAGGGCAGCACTGGGGCGTTCGGAAAACAGCGATGCAGTGCGTAATCAGAGATATTCCCTTACCTGTAAAATGAATCCTGTTCGCCAGGATAACTCTTCATTAGTGCCTGAGCGCTGCCGGGTTTGGCCGGGAATGTCTGCAGTTACAAGAGTAATAATGTTGCCTTTGTTTGAGAATTAACCTGAAACGTGAAATGTAATATTCAGCGTGCTTTCTTTTTAGTTGTGCCAGGTGCTGATGACTGTTCTGCACGGATGGTCTTTGACATGGAAGGTGAATCGCGAGCTGTTTGTTTTTATCCATGTTTGTAGCTATGTTTGTTTGCAGCCCAGGCCCCTGTATTTACCTGTATTTGCAGCCGACGTTTGTGACATGTTGTCGGATTGCATTGGATCTCTGTAATTGGTGCGTGTTGTGATTATGAGGATGTGATGTCATTGGTACTGCTCTTGGTATTGGTAGTCCTGATCGCAGAGATGTAATGTATTTGGTGGTGGTCCTCGTACTCGTTTTACGCAGTGCTCCTGTCCACCGACCCTTCATCCCACCGTCTTTAATATCCATTCATCCAGGACAGGTGGCCTCCCCGCAGCCTCTCTGACGCTCATTTGAGCCTTAACCCCACGACACATCTGCATGCGGCTGGCGTGCCCCACGCCTGACTCCACCCCCCCGCAGCGTGCTCAGATGCTCGCCCACGCCTGGTGCGACCAGGTGGGCGGGACCCCGCTGAAGGTGCCCTTTGGCATTCTTTAATTATTCACGTCTGATAGGAAGAGCTGCTGCTGTATGGAGCCCGGAGGCCCGCAGGGGTGACGGAGGGCCGCGTGGGCCCAGGTTATTGTTTCCGTGACCGGTGATGGTGCGTGAATCGACGGCGGGGCTGCAGGTTTATTCAGAAGAGCCGCCCCGCCACCCACGCCCCCCAGGTACCAGCTTCTGTTCGTTAGCTGAACGGCCCGATGGGAATATCGCACCTGCCTGCCAGGCCAGCGTCATGTGGCGCACTGCAGATACCCACACGAGCTGTCGCTAAGCCTTTGGTCCAAAAACCTCGGCCGGGAGACACGGGGAAAAGAAACCGGGTGCGAGCTGCTTCAATGGGGCTTCACATCGCCTTGGGACGCAGAGCATCTGCGCGCTGGACCGAGATATCGCCGCAGACTCGGTGATCTTCTCCTAGCTTTCGGGTCTCTCTCAGCAGCTGGAACCGCCCGCTGCATTTCGGCACGCATCCTCCTGGACGTGTTTGTGCCAGCGCTGGGTGGTTCCGGTTAATTATACCACCGAATTCTGTGCCAGGGATTCCTGTCATTTCTCGTCCTGTGCTGTCACTGGAATGGGTTGTGCCTTCTTTGACCTTATGTTGCCTTTTGAACATGAACGTTAGCAGCAGGATTAGCGTTCGACGGCTTTTGGGGCCGCTTTCTTCTCCGTACGGCTTGTGGATGTGACCATACTGCAGCAGCGCAACTGATGAACCTGCGATCTGCAAATCTCAGCCTCCATCTGATCTCTTCTATATCGTGGAGACAAAGTTGCCTGTCTGTTGATCCCCCCCCCCCCAGCTAACCCCCATGCTGTCCTCACGTCAAGGTGTCTCACCAAAAGCCCCCAAAAACAGCCTTCTTGACGCAACTGAGTTGTGAGGAACGTGATCTGGTTGATGTTATACTGTGCGAGGACATGCATGGTGCCCCTTTCCTGTTTGTGGTCTGTTTTTTTTTTTTTTTTTTTTAATTCTTAACTTCTCAACTTCCTGTTTTGTGTTTCAGGAGAGATATGGGCCACAGTGTGGGCTGAGAGTCTCCAGGGCTTTGTGAACGCACAACTGTAAGTACAGCACGCTCTAAACATGCACTCGCTCGTGAGGGTGTTCACCGTACACATCTCAGCCCGAGACCCTGAATCTTTTCTTGTCGGCATTGTGGGGCCCTGTTCATTTCAGGATCTCCTTCGGCAGCTTAGTAACAAACGCAGCGCAAAGTAAATTCCAGAGCCGCCCCGGCGAACGTCGATAGCATGATGAAACACCGGATTGTCCGCAGCTGACCTCAGTTCCTGGTCGCCGCTGGGGAACCTCATTCCACAGCTCCCCGCATCTGCTTGTGTGTCCATTACAGGCCGTAACAGCAGCCTATGACATGGCCACAGCCTCCGTGCGTGACGACAGCGACGACAGCCATGGAGGCAGGTCCCAGCTTCAGGCTGTTGGTGAGTTTAGACGCTTGCGGGTCGCCGTGAGCCCCACAGCACTTCACAGGAGAGCCCTTTTTAGGGCTGCGTCGGAAATCGCATACTACTTTGCTATGTAGTAGGCGAAATATAGTATGTGACGTGAGCAGTATGTCTGAATCCTCAGTATGGATGAGTATGGATCACACAATTCTGAAGTGTGAAATTGATGGACGCTACACTATCCCACGAGTCTGCTGGAGCTTCAACCAGAGACGAATGTCGCTCGCTCAGAAATGGTGGAGGAGTAAATACCGTCTCTATACAAATTTAAGTAGAAAACAATGCCTAGTTACATAAGTTGACTCGGATATGTGTATTTCGCGGGGGCAAGCTACGTCATTGGTCAGGTAATATGCAAGATGGCAATTGCAGTGTGTCTGAGTGCACGCATACTGTTGTTGTGCATACATATAGTATGTACTGCATTAACAGTCAAGTAGTAGGCTTCTAACAAAATTCAGTACATGCTGTGTAAGTATGCGATTTGGGACGCATCCTAGGTCTGAGTTCATCTGGTAGCTTCCACGAGTTGGTTAATATGTATGGTCAGGAGGTGACTCAGCTTTACTGGACTACTCCCATTTTTGGAATGTCGGGTAAGGATGTGATGATACCGGGTTTTAAGGCCCAGATGGGCGCCATCCTGACCCGTGTGTCCCTGTGCCCCCCTGTCAGTGTCCTGTGCCAAGCTTAAGAGGAAGAAGAACTGGTTCGGGACGGCCGTGTACGTGGAGCTGGTGGCCGACGGGGAGGTGCGGCGGACGGCCAAGTCACACAGTTCTTCCAACCCCAAGTGGGACGAGCGGTTGACGCTGTAAGAGGACCCCCCCTTTCTCAGCGGCGCCTCGGCCAACCATACACCCTTTGAAATGGAACTTTTAGCCTCAAAGTAGTGCGGAGGCCTTCCCGGACCCGACTATTTTAGTTTCGACTCCTCGCTGCTTCACTGCCCGTTGGCTTTGATCGCCTGTCTGTAGCTTATAGGTATCGATCAAATAATGAGGGGGTAGAGTAAATTAAACCCAGGAAAAGTGTCTGGTTGGCCAAGCTTGTGCAAAATGGAAGGCAAGCAGATTCACGCAGAATGATTAATAATGGATATTGTGTCCCGGCAGGCCCTCTAAGCGATTCTGCCATGGCCCTTCAGTATCGCAGAGCTCGCCTTACCGCTGCTCTCCAAATCCCCTTGGCGTCTCGGAGGACGTAGTGGGGAAATTGCCAGGCAGTTGTCCCCCCCCCCAGCTGGTCCTGGGGGGGTTCAGTAATCACTCTGTAGTATTTAAGTGTAAATGTATACTTAGCACCTAGTCTGGCTGCAGGGTGCCCATGCCGTCCCCCGTCCCTAGACACCATCCCCCCCCCACCCCAACCTCAGCTCACCAAGTGAAAAGCAGAGTGTCCTTGAGGTGGCAGCTGGCTTTCTCAGCGTGAGCGCGCACTCTAGCAGGGGCGAGGTGGCGCGGGGGGTGAGCAGCATCGCACGTCGGACCCAGAGTCCCTGTGTGTGGAATATTAACGCGGCGACACTGCGGCAGGCCGGTGTGATAGCAGGCGAGAGCTGCGGATCGGTGAGGACTCGCACCCCGCTGACGGAGAAGCCCGCGGCAGACGGGACTCTCTCAAGACAGGCCGGCATGCATCTGTGCACGAGGCGTTCTCGTCTTTCCGTATGCCCGTGTAATCCGACTCCGTCCGTCTGAGATCCCCCCCCCCCATCAGCTAGAGGGCAGGCCTCTGGTCTGCGAAGTCAGGCCCGTGTGATGTTCAGCCTCAGGCCGTCTCAACCCCACAGTCCCAGCTTGGCTGTGAGAAACACAGGAGTGCAGCCGCCCCCCACCCCCCCCTGCACACGTCCTTGTTTACCCTCCGCCCAGAGAGAGCCACTGGGAGTTGTAGGGACAGTGTGACAGCTGGCCGTGCCGCTTGCAGGGTCACCAGCGGGACCAAGTGACAGATCACCCTGAAGTCGCAGACAGAAGCCACCCCCCCCCCCCACTTAAATGCCCTGTATGTGCATTCATGCTTTAGTTCTCTTGTCCATAGAATAGGGGGTGGTGGGCAATTACTTGGTGTATGGAATATTCCAGAAGTGGGAATCATCCCCCCCCCCCCCTTCCCGCGCCCCATCCTAGCTGTGTGTCCCGCGCCTGGAGCTCCTGTGAGGCGGGGGGGGGGGGGTGAGCGGGGACATAGCGGAACCTTCCAGCACATACCCGCCGGGCTCAGCTGGCATGGCGAGATGCTTTCCTGTTAGTTTGCAAGCATGACCGCAAATTTAACCGCTTGATGATTCCATTCAAAACAGTTTTGGTCCTTCAGTAAGACTCGGGGTTCCTGCATATTGAACCCGTTTTCTAAATCGGCACACCGGGGCTTTGAACTCGCTTTCCAGCCTTCCTGGAATCGAAGGGTTATCGGTTTATATCCCCATGCAGATTAATTTCACATCTACTCTTTTGATGTTGAAAAGTCAAGTTTGGTGCCTCCCCCCTTTTTGCAGGAATGTATCTCCTCACTCCCAGCTGGACTTCAAGGTGTGGAGCCACCACACGCTGAAAGCCGACGCCCTGCTGGGGAGGGCCACGCTGAACATCCACCTGGTCCTGGAGCAGCACCACAGGAAGTGTACGTCGAGCACCGTCAGCCCCACCCTCTGAACGAATCCAGCACTTTAAGCTGCCCTGATTGGTGGAATCCAGCCCCTTACGTTGCCCTGATTGGTGGAATCCAGCACCTTGCATTGCCCTGATTGGTGGAATCCAGTCGGTCACTGGATAGCTTATTGGGTATCTGCTGGCCATCTTGAGGTGGAAGTCAGGTGATCTCAAGGTTTGAGCAAGAGGAGGTGGAGAACGTTATACAGGAGCAACGCGGGATGGCATGGCCGAGTAGCTGAGCAGAGAATGCTTCTCACATTCGTCCCGCCGTTCGCTTTTCAAAGCTGAACTTCAGTGCAGACAGGCCTGCAGCTTTTCGGTTTGGGTGAAGTGCGGTCCAGGAGCAGCAGCGGGGCATGCGTCGGGGTCGGCGTGCATCCCCGGTGACACACTTCTTCCTCACTGTCCTCCTGCAGTGGAGAATGTGAAGGAGGTCATGAAGCTGTACCTGGAGAATAAGTGTGGCGTGCTGGTGCCCACTGGGGAGCTCACTGTCTTCCTGGACGGCCTCTTCCTGGAGCCGGGATCCCTTTCTAATGGGACGGGGACGTCACCTTCTGCCACCAGTAAGTACACCCCACTTGAGGCTGACGTTAAACCACAGCACCTCCTCATACCGTTCCTCATCCTTTTATTCAGGTCAGTAGGACCCCTGAATCAGTTAGCTGAGGCGTATCTATCGATCGTTAGCGGTTATCTCGTCAAATGCTCGCCCGTACCCACGTATTCGGGAAGCGGACCAAGCTCAGCGCACCCGTAGGAACAGAGACCAGCCGTCGCCAACGTGACCGCGCGTCTGTCAGCTTTCCGCGACGCTCTCGGTGTCCACATCGTGGGTGCTGAGTGCGTAAACATCACAGTGAATCAGCCAGTCAGGAAATGTTCACAGGCGGGCTTTTCCCAGAATGCTTCAGGGTGCTCTGCAGTGATGGCATCCCTCTGTAGGGCAGTACAGGTACTGCCCTACAGAGGCAAGATGCAGTACCTGCGCTCACACTGAGATTTAGAAAAAAATTTTTTGTTTGACTGTCCACCTGTGTAGGTAGATAAATGGTAGTGTAACGAATTAATGTGCATTTATGAAGTAAGAAAGATATCTTGTCGCGAGCGCCTAAGGGACCCGATTTCGGCTATGACTCAATTTTGATAAAATATGCAGTTATGGTGCTTTGCCTTTCTACTGCAGTGCACTGCATCCCATGACTGCATCTCTCTCCCCCTCTCTCTCTCTCTCTCTCTCCCTCTCTGTCCTGGCAGAAGTGCAGCAGGACTCGCAGAACGGAGACACTGTCCACGAAAATGGAAGGGGGTCCTCACCGGCTCGAGCTCAGTAAGCACTGTGCCTGTTTCAGGGGACCCTGGGGAACGCACAAACACTAGTAAAAGCGTCCGGTCAGCAGTGTCACATGTGCGCGGTCAGGGACTGGCCCCCTGGTGCCCAGTTCCTCTTACTGCGGTTAACTTGAGGTTCTGCACACTAGTTCTGTCTTCCTATTTTTGTTCCTCACAAAGATAAGGGTCACCATTCTGGCTGACTCTGAGGTTTAATGAAAATAGACTGCATTTTTGTGTTTGTGTATCTGTCTGTCTGTCCCTGTGCTCTCTGCTTTCCGTCTGTCTGTCCCTGTGCTCTCTGCTTTCCGTCTGTGTGTCCCTGTGCTCTCTGCTTTCCTTCTGTCTGTCCCTGTGC
>JAODJU010000081.1:7249406-7265267 GCA_026776725.1 Gnathonemus echidnorhynchus
TCCCCCCCCCCCAGCACTAACTCCTCCAGTGGAAGGTTGGTGTTTCTCATGTCACCAGGGGTGTGGGTGAGGACCCACTGAATCTTCAGCGGGGCTCGAAAAACCACGGGACGGGAAGGAGACGGACCCCAGGAGGCCTCAGGAGAAGGTGTCGATGTGTCTTCAGCACAAGATCTATCTGAATCCCTATTCAGCAGGCTTTTGCCTCCAGGCAGTGGTGAGACTGTCAGCAGGCCACAGAGAAGATAGGGTGAAAAGAAAAAGTTGCCCTGTGTAGTTTATATTATATCCACCAGGTGGCAGATGTGCTCACTGAAAGTACAAGAGGCTGGTGACGGTCCCATTCATGGAAAGCATACAGAGGACTGAATTCTGATTCGAGATCAGATTTGACGAGTGTCGTAACACTATTCATCCATCCTTCAATCTCAACTGCTTATCCTGCTTGTTTGCAGGTTTACACATTATTCTGTCCTCGTTTAAATTGTTATGTAAAGCAGAGCAGAGCCGTACTGACTTATTTAGTGAAATGCATGTCTCATGTGTCAAAGTCTAGGGAAATCAGTCTGAAACGCTGAGCTTCTTTTACTCCAGTGACACATCTAGGGGGATGGTTTTCTCCTCGCTGCCTTCAGCTCAGTCTGCATCATATCTCTAGTGTAGAAAAAAAAACCAGTACTCTGAATCCGTGCCAACGGAACATGTACGTGTTTGTAAATTTTACAGATAGATCAGCAAAGCCCTTTGAGAAGGAGCTTATAGCTCCTGGTGTTTGTAAATTACTCCAGTGGTGATTTAAGGAAAAATAGTGTTGAATGAATTATGTGTTGGATTCACATTCTAGCAATCGGAATGTGTTTTCTGTTGAATCTCAGAGACACTACATCATGAAATACGGACCTGAGATGGGCCCAGTCTTACAAGTAAGCAGAATGGGAGGTTCTGTCGTGCCCAGACCTCCAGCAGTAGAGCCTGTCTCTATTTCCTTGGTCTATGGAGCTTCTGAACAAAGAAATCCAGAGCCTTAACCTGCAGCCTTTGTAGGAGGTTAAGGTTAAGTATCTGGCTTAACCCCCCCGACCTTCTGGCTGTACATTCACTGTCAAGCTGTGCTAGCGAGTGGTCTTCAGACAAACCTCAGTGTCTGTGGGGAGCATCCATTCTGCATGGCCACTAAGGCCTTCACAAGGTTTGTACTCCTGGCATTTTAGGCATTCCATTGCAAATCCATCAGAAACAGGAAGCTTTGTTCGACGATTATTCAGCTGACTGCTTCATGGAGTGTGTGAAGTTCTGTTTGCATCCTGTTCGGCTGTTTTACACGTCATGTAGGGTTCCGTTTGCCCTGTTTTGGTGTGTCAGGTACAGATGTATTCTAATACTCATGACTTATTTAAACCTGTTTTTTTTTTTAAGTTGTTGCCCTGCTCTGCTGTGTCTTTTTGGTCCTCTGCATGCCTGCTTTGTTTTTTTGCTTTGTTTTTTTTTTGTTTTGTTTTAATCCTCCTGTCCTCTCCTGTTCCGTCCCGTCCCGTCTCGCTCCGTACTGTTCCGGCCTCCTTCCGCGGGCCGCTCTGTCCTTGTACTCTCTCTGAGCCCCCGGCAGGCCGCACTAAATCGGCAGCGAGGCACAGGCTGGCTGCGAGCCCAGCCCGGGCGGTGCCCCCGCCTGCACACACTCCCGCCGCATCCGCTGAATGACCGCGCCACGGGCGCCGCCTCCACTCCAGACCCCCCCCCCCTCCGCGGAGATGAACACCTGTGCCCAGCAGATTAGCTCCCAGTTAGCTGCTGTCGCTCCGAATCCCGGGGCTCGTCAAGGGAGAACGGCCACACTGCCATCAGGGAAGGATTTAACCACATCCCCCCCTGGCCGACTTTAAACAAGAACATAAAGTATAAATATTAGCACTTATAAAACTGAATGTATATGTGGGTGTACGCCAGGGGAAGGGATTTTATGTGAATATTTGAGATGGATCCCAAAATAACTAGATCTACTGCTGGTAAACTTATTTGCCTTAAATCCCAAATATCACATACATACAGTATCTACTGTTTAAGTCGACCATCGGTGAACGGGCAGGGGGCCTATGGCCACACAGGACTCCTAGGGAAGGCATTACATATACTTGTTTAGCATGCACTTTTGTGTGAAGCTTAAGGTCAGAGTTCAGAGGGTAGAGGTCAGCTGTCAGGGTTAAAGGGCCAGCCATGGAACTTGAAACTATGACCTTCCAAAGAGGCACATATCACTAACCCACTGAACTACTCACTACCCTATATGATAAACACCAGCCTGTTGTTTCAAGCCGCAGAGAAAAACACCTCAACTGATGTCCATATGATATCTACCTGTCACATGGAACTTGCATTAATAACAGATAGAGTTACACGTTTGCCTGGACTGTTCATCTTGACACTGTGGGAAGAAACTGAGGAAATCCACACAAAACATATGGAGGGCTTGAGTTTTCAGCAACGTGTGGCATCATGCCCGGAGATTTTGTATGCTTTCTCCAGCAGAGGGCGCAGTAGCTGCTCTGTGAGACAGAGTGGCTGAAGTCATCAAATAATAAAGGCCGCAGTGTTGTTTTGTTCCCCCACAGTCTGATCAGACAATTGCTGGCCAGCTCCAGTTCAATATCTGGTTCATTCTGAAATTCTGCTCGCAAAAGATAGCACAGTTTCCTAGTTCTCTGTAGGTGGGTAAGACAGGTGCCTTTGTTTTTTATTTATTTTATATTTTATACTTACATAATTTTATTGACCCCTGAAAACATGGTGACTTTTGACAGGGAATTTGATGTAAATTCCACACATTAAACCACACCTTTCTTACCGGTTTTCTGGTGAGAAGGTAAACTGACAAATAGAAAACTTTTATTTTTCTGATTAATCGATTAACTGCCTGAGTTTAGAAGTTAGCTAAAATCCGTCAATCGTTCTGCGCATCCACTCTCAACTCATCCAGTTGGGATCATTGAGGATGAGGAATTACATAAATCCACACAAATATTGTCAAAAATGTCTTACCATGTCAACTTATTGTGATAGTTGGGTAATCATTTGCCCAGCATGAAATGCAATAACATTCTCTTTCATAATATCTCCTTTTGGTGTTCTTTTGTAGCAGTAGAAGAGACTCTTTTGGACTGGAAACTTGATGAAATTGATGTAACTGCAATTAATAAATAATGCAAGTAGGCAGATTTGTCTCCTCGCTGAAGAAAATGGCACCTCTCTCTGACAGCGGTGACGATGGCTTTTGTGGGGCTCGTGTGTGCAGATCTGATACGGACGGCAGGCGGGTGCTGCGACGCCTCAGAAAAATCGAAGCTCTTGTGGGCATTGACATATGAGTCATAGCCATAATTGGCAAGAATATAGATCCATTCAGTCTGAACATACCGACCTGAAAAGGGCTTTTCGAAGTAATTTAACTTTCCCGGAAAATTATCAGTCCATAATGAAGACAAACTAGTGGACAGAGATGAGCTTGGTGTTTTCTGGCATCTTCCAGCCCCCTCCTGGAACCCAGGCCAGCGACCTTCAGGATGTGAGCCCATGTCCTTAATCTCCATGTCACCTGCTGTCGTCCTGTGATTCGCTAAAAAAAAACATCCGTAGCTATGTCTTATTCTTTTCACTGGCTACTCCAGTGTCCCCTTATAATCCGCAGGCATTCTGTTATTGTATCTGTCTCTGTCCCGTTCCCTGTGCTGCCTAGTATAGCGCCCCCTTGTGATGCTGGCTACATTGGCTACTTTGGCTAAGCAGTTAGAAAATGGAACATGCTTTGAGTAAATTGTTTCTGACAATGGTCAGACATAACTGTCACTGATACCGTCACCTAACTGGTTGGATGATGGATGGATGGATGGAATTTTGGAGGTCACCTGATTTTGTTGACAGGCTTGAGACCCTGGCTGCATTTCCAGGCCCTGACCAGCAGATGGACAGCTTTCCCTTTCAATGAGCTCCCTGCATCACCCCCCCCCCCCCCCCCCCCCCCACACACACACATACATACACACACACATTATTTCCAACTCAAGAAACAAACACTCCTTTTTCATCACAAGACGTCACGTGGGACCTTTTGTGAGTTTAATCCTTAACACCTATTCTGCAGGATGATAGGAGATCACCGGGCTGGGGGGTCCTGTCCTTGGCCCTCTGCTTTGTGACAGGAGGCTCTCACTCTCCTTTAATCTGTCAAGCAGGCACATTTTTAAGTTGACCATATATTCTTCGTGAATGTCCTGTTCCCCATTTGATTACAGAATGGGCTTGTGTTTGTCATAATTTGAGCTGAATGGACTGTGACAGAGTTGTGGGGGAAACCGTATAGCCAGCAAAAGCTAAGAGAGCGTGCACAACCTCATCACCCTCCTCACAGGACACTTTCACTAATTTGGAGAGAGACGTGGCGATGTATAGAGTGTCCACGAGCCGCCGAAACAGAAGATCTATGCTCACAAGACTGTTAAAGCGTGTCGCACACTGGTTCTGTCACCACGGCAGTGACACCAGAATTTCAACCACCCTCCCCAACCACCCCGTGTCAAACACATAAGCGAGTTAATCGTCCTTCGTGAGCTCTGATGCATCATCAAGCTGCCTGGTAACATGCAGAATAATCCAATGCCAGTGCCTTTACACCTACATACATGGATCGTTTTCAGATGTCAGTCACACTGTATTGGATCATTTCATCATCTCCCATGGTGATGTGAACCTGTCAGCCATTTGTCAGGAGGTCAGAATATATGCCAGCAGTTTTTTGTTTTTTTTTGTCCAGACCAACCCAACCCAACTCAAATGTCTGTCCAAGATAATTTTGGATCCACTTGGGCTAGAGCCTTGATTCTGACATGGACCACACCTGGAGAAGGTCTTGATTGAGTCATTAACTGCTAAAGCTCTGGTAAATCACATAAAAAAAACCTATTATACTTCAGGGCAGCCAACTTTCACGCATCTGGCGTGACACTTGCGCTTTCAGACTCTCACGCTCACGCAAGAAATCTTTCAGCAAATCTACATTATTCCATTATGAACCTAATATTAGCTACATCAAAAGTGTTGGGTAGTAGTTTGCAAATCCTACAGACTATTTACAAGGTCACAAAGCTGTTACATGCATGTAAATGCGTGTGCAAACTTGTATCGAAAATCTCATACCAGCCAGCTGACCAAAGTTAGTAACCCTGATACTTTCCACATATGGTTACACATCACTGCAGATGGTAGACCTTCAGCGGTATTTAAACTGCACAGTGTTGGTGTTTATTTCATTATTTAACAATACTGTCACTCTAATGTATCCCTGTTCTCATACCTGCACACTGCCTGCCGTTCAGGTGGATCTCATGTCAGTGTGTGTCTTGGGTTTAGAAGAGACGAGCAGGTTTTCCATCCCAGTGGCTTCCACCCCACACAGACATAGATCAGCCCACTGCCAGCAGCTCTGTGATGATGACATGTTGGGGGCGGAAACCCCGACACAAGCCAGCTGAAGAGATGGTGCCACCACACGGGCAGGACCACACAATCTGCTCCGTGTCCTTCATCCCTCTTGTTTATCTATTTGTCTCTATGTATTTGCACTTCCTGACCTTACATGAAAATGCTCATCCTCAGAGTCCCAAACCAGCTATCCGTGTTTCCAAATTTCTGCCTGATTTTCAAGTCTGTTATTCACTTGTGGGTCACCCCTCAGTGGTTCAGTTTACTAGCTGTGTTTTATTATTATAAATGTTCCATGTACTTTAAATGGTAATTAGATCATGACTGAGCTTGGTGCTGGAAAACATCAATACCTTTCTGACCTGTCTGACCCACAATGGTCTGTTTACAGAGGAGTGCACTCCTCTGTTAATTAGTGTTAATTACTTTGTTTAGGCCTAATGTTGGAATGGTGGCCTGTTTTCATCTGAATATATATGAACTGGTCATTAACAGTAATAGACAGTCATTGATTGCGCTACTTGCTGTAGACTAATTAGTGGGTTTGTTACACAGTCTGAAACTGAGCATGTTTATAATAAAGTGAAATGACCTTCCATAACAAAGAAGAGTCCTTGGATCAGCCAGTAGGATGTACCTTCATAAACCAGCCAGCATGGAGAGGCCGGCCCAGATCAGCCAGTGTGGATTAAACCTCATAGATCAGCCAGCATGTAGCAGCTGGTCCAGATCAGCCAGCACAGAATAAACCTCATAGATCAGCCAGCATGGAGCAGCTGGTTCAGATCAGCCAGTGTGGAGCAGCCGGTCCAGATCAGCCAGTGTGGAATAAACCTCATAGATCAGCCAGCATGGAGCAGCTGGTCCAGATCAGCCAGCACAGAATAAACCTCATAGATCAGCCAGCATGGAGCAGCTGGTCCAGATCAGCCAGCACAGAATAAACCTCATACATCAGTCAGCATAAAGCTGCCAGTCCAGATCAGCCAGTACAGAATAAACCTCATAGGTCAGCCAGCATGGAGCAGGCGGTCCAGATCAGCCAGTGTGGAATAAGCTTCATAGATTTGCCAGCATGGAGCTGCCGGTCCAGTTCAGTCAGTACAGAATAAACCTCATAGATCAGCTAGCATGGAGCAGCTGGCCCAGATTAGCCAGCATGGAATAATCCTCATTGATCAGCCAGCATGGACCAGCCAGCCCAAATCAGTCAATGTGGAACAACCTCTAAGGTTCTAGTAGCTAGGGTAGGACAGCTGTCTCAGAACAGCTAGCAAGGATCCTTCTCCCAGAACAGCTAGAATATATTGGTTTGCCTAATCAGTTTGCAAGCTGCAGAGGGCATTCTGGGACATGGGCAGCAGACCCTCTGTGTCTCCACACCCATAGCATGGTCTGGCATGGGCACCCAGCCTTCCACTGGTCCAGTGAAATAATGTGGTTGTGGTGGCCTGCCTGCGTAAAGCCAGAGGGACCAAAATCCGGAGGAGAGCCCATGCAGACTAAATCAGTCAGCCGCCTTTCTGTTTTGGAGTCTTGCCGCTCCTATTCCGTCTCTGTGTAGGTAACCATGCGTCCAGTCTGGTAAAACAGAACCAGCATGGCAAGAAGGTTTCCAGACCATGACAGGGACAAGGTTTGTCCACTGCAGCACCACAGAGAAGCTGTAGCACTGAGCTTTGATGGACTAACCCAAATCCCTCATTATGAGTCAAGCCAAAACACAAGAACTCATAGAAGTTGGCAGGCTTGAAATTAGGAACCACGGCGGGCCTTAATTACAGCAGAGCGGGTTTTAGCAGCGGTGCCGAGTTTTCTCAGGCCACACCTACATCGAGTCTTTTATTGTTACCACTTTCCAGAGACTGCAGGATCACAAAGGCCTCAGTGTAGCTGGCCAGTGTGTAGCTGCCACGTCCGTTTGCTTTGGAAAAGACACCAGGGGAAAAGTTAGGAAGCCCTCTGTGTTTCTGGGCCTGGCCGGCCGACAGCTCCAGGTATTTAACGGGTCAGGGACGCTATCACGACCACAATATTTTCAAAACGTCGGCAGGTTCACCGGGGCAGCCGAATGGAACACTGAGAAAGCGAAAACCTATCCTGTTATTCTGTGGACAAAGGCTCCCGAGACGTGCAACACTTTTTTCATTTTTCCTGGCATTTGTACTTCTTTCAAGACAGCTGGGAAGACAGTTTTTAACTGCATGATCTAAATGAAAAGGGTGACTCATCCCAGACAGAAATCCGTTTGTATTTCTTTCCATTCAAAACACATTGGATTTGCAGGTCTAGAAGCTGATGTCGCCATTAATGTGGCACAAACACGTGTCCTGTGATGAAGAACAGCTTTATTGCTCTCCTAGTTTGCAGTGTCTTTGAATTTGATGTGCCATTTAACATTGTTACATCAGCGGCTTCTGCAATTTATGGTTAAAGGGGTGAGGTTTTTGGCACGGGAAACATTCTCCAGCTTTCGTCCTGTTCAGCTCAGTTGAGGACTGCTGATCACAGTTTATGATGGTTCCTTTAAGGAGATTTCCGGGGGTGCTGTTCTTAAAGAGCCCGACAATAACTCACAGACCATATTTTCAAGCTCAGCTCACATGATTACAAACCCCCTTCCCCTCGCTGGTTGCCATATTCTCTTGCTCCTCCTAGCAGTCAGAGAACATATGTATCTAATTATCCTTGTGCACCGTAATGTATTGCAGACTGGTCCTAGGAGAAGATAACGAGATGGTCATGATCATTTGCGCTGTCATTATTCATTCTGGGTGACCTGGAATGTGATTCCTAAAAGGGGGGGGTGTTTGGTGGCCTTGAAGGTGCCAGTAAGCTTTGTGATTGTTTTGACAAAACCTAGGAGAATATCAGGAGTGAACAAGTAGCTGAACGCCCTGGTCAGGTTTTCCACATAAAATTAGCAGGCATCTATTTGACGTCTGAAATAAATTAAGCATCGACTATTAACAACTGTGGAGTCTTTCATTTATACAAATAATGAATTCCTTAGTTCTTTATCCCTGAAAATAATAAACCCAGAAATTAAGGTGAAAAAAGCTTGACTTTTGTTCAAACTCTGGTTAGGTACATTTTTTTTTCCCCCACAAAACCATTTTTATTGCTTTTCATGTTCATGTGCAACTGATTCCTTGACTCTTTGACCCAATGTAGGCTATAAGGATCATGGGTAAGATCCAGATTATGCTCAAGTATGTTTGGTAGCATGTTTGGTTAGCAACAGTAGCTTATCTAGCCAAGCCAAACAGGCAGCACATCCATCCATGCATCCATCCATGCATCCATCCATGCATCCATCCATCCATCTATCTATCTATCTATCTATCTATCTAATCTTACTCTACTCTGAGTAGCATTTATCAACCCATCTGCTATTCCTTAATGGAAGAGCCTCGTTTTGCTGTGCAGATGAACAGTTAAAGCCAAGTGTTTGAGTCTAGCTAACTACCCTGGAAGAGGGCCGAGCGGAGCCGTGAGAACAAGCTGCCTCAGATCCTTCAAAGGGTCGCTTGAGGCCAGCGCTCTCACCCCTGTGCCTGGGGCTGTGTATGTGGAGTATATATTCTGCTGTGACTTTCTTTCTGCTTATTCGAGGAGCACGTCCTCTGTTTCTGTAGGTCTTCTGTAGGTCTTCTCAACATATGTTAGATGGTCTAGGGGTTCTGTAGGTGAAAGCTCATCCACATTCCATGTAGGTCTATGGGTTTCACAGCATTTTGTGGGTGGTTTTTGGGAGGACGGGGATTTAGGGAAATCGTTTCCCTTTTTTGTTTCCTTTTTGTACCACAGAGCGAAAAACACAACAGTGAAAACACTCGAGGCTATCAGCAGCCAGATTTAAGCTCACGGATGAAGCCGATTACCTCAGACGGGTCCTCCACTACCTTCAAAGCAAAGCGGCACTTTGAATTTGAATTAAGTCACCGACAATCGCCTGTCCGCCTAAAAGGCAGGCGTTTGTGCCTCTGCTGAAGTTCAGGGCGGCAGAGGGGAGCTGATAAGCGGCATCTCCGCGGTTCATTTCACGCGGTCGACCCAGATGGAGCCTTCGTCCCTCGAGGCTTTCAGAAAAGGGCCTCATGGCCTGATAAGATTGAGCGTGAAGCTGGACAGCAGCTGTAGATGAGGCAGATTATAGTTATTTGCGATGAGGGGATGTGAAAGGCCCTGCCAAGCCTCTGGGGGGAAGAGGGCCGACAGCTGCCAGGACGACGCTGAAGGTGTGGAGGAACCGGAAGGTAAACAATGATGCAGGGATCTGTGAAGGTCTTGAAGGTGGCTGAGTCAAGGCTAGCAGGGAGCCCTGCTGAATGTTACCTTTAAGCAACATAACCTGGGATGCTCATACTGAGCTCTATGCAATGCTGGTCAATCCATTAGAAGACATAGGCGGAAGCCTAGGGCACCCTCTTCTGAGGGGCACCGGCTCAGCAAACAGGTGACACCGCCCCCGGCAAGCTTGCCTGAGGCTTCCATGTGGTTTTCGACTGCATGAATGGGTTAAACTTCATTCTTCAAATATAACCTTCGGTCGACCCGGTAAATGCTATGAGTCGTGATCGCGTGAATAAGCAATGATGTTTGACAGTTAAAAAGTAATCCCTTAGTCTGTTTAAGCTTCAAGGCAACTGAAACCTGAATTTCAAAGAGCCAGGCCCGCTTGATGACAAAGAACCCAACGAATGTCACGCCAGTATCTGATAACGTATGTCGGGTTAAATGCCACAGTGTAGTGATTAATCTTATGACCCAACACTATTCTATATAATTATATAGTTATGTCTGTATTAATGAAATGTAATAAGCATGTTATAAAACAATGGAAAATATTGCCTTAAAACGTGTATCTCCCATAGTTAAGACATGAGAGAGGGAAGGTACTGGCTTTATGATGGACTATATGATCCAGGGATATTTTAATCTCTAATGTGTGAGTTAGTTTTATGAAGTAGTATGATTTGGTTTTAATTTTATATTTAATAAACTTGCTGAAAAACCAGAATGTCAGTGGCAAAAGAAAACAGATTGGGGGTGTAATGATAAGGTTTCTGTAATGTATTATTTACGAGGGAGTCCACGAGAGCCATCGAGCTGATTGCACTTATCGCTCTAATTAAGCGGAAGGGAGGAGGCATTTATCTCGCTGGTGGTACGATTTCGTTTTGGATTCATAATCAGCCGCACATTGATTGTCTGGTAGTCGGAGCATGGGCTGATGTTGGGGGCGGGGGGTGAAATGGAGTGATGAGACGGCTGTGGGGGGGCCACTAATGACAGAGGAATTCTGGGGGTTTGAAGGGGGCAAGAGTTCAAACACCACAAGACACCCAAATTTAGTTTTCTAACTTTAAAGGATCACTATATCAGATATTCAGTCAGGCAGGTAGCACTTTGTGAACACTGAACAGAACACACAACCAGGGCGGGTATTACACTGCCCAGAATACCTGACTAAGGCAGGTACCACACTGCACAGAGCACCTTACCGGGGCAGGTAATACACTGCACAGAACACCTGACCAGGGCAAGTACCACACTGCACAGAGCACCTGACTGAGGCAGGTATTACACTGCACATAATACCTGACCAGGGCGGGTACCAGATTGCATAGAGAACCCGACAGAGGCAGGTATTACACTGCACAGAATACCTGAACAGGACGGGTACCAGATTGCACAGAGCACCCAAACAGGGTTGGTATCACAGTGTACAGAACATCCAACCGGGGCAGGTATTACACTGCACAGAATACCTGACCAGGGCATAAACCGCACTGAACACCTGACTGGGGGAGGTATTACACTGCGCAGAATACCTGACCAGGGCATATACCACACTGAAGACCTGACTGGGGGAGGTATTACACTGCGCAGAATACCTGACCAGGGCGGGTTTCTCATTGTACTCACTGAACAGAACACCGAAACAGGATTGGTATCGCCCTGTACAGAGCACTCAACCAGGGCAAGAACCACACTGCACAGAACTCCTGTCTGGGGTGGTTACCACACTGCACCGTATTCCCAACAGGGGCGGCTACCACACTGCACAGAACTCCTGTCTGGGGTGGTTACCACACTGAACCGTATTCCCAACAGGGGCGGCTACCACACTGCACAGAACTCCTGTCTGGGGTGGTTACCACACTGAACCGTATTCCCAACAGGGGCGGCTACCACACTGCATAGAACACCCATTGTTGTTATCTATTGATCGGCTCTGGTCGTAAAATTCCTGCCGCTCTGTTTCTTAGAGATTTTAATAAATATCCTGATGGTTTTCGAGGTGATATATGCATTGGGAGAAATCAATACCAGGCTAATCTGCTCTGTAACAACACAAGATAAGAGGGCAGGTGAGCCTGCCCAGTGACGGTTCTCTGTTTGAGCACAGAGGAAAGATTCATTTTCCGACTCTTATAAATAAACATGGGAGAAAGCGAGTGTATGCGGGGCGCTCGTTCGTCCCGCCATCTCTCATGCTGCCGTATTTTATCGAGGCCTGGCTTCCAGCCCCCATGGCAGATGATGAGGATGACATCACCGTGGATATTGAGCCTGGCCTGGTCCTCCAGGGCCACGGTGTTGTCTACAAGCGCCTGGGGCCATTAGGGATGATCCCCATCAATCCTGGTTGTGGTGCACAAATACCATTAGACCACAGAGGGGCACAAAGGTTTAGAGACCTAGTAGAGCCATTTTGGCTAAATTACCCATCTAATGTGGGCCCCGTTTAAACCAATTAAAGTGCTTCCACCATGACTGTGCGGTTTGCCAGTGGCTGCATCTTGATAACAGGATGAAATGGTTCTAATTGTAGTTGCTCCTTAATGCAGTCGGGGGGCCATATTTGAGCCCCGCCACCACTAACGGTCACGTCATGAAAACACACGCAGAGCGCTTATGCTCATTTGTATATGTGATACGTATCATAATGCTTGGAGAAGGTCACCTGCCCCTCAGTTATGATCATCTGTATCTGAGCTTCTTCAAGTTATTCATAAGGAATAATTACTGGGTTGGAGTCATATAAAGCTTAAACTCATATCATTGCGGGGATTTTAAAGAATTTAAAGCAGATTCCTTCCTTCATTTAGCTGCACATCCCTGGCATTTTTTAAAGCCATCCCCTTTTTAATTGCTTCTAAGTTGCTGGAAAAATCCCAGCTGGAGAAGAACGTATGGCTCCCGGCAGAGTACAACCTAAATAAGCAAGGGCGTTAACAAAGTCATTCGCACGTTAAGGTGCCCTTATAGGTCCATGTCTTTAAGTGAATAGCACTCTATTGCTACACAAAACATTTGTGCATCGATCACATTTGGAAACCAAAATGACCCCGTTGTGTGGTAAACTGAAACTTTCTGAAATTTTTCAGGTCCCCATTTAGATAACCTCAATTTTATAAAAATCTGTGAAAGCAATCAAAAAAGCCTTGTATTTTGTTTGGTTACTTATGGTTAAGGTCAGGGCTGGGTAGGGGTTAAGGGTGTCGTGATTGGATTAGGGTTATGCCCATAGAGAGGAATGGAAGGTCCCCATTTGGATAGGTGTGTGTGTGTACACACTGTGTGGTAACGCTTTGTATGGCATGAACATCGGCTCCCATCCTTGTAATCAGTCGAGTCACAGTCTGTCAGGTGCCTCTACCTTAGGCGTCAATAAAGGGTTAATAAAGGCCAGAGTCAGTCCCCAGTCTCTTATCTCACTTCAGCACTACGTGTTGGGGTGAATTTTAATTTAAAACTGTAGTTACTTGCAGATGATAATTTAACGGATGACCTTAATCTGGCAAGCAAGAAAATCGACTTAAAAAAAATATATAGTATTCTTTTATTAAACTTTGCTGAATGATTCAGCATAAGATCAGGGTGATATGTGCTGTTAATAACATTTTTTAAATATTTCCCTAAAATATTTTTTTAATACCTTCAAATGAGGAGAAGATCTTTCCACGCTCTTGTTTACGGTAAAAGTGAACGACACAGCTAGCTGTGACAGTGAGCAGATCATTTTACTTTTGCTCAGATATATTAATAAATAAGCTGAACGGCAACACGGATATTTCAAGAGATGGTGATATTCCAAACACTGGTGTGATGTTTCTAAAATACTGCTGCCAAAATGATTCGCAGCTCTGCGAGAAAGAAGCTACCATCAAAAACAAGTAATGATCCTGCGTCGGCCATCTATATTCTGTTGATGGCCACTCGCCATACAGTGCTTCATAATAACTTTGTCATTTACCCTCCAGCAGGGACAGTTCTAGACCATTTCATCTGTGGGGGTCAGACTGGGGCTAGTTGTTCTGTTAGGACGGCCAGATTGTCATGCCCTGTTTGTCCACCTGATCCTTCTGTCTTCCCCCCCTACCCCCGGTACTCGTTTGTACCTGCCCTTTTGTTAACCATTCACAGCTGCCTCTTGTTTAGCCCCTTCATTAGCTTTGTTAACCTCCTAGTCTTGTAGTCATGAGTCTGGTCACTGTCGCTTGTATGTGCCTCAGTTCCTGCGCGTTTGCCTTAATAAAGTAGCAGAAGCTTCATTTTCGTTCGTCCCTTTCCAGCTTGCCGTGATACAGAAGTATTTGATCTTAAAGTCCCCAAAGTATGACCTACACTTGATTACCAGCATTAAGAAGCAAAAGAAAATTTTGAAAATTGATGTTATTTATGCAATTCTTTGCAGTCACATTTTACAGTTTTCACAAATGTGTACCTCACTCTGATTTCTTGTTTACACTGTCTTGCTTCTACAAGCTTGTTTGTTTTTTTTCTGTGGTTAACTTCACTCTTCACCAGGTGAAGCGACTCGACCACACGGCGCACCCCCGTTAAGAGGCCGGCAAGAAAATGTACTTACATTTGTGTTTCGCCTGTTCCCACGCACAAAATTTTAGCCCACATACTTAAATAAAAATAATAGTAATAATAAAAATACATTTATTTCAGTCCCAAGCAGCATACAAAATTAGGGGGGGCACTGGGGTCCCCTGCCCGCCCCCCAGAAACACCCCTACCCTTTAGTGCAGTTGAGTGCAAAAGAAGGCCAGGTGGTGAGGTCTTCCGGAATCATACACCACCCAAATGCAGGCAAATGTTTGTTTTGCACACGACACCTGCTGCCTGCAGAAATATCCCGACAAAATCCTGTAGCTGCCAGTTTCCTGTATCGGCTCCATCGTTACCACAGTTGATTCCAAGAGTAGGATGCAAGGGAATAATTTTTATGGGAAAAGAGGTTAGAAAAGGTAAACATTTGATTTCCAGGGCAGCCTGGTGTCATGACGCTTCAGAACATGACTGCTTGAATACCGTGTTAGGGACCAGTTCCCAGGGATTTGTCAGACTGCACATCATAGGTAAATAGAACGGAGTTTAATGATCAGATGAAATGAAGATTAATTTCAGCAGACAGGCTGGCCAGCTTCATGCTTAGTGCTTGAGGAACACGCCACGCACAGTGTAGAACATGGAGATGCATCCAGTCTGGAGTTATTTTGCATGTTCTCGTGTCCTTCTTGGAACCAAGAGAACTTGGGAATTTGAAATTGTACCAGGATGTTTTTTGTCAATAAATCCTCAGGTATAAAAAGGTTAGACATGGATATTAGAGCATGACAACAACTCAACTTGGGCACGGAGCTCCACTAACATGGTTAACAGAATTGTTCTTCAATGGGAAGTTGCAGTTTCCAGACTCTGGATAGATCTAATGTTTGTGGTTTCCGCTGAAGAAAGCAGAAAATTAGGGAAACCGGAAATCCGGAGCAGCTGGAGAGGTTCTCCATGGAGGGATGGTGAAAATGCTGGAGAGAAACACGGCAAACTCATAAATCACTGCAGGAAGCTTCTTCTCAGTGGGATGGAAGTAAAAGGTGGCTGTGCAGGGCACTGACGTCACGGGCGAGAATGACCTTGCCGTCCCTGCTTGGGGAAGGCGAGGTATTCTTCACCTATCCACGTTTGTGTTGTGGGTTCAGCTTTCTGTTTATCAAGGCAAAAATCAAATGTTCCAGATTCATCATCCTTTGGTTAAGGGTGCAAGTACGTATGCAGGACCCTGTCAGTCTGAATAGTGGGGTATCACTGCTGCTTGGTAAGTTACAGGGAGGGGACTTTGATGTCCATTGTTTACCTTCTTCTGAATCCGTGTCAAATCAGTTGATGATGATGATGGTTCTGTGTTTGTTTTCTTATTTGTTTATTATATGGATTGGATTTGATGACATGTTTAGCATGAGCGCTTCATGTCTCCAGAGGCCCGAGTTCAATTCCCTGCCCCAGCTCTACTTGTGTGGAGGTTGCATGCTCTGCCCGCCGTCGGGGGGGGGGGGGGGGGGTGGGGGGGGGGGGGTGTGGGTTGGTTCC
>JAODJU010000081.1:7289320-7300457 GCA_026776725.1 Gnathonemus echidnorhynchus
GGTACCTGCCCCAGGGAGCACAGAACAGGAGGGAGGGCACACATACACACAAACACACACACACACACACCCATTCACACACACACACACACACACAGACAGAGGTAACCTCTACTTGCCATTCTGCATGTCTGCAGGAGGTAACCAGAGTTTGTAGTAACTGAACACAGAGTATACAATGCAAACTGCACACAGACACATCCAGCGGGGCTGGGAGTTGAACCCAAAACCCTGCCAGCAATGTCCTTCCTGTTCATATACACAGCAGCAATGTGTAGCAGCACTAAAATCACAATATTCTGACTTTTGCCAGCTAATGTTAACGTTATGCGCAACCGCGAAACGATTGTGAAACGAAAGAAAAGACTAAATAGAACGTCTCAAACAGGAAACTTGCCTAAGATGACCGGTTTCTTCACCACAAACAATGAAACGCCTTATGAGAATGCAGTGAACTTCATAAACACAGACGACAGAGACCACAAAGTCACAAACACCCCCCCTGCATATACAGAATATAGCTCCTCTCAAGGTTACGATGGGGTTACATTATGATAAATCTAGCGAAAATATTGTAAGGCAAAAATGCATTTTAATATAGTACACCTAACCTAACAAATATCATAGCCTAGCCTACCTTAAGCATGTTTAGCATACTGAAAAATCATTAACACAACGCCTAAATGTTACCAAAAAAGTGTTGAATATCTCATGTAATTTACTGAATTAAGTACAGAAAGTGAAAAGCATTTAATTATCACAAAATGCGCCTTCGTAACCCGGGGGAGCATCTGTATTTGGATCATACTACCTTAGTAAATATTTCTACATTTTTAAAGAACTGTTATTGCCTTGGCATCTCGTTCGTTATGTGACTGAGCTGAACCATTCCATCTTCAAGGCTGACAAGGTGAACGTAACTATTTTTACGCTAAGACACCCATCAAAGCTCAGATTTCCCAGTACCTCTCTAGTTCTTTTGCGGGGTCCTGACCTCTGTCGGTAGCTCAGGCAGGCTTCCCGGTGACCAGGGCCGCTCGCTCACTCGCTCGCTCGCACACAAAGGGAAAATAACATTAGAGGAAGGAGACGACCTTGAAAATAAATGCACAGTGACGGTGTGAGTCGTCAAAAAGCCGCAGGGCCGGCAAGGAACAGTGTAGCATTCATAACGCCGCCCGGCACAAATGCATGGTGAGGATCCGGCTTTGCTGCCATGTCGCTGGCAGACATGCGGGACATTTCCTGTATCCCTGTTTCCTCCCCGGAGCCCCCAGAGAAAACAAAATACCAGACAGTGGAAGAAGAAGTGGCGGAGAAGCCGTCTGCGGCATGTTTGCTTAAATGATTTGCTGCTGGGATTTTAAAAACGGTTCGTCACATGTGGCTACTGTGGGAACAAAATCGTTTTTTATATACATCTGGAACTTCCTGGACAAGGTGCAAACCCCGGAATGTTGGATGCATGGAGCGATATGGCTCACGGCTGCCATTCGGAGCTGGAAACCGTGATGGGATTTGGGCAGAATGACAGAGGATCGCTGACGCGAGTGGCAGACGGCTCTCAGGCCGAACCTGACCCCTCTTGACCCCTGGAGACTGATCACTTGACAGCCAAACGTATCAGTGATGATAAGCATTTAATACTGTTACAATATGTACTAGGGAATAATTAGTACCATGTGGATGGATATCAGAGTCACACTAATAATTCAACAGAATGTCTTTTTATTGATTTACTGAGAGAGACTTTTGATATAACTGACCTTATTTCATACAAAGGCTCCATCTCTCTGTATACTCGCCATTCTCTTGTCACAGGCCTGAAGTGCAATTTCCTCTGTATGTGTGTTTAGAAGTGGAGCCAAAACATACGTGTCCCCCTTCAAACCCGACCCTGCCCCACCTCTGCGGGGCGTGTGTTGGGGTGGGGGGGGGGGGGAGGGGGGGGTGATGTGGGGAGCTGAGCAGAGATGGAAACTGTGAGAAAGCGGAGCTCCAACACCTCATCTGTTCGGCCTGGACACTGTTCCCTCGATTCCGTGATCTTGGAGAGCATCTCTGTGTGGGTTTCCTGCAGATCCCTCCGGCCTCCTGGTTGGGTGTGGTCACTATCTGAAGCTGAATTGAAGGGAGGGAGGTGTGGGGATCCAAGAGTGTGAGAGGTGGGAGGTGAGGTCCTCCCTGCATCTGGAGGGGTCGCTGTCGTGAGCCTGCAGCTTTCTCGTTGGGTGTTAACTACTGTACCATGGTTGTTACCTGAGTTAAACTTCAGTGAATTATGCTATGTGCTTCTCTAGGTGTGACCCAGACCATGGGCACCCTGCGACACAAGGGGTTACTCCAGAAGAATGAATGGATGGATGGATGGTTGGATGGATTAATGGATGGAAGAGATTTGGTCCATTTGCTGAAACCTCAATTGGGAGACCCTCACTTTCACCACAGTAGAACATTCTAGATATTGTTGAGGGTCCCACCATCTGTCCAGCCCTGGCCTTAGGACTCTGGAGCTCCTGTGATGCATTCCTGACCTCACAATGGTGCTCTTCACCACTCGTGTCTTGGATCTAATTAGTGTCCTGGTATGATACACCTTCCATTTCTTAATTAATGAGCAAATTGTAGTCATAAGGACATTCAGTTTGTGACACGTTTTCTAAACCACCTTGACCTGTTCTTACCAGACACTTAATCCCTGACTTTGAAAGCTCCTTCAACACAGTGTTCTGGCTTTTGCTTGAAATTCATTACCTAAGGAGTACAAGATGCAGTTTTAACTCTAAAAATCTTGGTTACTACACGCAATCTGTCACCGAGATCGTCCGCGTAATCATGTGGGGCTGAATAGACGCTCTCAGCGCTACAAAAACATTGCCGCTTTTGTCATGACACTGCTGCGCTTATTCGACCAATTTCATTAACCGAATTTAAAGCAGTAATGAGTTATAACTCATCTGCTGCCTTTTCTGAGCAAGCAAGGTGAGTTTTTCGTGTGAAAAAACGATGCGAGGCCCTTTTTTCTAGCTGCTTCACAGATTCTGCCGACAGCTGAAAGCTGTAAACGGCACGTGAAGGCTTCGGGCCTACAGCAAGCGACCCAGACTGACAGCCAACGTAAACAGCCGTAAACACTTTGACGGTGGTGTGGAGCATATGTTCCTTGCACGTCGCACTCTCCCATCCCAGGGCTTCCGCGCTGCTTCTAGAACCTTCATTAGCCGAAGTCTTGTCAACCGCTGTGCCAATTTGGAGCCCATTAAATTCCCATTGATGACACTCAAAATTAGCACTAACTATATGATGGGATGAATTACAGGAGGTGAGAGTGACTCGAGTGCTAGGATCTATAAAAAAAACTCTCATGGGGGATGGGGGGGGCAGATTTAGCACAAGATAGCTGACAGGAAAGGACTTCCTGTAGCAGGCAACATTCACGGCTTATTGCACATTTCAAAGGTTTCAGATGAGTCGGATATGTCATTTCAAATGAGTCTGGGTTTATGCCTTATTCTCAGACCACTCTAGGACATATACAAAGCGAATCAGGGACATTTTATGTAAATGAAGAAAGGAGCAATAGGTTGTGTAGTGGCTCAGGATGTGGGATCTTCCCTCAGGCTCTGTTTGAAACCCCAGGAAGGACCTGATTGTAATACCATTGAGCAGAGAGCTTAATCTGATTTGATCCAGGGAAACGTGCCCTTTCAAGAGGCTCTAGGAAGAGACATCTGTAATGGAATTAGCATGTGCGATTCCTGGGGAGTGACGTCTGGGATGGGTCGTGCCCACCACAAATCTGTACTTGACAAGTTATAGGAGATGGATGGATGGATGGATGGATGGATGGATGGAAACAGCATGTTTATTGCATTTTCTGCAAAAGATTACTTTTTTTGCTAACAAATAAATTGATGACATAAACGCTCATTAAACCTACTGTTAAACTCAGGTTTCACTGCACTGAACATGGTGGATCAAGAACCGACCAGTAATGAAGCTGGTTGATAACTGGTTTGTCCCTGTGCTGGAGCCAAAGAGTAAGAGAGTGACCAGGACACGAAGAGCCACGTTGGACGTACAGTATAGAAGAACACGGAAAAGCCCGGCAGATGTGTTCTGATCCATTTATTGATTGACAAGATGGTCCTTCTTAAATACAATGCAATGAGACAATGGGGATCAGCACAGTGGACGAAAAGAACCGTGAAAGCCATTTTTAGACACTCCCCACATCAAAAGGAACAAAACATTGAGACGGTGAAAACATTTACGTGTCTGGAGGGGGGGAGGGGGTGCGTGGGGGCAGGGCTCTCTCTTCGCCAGAATGATAAAAGGAAACCAATAGCATGCACTCTCCAATAAAGACGGACACAGTCCAGCGCATTCCCAAGATACATCAGTAACTGTAAACATTAAAACACTTTTTTTAAAGATATACGTTCTTCGTCCAGCCAACAGACCTTCACAGGTATCTCTGGCTGCCCCTTCTCATTAACTACAAAAGATCCCCACTATAGCTGGTGCCACTGCATCCGGACCCTCGGGAAGCTACGAGGACTCGACTCGCTCGGTCTGATGACACTCGTGTTCGAAAGGAAAACATTAGCGCAGAAAAGGGGAAAGTGATCGAACCCAGAACTGGCTGAAAATTGCTAAAAAAGGCCATTTTGCATTGTTGCCATGAAGATCTTGTGAGAGGAGCAGACTGACCTGGGGGGGGGGGGGGTCCTTGTCGTTCGGGTCTTAGTGTAGGGTCCACACTGATCTGTGTTAGCTACTGGTGCTAATTACTTACAGTACTATTGGTATTGATCCATACCTTGCAGGCTAAGCACATGGGGGGGCTTGTCTGGTGAGGGTGGGGACCACATCCAACCAAACTCCAACCAAGTAAGGGCCGGGTCCCTAGTGGCCAGGTACGGAACAGTCCCGCTGAGGTAACCCCCTGTGAAACATGGCCAAGGCGATGGCAAGGTTTGCATAAGGCTCCGTTGGCTCCTCCCTAACCATAGTCAACAACACTGGACATTTCCTTTTATGTACACAGGGAGGCGCCACATTGCCAGCTTACATTTGGCCAGAAAAAACAAAAAAAAATCTTCAAATATTTCAGACCTCAAAGTAGCAAGTCTTTGTTCCTGAAAATACTGCATAAGTCTGTATATCAAAGAACAGTATCTACACTATATACTGTGTCTAGAATATTCCAAAAAAAATGTTGTTTTGAAGCAAACATCCTTTATTAAATGAATTAGGCGGGGCACCTGTTTGCCTTAAAACCCAAAGACACCCCCCCGGTGATGTTGGGCAGGGAGTTTATGTCTTAGAGCTGAGGGCTCCTAGCCAGCAGATAAAGCAGTTATATATTAAATGGCAATAAATATGATCTCCTTAACGGTTCACGACCACTACAGTACATTTATATTATACATTAATAACGCGGAAAGTTCCACAGCATTTCGAGTCATCGGCTGACGGATTTCGCTCAAGTCTTTTTCCACCAAAGGTCAGGAGTCTGGATCGTACATATAGCTGCTAACGAAGTATTTTAACTTTGCACAAAAAAAAAAAAAACGGAATATCGTAACCAGGCGCTTGTGTTAGCAACATGGGGGCGTGGTCAAGGGCTGTGAAGAAGGTTCCTCCTCTGTCAGAACCACCAATGTGCACCATTTGAATCATGTGGCTCATTTATTGTAGCTTTAATACAGTGGGGGCTCTCCAGCTGTGGCAGGCCTATTTCACAGGGGCTCTCCTGCTGTGGCAGGCCTATTTCACAGGCTTTGTACTGCGAGGCCTCGGTCATTTTCTCGTCCTTTGTGTAGTCATTTCAGAGCCCCTGTTGAAGTAATTTGTGAAAAGAGGACTTTTCAGTCCTATGATGATTGGCGCAGAGACTACAGCTGGATTTAATTTCCGTATTTATCCTTCAACCTTGCATTTGTAATAACAATGTAATATAGTCAGACGGACAGAGATATGATATCCTGGCGTTCATCTGGAAAATTCCCGCAAATGCGGCTGTGAACTTCACTGGTAGCGATCGATATATTCTGTGTTTACGCTCAGCTTATCCATCCTCCTCCCTGGCTGACCCGTTACCGGCGAAATCTATAAACGGACGCCTATTCATCAAGGGACAAACAGAAACAGGGGATATGAACGCCAGTGATGGACAAATAAACCAAGCAGTGTGTGTGTGTGTGTGTGTGTGTGTTTGTGTGAGAGAGAGATAGAGAGAGAGAGAGAGAGAGAGAGAGAGAGAGAGAAAACACGACGCAATCTGTAATTAAGGCGGTTTAAAAAAATATTGCAGAGAAATTTTGGCCCCTGTTTTGACACAGACTGCCACAACAGTCAAAGTCTTAGTCCCCAACAAAGTGAGGATTTGAGAGGCAGAGAAGCAATGGAAACAACAGAAAAATAAATAAAGGAGCGATTTAACGAAAAAAAAGAAAAACCATCCTCTTTGGACAAAAAAGCTTATTTGGTTTGGGTATTTCTTTTCATCTGAAGTTAAAGGGAGTAGTACTTTAACAGAAAAGAAACAGTACAAATAAATTATGTAGAAACAATGGTTAAATGTGAAGTGATGAGCTTTTAAAGGGTGTATCAGGGACGGGGTAAGGTTATGGTACAAACTTGGCAGCTTCACTCAGCCAAAGCGAGACTGGATCTGATGGAGACTGACGAGGTGCATTGTGGGGAGCGTCCGATCCGAAAACCTTCCTCCCGTCCCACACGGGCACACGGAGCAGATGCGAGGGGGAGGGGCCGACATGGGGGGAGTGGTCAAACACTATCCCTGGGGGGGCGGGGGGCGTCCATGAAGGCCCACTGCCCCTCGGCAAAACGGAAGGGGTTTAGGCTCCGCTCCCATCCCCGCCGACGTCAGCGACAGCCCCCGGGGGGGGGGGGTTCACACCCACTCCTGCATGGAGCGCTTGCAGTACAGTATGTGGCGGGGCGTGCCCTTGCGCTTGAACTGCACCACCGTGTAGAGCAGCACCAACAGGCAGAGCGCCAGCACACACGGGATCACGATGGCCACCACCTTCACCGTGCCCGCCGCGCTCTCCAGCTTGATCACCACGTCCACGTCGTCCTCCTCCACCGGGGGGCGCCTCTCCCGGTCCCGGCCCACGTCCAGCTCCCGGTCCCGGTCCGCCGAGCCATCGCAGCCCATGAAGTCCTTCAGGATGGAGCGGGGGTATCCTGGCTCAACACGCAGCTTCTGGTTGTTAAACTTCCAATACTCCTTGTTTTTGTAGAAGTAGGTAAAGCCTACAGTTGGACAGAAAGAGACTTCCTGTTTCCCTCTGTCTCATCATCTCAGGACAGGCAAGGCAGCGCAGAACGCCACCCTCATAAACACAAAGGCACAATGCTAACGGAGCAAACAGGCCTGACCCTGTCAGGGCATCCACCCCGCTTCCTGTTTTGATGATCTGTGAGTTTGGTTATTTGCGTGAGTGTTATTGTGTTGGTCGGACGTCCCCCCCCAGGTCAGGGAACCACAAACCACAGCTAAGGCCTGGGATTCTTTGGCTAGGGACGTGCCGGGGATTTTTTGGGGTGATTTGAGGCATTAATGAGTACAGGAAACAAGATTACCCCTGGGGACAAATTAGGGAGATTAAATGGTTCTGTGGGTGGGTGTCAATCTGCAGTGTATCACCTGGAGGCTTGAGGTTTCAGTGGGGGAAGCACCATTCTACTTGCTATGATTTTACAGGAGGGTGTAGCAAAAGGGCTTTGTGGACTGGGGGACGCAGAATGGCTTCATGTTGGACGCACCAATTGAGGAAGTGGAACAATGCTACTCAGACCTTCTGCAATATCCACGGCCTCCACCTCAGCAAGGTGACCAGACAAACAAAATGGCTTTTCACCAAGAAACAGCACCACCCTCTTTAGGGCTGTCAGAGGGTGTTGGGGCCTGGATACAAAGTCCCTGACATGGCTTTTTAGCTATCAGTACCCCCAGGTCCTTAACCACCTAGTTGCATGCTAACCGTGAGGCACTATTGGTAACCACAGTAATTAAGGTCAGCGGCATCACCGAGCAGCCGGCCAAGCGGAGCCCGACGAGGCGGCCTGCTTTCCGAACTTTGACGTGTACAGGCAGCCTACGTCTGTCCACCGGCCGGAGCCGGTTCCTGCCGCCCCGAGCAGACCCAGCCCCCCTCCTCTCATGCACCAGATGGCTAGGCGTACAGCCAATCAGAGCGGCTCTTGGGCTTTGAGCCCACCCCCCACCTGTTTGGCCCCGGACCAAGTATCAAAAGGCCCTTGTCTTTTCTCCAAGCAAACCGGCTGCCTGGCCTGCTCTCCCCTGGGGAATTAATTCAGAGTCCTGGGTGCCTTTTTAAGTAGAATACATGTTATAGATAATTACGCGGCATATGATCTGTAGTTTCATGATTCGTCAGTTATTAGATTTAATGTTTTTCAGCATGCATCTCCGAGTCACCTTCCAGATCATCATGCCACTGACAGTAACCACGCCAACACACCGTGTGACACTACACGTGTGAGTCACAGCTCGGGAGGGATGTAGCCTGTCCTCAAGTGACAACGTGTGACAAAGTGTTGCATGTAGCATGGCAGCCAGGCCTGGGACACGGCTGTCAACCAGACCATGACTTTAAGACCGGATACACTCAGGGCAAGCAGTTTGACACCAACAAATGTAGGGCCACCCGTTTCGGGGGATCAGGGGATCAGGCGTGCTAGGTGGTACTCTCGTCGTCACCCGAGAAGACACAGAAAGACCGACTCCATCTCTCAGGGCCTTACCGTTAGCCTTGTCCACAAATGCCCCCTGGGGAGATGCTGGGACACCCTTCCATACTGTAATGGGTTTGGGGTATCCCGGGTCCATGGTCCTCATCTCCTCATTGTATCTCCAGTATCTGCACGGTATTAGGGGGGCAAAAATCATCACCCAGGAAGTCATGGGGCGGTGGCTTCAGGGAGCCGCATGCAGGAGGTGAGGTCATCAGGCACAAGCACTGACACAGCACCACAACACTTGCTTGCCCCCGGGTGTAAACATTGACATAAGGGCACCGCGGCCGGGCGCCAGAGCAGACCTATCTCCTTTGAAGAAGTAGGTCTTCGCTACGTCCTCCCACCATACGGCTGTCTCAATGTTCTGCGTCGGCATACCGCTCCCGAACAAGGAGATGTCCTTCGGATAGGTGGGTTGGAGCGTCGTGTCCTTGAAGACCCAGAAGCGGTTCCCTGTGGCGGGAGGGGACAGGAGAAAAAAGAGAGAGAGAGCGTTGACAACGCAAAGCAACCTCTGCTAAGGCTAACGAAAGCCGTCTCCCAGAAGCCATCATGACGACCCCCAAGCCGAGGTGGAAACAAGCGGCGGGTGTTAATGCCACATGGAATGCCAGAGGCTCCATGCAGGAAATCTGCCTGACAATCGGACCAATGACCCTTCACCCCTTCCCCAGCACAAAACACATCCCAGCTGTCCATGAAGCTTTCTGGTACCGCCACGCCTCGCAGGATGGAGATATTTGCATTAATTTACAGGGACTCTCAGTGCTGGGCAGAATAAACATCCAATTTCACACCCCGCGCCGCTGTTTCCGTTTCATCATCAAAATAAACCGCCGCCACGGGCCCCGATGGGGCACAGATACTGACGCCATTCAAATTCCAATTTCGGGATGTCACAATATCCGAAGCGTGCTGCTGCCGGATGGCTTGGGCAGAAAGGGGTACTCAATAAAGGCAGCTGGGCGTGTCGCTCAGAGAGGAGCTCTGTCTGCCCACAAAGCCGCTAACAGCCTGCGATGCTAACGGCTTGACTGGAGTTAGACAAGTGCAGGAGGCAGACAGCCATAATTCAGTCTGGGGGAGGATTTACTCACTGGTAGATAAATTAACAACTCTAAATCTTTCCCCTCTGTTGAGTCCCACCTTGGAAAGCAGATATCCATGGATACAGTACTCTTCAAACTCAGCACTCAGTGAGTGAGAGTGCCTCTTGTAGATCCATTTCCACCTTAGTGCCCTTTGCTGGAGCGGTCCTCATTAACACTATTTAACGCAGTAGGTGTCTGCTGTCCAAGCTTTTGGTGAGTTTCTGATGATGCTTCAGAATTCAAACATGCTCCCATTTACACACTGCGTTCCCGTCCTTTCCAGGCAAATTCGGCAAAACCCTTACAGTAGCAGGTTCTCCTTTTTAACATGAAGCACCAGAAAAACATCACCGCCTGAAGGACGATTAAGGTTTCCTCCTAGGTCTACATCCCTCAGGGCTGCTGTCTTACCTTTGAAGAAGACAAACTTGCCCTCACTGTTCTCATACACGGCGTCGATCTTTGGTGGCAGCCCTCTCCAGAAGTATGAAATCTGCATGGGGTAGCCGGGCATCACAGCATTGTCTCGGACCCGCCAGAACCACTGGTCCTGAGGAGAGGAAAGGAGAGGAGAGAGTTTCCTCACTACCGAGACCCTAATATGGTCAAGGTCCAGGCGTCATCATTGTGGGTAAGGAACCAGCAGGGAGCATCACCAGAAAAACAGCCCAGCCCTCCCTCACCACAGACTATAGTGGACCAGACCACCAGACCACCAGAAGAGACCAAGCCCAAAATTACACTGGTCTGAGCCGAAGTAAATCACCATGGACCACAAGGGGACCTGCGAATGATCTGGTTTTGCATTGTTCTCAAACACAACAGTCTGTGGTTTATGGAACCGCTTCAGGGGAGAAGAAGCAGAAGATAGATTTATGTAGCCCAAGGGTGCAGTTTGATTGCTGTTTCCACAGTGTCGACCAAAGTGTAAGGAAAAGATGTAGAGGCCGGAGGGGCGAGGGGTTCGCAGAGGAATATATCAGGCGCTCTCAGACGTGTTCCTGAATGGCTCCCACATGCGTGTGCCGAATGAGGATCAGCACGAAAGCACCTGTCACGCTTTGCTCTCACAGCTGCCTTCACCTCGGAGGTCCAGGCAAGATTCCCATTTGCACTCTGGGAGCTCGCTGCAGCCACAAGCGTAATTCTCTCCAAAATGTGCTTAAATAGGGTTTGACGTGGTGGGGGGGATTTTGGGGGGGGGGAGGGGGATTCTCATCGGCAGAAAGATCTTGAATCTCGTCAGATCA
>JAODJU010000081.1:7321153-7333924 GCA_026776725.1 Gnathonemus echidnorhynchus
GGGGGGGGGGGGGGGGGGGGGGGGGGGCACTCCTGGGATCCTGCTCGCCCACGTGGCATTTCTCACTTGCTGCCTTACGAGATCCATGTCCATCATCCCTGGAGGCCCCGTGTATCACATGACGTGCCATGACAGTGGGGATCCTTTCATGGGTCCTTACATGAATAGGTGCGCTAGAATCTTTATTTATTCATGCGTAAAAGTTCGAAACGCCGGCAGATGCGTAGCTCCATCAGCTCACACCGAATAGTTCTACAACGCTGCCACAACTCTGCCAAAATGTCAAACGGATGATCAAAGGTGGCATCGGGTAATTATAAGCGAAGCTGACTGATGTCTCACCCTCTACCCCCCTCCCCACCTGCAGGGGGCGGTGCAGCCAGCGGCACCTTTTAATAATTCAACCCACAGTTAGACACCAGGGAACAGTGATCGGCAGTAACCTGATCTGAAAATCGCGTTCGGACGAGGCCCCCGCTTCACGCCGCCCTCCCTGCGCCCAAACACAGGCGTATCAACACTCCAGCGGGCCCGCACTCTGTTCAGAGCCCAGCTCCGGTCCCCTTCAAAAGCCGCTCGGGGATTTATGACTCAGGGACGACATTATCGCCGCCCCTGCCGCCTCCCACTCCACAGCGACCGGTCTCTCGAACCACAAACAAGCGCAAAAAAAAAACCAATCCGCTCGAGAGTTGGGGGAACCAATGGCACGACTGATGATGTCCCTTGAGCAGGAAGGAGACCCTGTTCCTTCTGCTTCACTCCGGGGGCCTTTAATCATAAAGTCCTCAGCAGCCTTCCGGATGGATATCGAACCTTTGATCCGCTGCCTCTTATCGATGATGGTGAGTCAGGTCCGTAAACAAGTAGATGGAGAACCTTTGTCATTGTCCCTCTCATACACCACAGCGCAAATCTGTGTGTGTCTGAAAGCTGGCTATCATTTTTCTTTATGTATTACATCAAAAAATAGCTGGCTACAGCACTGTGCAAAAGTCTTTGACAGCCCAAGAAAATGTTTAAAGCTATTTATCTGGGTAGTAAGTGTATAGTTACTCTAGTAATTTATGGCCAGTTTCCCAGTCAAAGATTAAGCCTAAGCCTAGACTAGCTTTGAGTTCCAATGGTGAATCTCCACTGAAATGGCAATTTAGTCTAAGACTAGTCTTAATCCTTGTTCGGGAAACCGGCGCATAGTGTATAGTCACTCAATTTAACATTAGAACATATGTAAGCTAATGGTAACGTAATAAAAAATAAACAAGAACTCCTTCTGTTCTCCATAAAGTTCCTGATATCTTGCTTGATGGCTCGATGGACACCGCTTCAGTTCCCAGACCTCTCCTCTGGGGCACCCCAATTCGTTAAATTTCACCACCAGCCCAATTAATCAGTTGATTAGGCACACAAGGTGGGGTAGAGTTCAAGTCAAAAAATACATGGGTATATTGGATGGTTGCTACAAATGCTAGGTTGACTTTAGGAAAGGCTTTCAAATTTGAAGTTGACACACTTTATGACAGGCATGATATCATAGTTTTACACTAACGTGAAGATCATTGAGACATCATTTTTCTTGCCTAAGACTTTTGCATAGTACTGTATATCCAGTATAGAATTAGGACCATATGTACGCAGCCAACTTGAGTGTGTCATGGCCTGTGATTGGCTGTCAGGACAGGATGTAGCCATATGACGTATTTACTGGCTACACAACTCCTCACCTCTGCCAGCTCGCACGCCACCCAGGCGAAAGCAATCACCCCCCAGCCAGGGACGGGACACAACATCTCCAAGCCGGTATTACCGATACAGCACATATGTCACATAGAACAAGAGCCAGGTCCCCTCCAGGGGGTCACGACCCCCAAGGATCCACCAATCCCAGGGCCTGTTTTCTTTCCGCTTCCCCATCGCTAGGTCACACTTGTCTCAGGATGCAATGGGAACCGTCCAATTCCCCTTCAATGATGCCATCGTCTCAGGGTCACCTCCGTTCACTGTGTTTATGTCCATAATTCCTGACATTCCCAGTTGGGTCAGCTCCGTTGACCATGTTCATGTCCATAATTCCTGACAGTCCTGGTTGGGTCAGCGCCGTTCACCGTGTTCACATCCCTCACTCCGAACATTCCCAGTTGGGTCAGCTCGGTTCACCGTGTTCATGTCCATAATTCCTGAGATTCCCAGTTGGGTCAGCTGCATTCACCGTGTTCACGTCCCTCACTCCTGACATTCCTGGTTTGGTCAGCTCCATTTACTGTGCTCATGTAACTCCCTGTGGCCAGTCTGGTCACCTCTGTTCACTGTGGTTATGTCCATAATTCCCAGCATTCCCGGTCGGGTCACCTCCGTTCACTGTGTTCATATCCGTAACTCATGTGGTTCCCGGTCCAGTGATCTGTGCACCAGTGAATTTAATCTGCCAGCAGTGTTTTTTTTTCATAAGCCAGTAGAGCTAATTCATTTTGAAATAAATGCAGCGTCCGTTTATCTAAAAAAAGTATTTGCGCTTGAAATTACTTGAGATGGACGTGGATGATTGATATCGCAATTCGGATCGCGTTTCGACCACATTCATCTCGCATTAATGTTAACAAAACAGCGTAAAGCAATAAATAATTCATCACATTCCCCGGCGTAAAAGAGGATCCCCATTCCCTCGTACGCTCGGTGCTTAATTTCCCCAAAAGCAGGAAGAGAAGGCAGTCAATGCTGTGGCAAGGCGCCCCTTGGCTCTCTGTTCCGTATGGGCGATTGGATAAAGTGATCGCTTAGAAAGCGGATCCCTTATAAAGCGGTCGGTCCCCCTTCTAGCTGAAATAAAGGAATTAAGCGTTCATAACCTACAATAAGAGTGTTCTGTTAAAGTGTGTCGACAGCTCTGCATTCTGCTAAAATTGTTCATGTAACTATTAATTTAATGCACCATTCAAAGTACACGCATTTCCAGTAATTATAAAAGCACAATATACATTTGTCTGGGAACAATCGCAGGTCTTCATTGGTACATTTATATCATTTGAGTTGTATATACCGACTCTTAGGAGTTATTCCTTATATCAGCAAACCTTTGCCGGCGTACCAGTTGTACAACTCTACCGGTCCAGAAGTACCCCAAGTTTCGCCCGAACAACATGCAGGCACTGAAATGCAGGGGATTTGAAAGCTGAAGTGCTGATGCCGGGCGCTTTTCATCTGCCGCAAACATACTTTGCGATAAGGGTGCATCAGGGTGCATTTCTGCTCTCACAAGTCAGGGGTCTTATCGGGGTCTCGTCGATCTGGTGGGACGGTCGGCGATCGCTTGGGTCGTCGCGGTTATCAGACCGGCACTTGGGAATGAGCGAGATTCATGAAATTTGCCCAAGAATAGCCATCTGAACATCAGCCCGCACACACACACTGTACCCCCCACCCCCCCCCCCGCCACACACACAGGCACCCAGCCCGTCTTACCTCCACGCTGAAAGCCTGCTCTTCTCCATACACGGCACATAAAATCCACGTCAGGATCTGCAAGCATAAGACTCCCGGACCAAAGCAATTCAAGCGTCTTCTGCTTTGCAAGGGCAGTAAAAGCATACTGACCCGTTATTTCACTTCGCAAGTCTCAGATACCGAACCGGTGTGGAATAATCCCCCCCAGTGTTTCAGATGGAGAAAAACATCGCTGAGGAGGACGTGGCCAGCAGCCCGCGATGATCAATGCGCCGAGATGGAGGAAGAAACAGGTCCAGGGGATGCGATGCACATGAGTCGGCGGCGCCTTAAAGCCCTTTGCTTCTTTTCATGGGCGGCCTGGTCTGTACGGGCGCTTTGCGAAGGGGAACAGTCACATTTAGGAGCTGGGCTCCTCTCCTCGGTGCTGTAGCTGGTCGTTTTCAATCACACCTCCCGGCACAGCGCCTGCGCCTTCTGCTCACAGAGCCCCCCTCCCTCCTGCATGTTATACCGTCCCCTGCTGGACCACAAGCGGCTAACGTCACTGGATCACTGGCCGGGATTGGGGGGGCGGGGGGGCGGTTGGTGCACATAATGACAGGATAACGACAGGCGCACATATGCTCACAACAATCTGATACATGATTCCGGCTGATGTAAGGTGGCGCTTGAGCTATCTATAGATACCATCCCTGCATCAACAGCGTAACATAAAAGGATCCATCATCATTATTATTATCGCTATAAATACTGGTGACGACGACAATAATAATAACATTAATAAATAAATTATTATGAATAATGCGTGTGTTGTTGTTGCTGTTATTGTTTATATTGTCACTGGTGTTATTTTCGTTACATTTTATCTGAGCACAAGAGCAAAGCCTTGTTATTCTTTCAAAAACCTGCGAGTTAATAGTGCACATTGTCAACACTAGAGGGCAGTAGTGGTAAACATCCCGGAGTTGATTAAAAAAGTGCAATCATGTTAATTTACATTTTAAACTTTGTATAATGCACCCATGTTTATAAATACAATTTAAAATACAATGTGAAGCGCAGAACCAGACATAAGGCCCTAACCTTTTAAATTCCTTTTAGCAGCGCGGTGCAAACATGACACAAGAGAATTTTGTAATCTGTAATTTTTTTCAAGGCTTTGATACACAGTCAGTAAGTACATTTATGTAAGAGGGGAGGGAGTTTGCTTTCAGCAATATTTTCCGACGACAAAATGCAGCAGCACTGTTATTAATAATAGACTCAGAAAAATTATCTTGGTCCAAAATGAGTCACATTTACTTACAGGTTAATATCTTACGGTAACATCTTAGGATGAATCCCATAACATTTCATTCATCTGCTTCTTCATCTGCCACTTCTCACACTATGTTGGGAGTTCTGCATGTATGATGGCGTACGTTGTCCTTTAGCAGCTGGGAAACTGGGAAAAGGGGCTTGACATATCTGTATCATTAGGAGATGGTTCAGAGACTGGCCCATATCTGTAATGCAAACAGTGACATTGGTGAACATGCATTATGGAGTGTAAATATTTTGGGAACAATCTGAACAAAAATATTTATCCTTATAAATGAATTCAAATACTGGAATGAGCAGGCAGCTACCCGCGGGTGACGTGGCCTGTGGCTTAGTCAGCATGTGCGATGGCATCATATCTGACACACATACATAGAGAGACACACACACACAGATACAGTCACACAGAGATGCAGACAAATACAGATACAGACACACACAGATACAGTGACATGCAGATACAGTCACACAGATACAGACACACAGATACAGTCACACAGAGGTGCAGACAGACACAGATACAGATACACACAGATACAGTGACATGCAGATACAGTCACACAGATACAGACACACAGATACAGTCACACAGAGATGCAGACAGACACAGATACAGACACACACAGATACAGTCACACAGAGACAGTCACACAGATACAGTCACACAGAGATGCAGACAAACACAGATACAGACACACACACATGCAGATACATACAGATACAGACACACACAAACATACAGTGACATGCAGATACAGTCACACTGAGACAGTCAGAGATGCAGACAAACACAAATATACTGTAGACACGCACAGATACAGTGACATGCAGATAGTCACACAGATGCAGACACACACAACACAGACAAACACAGATACAGACACACATATACAGTCTCACACACATGCAGATACACACAGATACAAACATACACAGATACAGTGATAGACAGATAAAGTGACACATATACAGTCACATAGATACATACACAGATACAGTCACACAGAGATGCAGACACACACAGATACAGTGACACGCAGATAAAGTGACACAGATACAGTCACACAGATGCAGACACATATACAGTGACATGCAGATAGTCACAAAGATACAGTCACAAACAGTTAGTCTCACAGAGATGCAGACAAACACAGATACAGATACAGACACACACAGATACAGTGACATGCAGATACAGTCAAACAGAGATGCAGACAAACACAGATACAGTCTCACAGAGATGTAGACAAACACAGATACAGTCACACACAGATAAGGTGATATGCAAATAATCACACAGATACAGTCACACAGATGCAGACACACACAGATACACACACAGAGATGCAGATACACACAGATACAGTGACACACAGACACACACATACAGATACAGTCACACAGAGACAGACACACAGATACAGTGACACACAGATACAGTCACACAGAGACAGACACACAGATACAGACACACACAGATACAGTCATATAGAGATGCAGGCACAAAAATACAGACAGAAACACACACTGATACAGACATACACACACAATCACACACAGATACAGACACACATTTACATACTCACACACATCTGCACACACAGTTACACACGCACACACACACATTTAGACACACACATATGCACAGTCATGCACACGTGTGGCCAGCCCAGTTTAAAGACTTCAGTCATTTGCATAATTTCACTTTATTTTCACTCAAGTGAATGAATGAAAAAAATGTTGGTGGTAATAACAACCAGCGCTGGGGCACGGTGCTGAATGCACTGAGTGACATGCAGAGGCCATAAATGATGAACCTTTGTAAATGCTATTTAATAACAGCAACAAATAATAAGACTTAAACAGCCTCTTCAGTACATCAAGATATAAAATGAAGAATCTATGAATTAAAGACACAAGAGGCGGAGCAAGCCGGTGTTTGAAGAGCAGACAGGAGGCGTACAGAAAACGCTCCTCTGATGCTCTGGCATGTAAATGACATGCTGGTCACCCCCCCCCTCACCCCCCCAGCCACCGTTTTCAAGCTGCCTGTCGCCGGTGGTTACCGCGTGTTTCCACGACCGTCATTTCAGATCTGCGCTTTTCTCCTGCTCTGACAAAAGATCCTCGACAGCCCTTCAGAAAAGCTTTTCAGACGAGACTAAAATGGATTGTGATAAGCCCAATGTGGCATGCAGCCCAATTCAGGAGACTGGGCTTAAAAACGCCTTTCAGGCTGAGGGCAGACGGCTTCGCTCTCATCGTACGCAACAAACGCGTCTCCCGTGCAGTTATCATTTCACCTGCTTAGGTTTAGTTTTGTTTTTTAATTAGAGTCTCCTTGGGCTTCGGCAAATGTAAGACTTTGGAGTTTGGGCTAAACTAATGGCTTGAGTCTCCGTGGAAATTGATCAGCAGACCCAGGGCCAAAAACCACTTCAGGTAATGAAACGCGGCTGGCCCCTGGCCACAGTAGCGTTTAAACAAGGTCAGTGGGGAAGGTTTCGGGAAAGAGGGGGAGTGTTGGATTTGTGCTTGGTGAGGGATACAGGGCCTGCTCAGTTGTTTTTTTTTTTGGGGGGGTGGGTGTTCGGTATCTGAGACTCCCATTATAAAAGTTATAAAGACCTTAGCTTTTTCCGTGTCTGGATCAGGACTGAACCAGCTGATGTATCCCACCCCTAGCTCAGCAAAGGCCCCCATAATAAATAAGGCCGATTTTTAATCCCTGTCCAGCACTGGTCCAGACACCCCCTATGAATAACTCAGAATAGCTTTGGCTCAGTAGAAAAGTATACGATCAGATCCAGTTTCACTCTTATTTACGTACGTGTGTTTATACTGGGGTTTGTACCCCAAGTTCCCCCAATAGCAGGTCTCAAATTTCAACCTTGATCGTATTTTCTTCCCCTCCTGGATCAGCACTGCTTTCAAGCCACTGCAATTCATTTAACGCTTCTGTTGCTCCGGTAAATCGAGTGTCCGATACTGTCCAAACACTCACACATCAAATATTACGTTAGGTACAGACAGCCCAGCTCGTTTTTGCAGACATTTCCAAATCCTATGTCAGCATTTCACCGGCGTTGGCCAGATACCGTCAACATTAAGGGCTTCGGGATGATCAAATACAACACTATAAGGGGTGTCCTTGTGTTCCACACCTTAGTGTTTCTGAAAAACCTGTGGGGGTTTTACTTACACGAAAATATTCTGAGTACAGAACAAAAATGACTGGATCAGAGAGATAACCAATCAGACTGTAGAGGAGGTGGGCCCAAGCAACTAGAGGAGGCGGGACCAACCAATCATGTGCATTGGGTTCACCTCCTCTACAGCCTGATTGGTTATCTCTCTGAACCAATGATTTTTCGTTCTGCCCTCAGAACATTTTTGCGTAAGTGAAACTCCCCCGAGCTTTTATAAAGAGCACAAAGCTACGCTTTAGTGGTGTCACCCTATGAGTAATGGGAGTTCAGATGGAGAAGCCAGGCACGGATGACACAAAACGCAACGTAAAACTAAAATAAAGTCGCGCTCCTCCTCTGGACCTTCTTGGCAAAGCAGAACAGGTCCGATGGGATTCCTCCCACCTTGCACCCAAACGACACACAGACCCTTAATCTCTCGAGGTTCCAGAATCACGTCATTCCTGTCGTTCCTCTTCCTCCCGCCATCTGTGCGGTCACGGGGCCTCGGGCCCCGTATTTCCGCTCTACTCCTAACGACTTCCTCTCATAACACGAGTCTGCTGGCGAGATCTGCACTCTCCATCCACCAGCAGCCTGCCTGTGCCAGGGGCCATGGAACGTTCCGGTCTCGTACCTGTGAGGCACCCGGCTCCACTTTGAACGATTACTTTGCATAAGTCTTCTAAATGATATAATCATGAAGTCTGATACAAATATGCATACGCAGATGGACAGGAGACTTTTCTGAATGACTCTGCGCCGTTGACAGATGTTGTTGGGAAGTTATGAGCCCAGTAGAGACATTGCAAAGTCTTTTGGGGAGTTGGAAATATGGGCTTACAATTTATAGGAAACACAGCGAATACACTTGCCTCATTTCAATGAAGCTTTGCTTATTATAAACAATAAGGGATGGTAAGAGGGCAATGCACAGGATTTCCCTGTGGTCACAATTCAGAAACACTTTTTCCTGACAAAGGTTTACAGATCGATATGGACAGCTAGAGGACAGCTAGGGTTTGGCCGACTTTCACACATCGCTTAATTCTCAGTTTCTGAGAGGCACACGGTGTAAGGTGACACTGTAAGCTGTTGTACTGTAATGGTTTGGGCAGAGAACTCCAACACCAGATTGGCAGGGGATCGCACACATCACCACCACTAACACAACCCATCAGGCAAAACGGTTAGTCCATCATACTAGAAAAATCTCAAAATGACGAATTCAGAAAAGTGACTAAGAAGCGGTGGACAGCCCAGTGGGTCAGACCTCTGTGCCTGTGATCAGAAGGTTGTCGGTTTGAATCAGTATCGTTCAAACAGCTGATAGCTTTAACCGTGATGTCCTATTGGCTCCAGAGCAGTTTATCTACAGACAGAGTCTGTCAGTGTCCTTGATGGTCCAGATACTGCAGGGACTGGCTGGCTGAACACAGCACAGCAGGGAACTGCACACGAGGAGTCTCCCTGGTCATGCAGCGTGCAGGCAGCCATTGAGGTGCATGTGATATTAAGGCCAAATACATCGCACAAGGAGCTAGAGTTTGCCAGGTGGCCCCCTGCTGACAGCGTGTTTCCCAGCTTCTGACAAACTGAGGGTTTTTCTGATATGATCTGTCAGGAGGGGATAGGTAGGTGCCATTTTTATTTTTAAGTAGATGTCCTTTAGAAACCCACTCAGAGGGGAAATGACGCAATTTCTGGGAGTGACAGTGTCTCATTATGTTCTAGATAATTTTTAATAATCAATGGAAGGGGCTGGAAAGGAGTGGGGTGTCCCTCAGGGTGCCTGACAGGGATCTGAAATAGATGTATATGAGGTGGAAAGGAATAAGCAGATCGGCAGCTCACATAACCTGCCTGGAGACAAAATGAGTATTGACATTAAGAGCTTAACACTAATCTAATAAGGGGGATTTGTGGGTGAACGGCTGCCCCAGGAAAGGAGATGTGCAGAGAAAGGGCAGCATATTGTTAGGGTCCTGGGGAGGAAGGACCAGGTCCTGCTGTGAAGGTCACACCAAGGTCACTCCAAGGTCACGCCAGACACTCAGTGTCCTGTGTTGAGTTTCTGGGTTTTTGGAGGGTGGACCAGTAACTATGTTCAAGGTATGATTTAAGCATGTCTGTCCAATTTAATCTGGGCTTTAAAAAAACAACACAACAAAATAAGTCCAGCCTCCACCTGAGGGAAAATAAGTAATTATGGTAGTTACTGAAGTATCCATGAAATGAGGGATGATTAAAAAAAGGCAACTCGGTGGGTTAATTTGGCAGTAGCCGAGAAGAGACACGGTATAATGTTGCCAAGTCACGCTCATGAACGCTCCTGGGTAATTGTTTTATATCTAGCATAATGCTGAAAATTGAGCAGATTTGATGCCACTTAGAAAGACTGAAAATTTCTTCTAATTAAATATCCGCAACAGTGGGTCTGATATTTGGAGAATCACACGGATGGAGGTGCTTAACGGTCCATTAATTCCGTAACAAGTTGTCACTCTCTTGTGTTCTGTGTCGGTTGGGTCCCATATACTTCCTGAACCAGGGAGAACTGCTGCTGTGGATCACACAGCCTTGAAGCTATTTCTGTGAGAGGCTGGATCTCCAGGTACCATGTATGGGGTGCATGTGACCATCCAGCTCCGTTGCCTGACTACTCACGTGAGGGAGACACTTCCTGTCCAGGATCACACAGCCTCAGAGCGCTCCTGGATTATAACCTGTGCACATTTCTTTGGATCAAAGTACGAACTGCTACTGGGAGGACCTCGTGGCGCAACGGTAGCGCGTCTGACTCCAGATCAGAAGGTTGCGTGTTCGAATCACGTCGAGGTCAAAGCCGATTTATGACGTATATCCTTTAGGGATCAATAAGGATTGTCCAGTCAATGTGACTTATTAAACATTACCCAGAAAAGGGGTGTGTTTTAGTCGAATAGCAAAGAATTACATTTGACGAGTGAGTGAATAACACATTTTCTAATACATGTGGTTATATAGTATGTTTATACTTTTATATTAAAAGCACGTTTTTATCGGCTGAATGTCAGGCTCTCTGGAAGTGAAATTTCCCCTTGTCACATCTGGGGGAATATTTCAGTCACTGAAACATGTTTTTCCAAACAAATATCTGAGCAAAACAGTCTTCAGATGTCATCCGCTGTTTGGGGACCCGGCTTTCATAAATGTCAGTGCCGGCCGCCCAGCGCTCGGAGCTTAATGTGGGCTCGGCCGTTTCCCGTCCCTCTGACCGGCTTGGGTCGTGAGCTGCCGGTGCCGTCAGCTGCTGCCTGCCTGCCTTACTCACCGTGACACATGAAACTTTCCTCCCACGTCAATCTGCTCTCCCGGGGAGCGGCTCGTCCGGCCGAAGCACCGGCGCCCTTATCGCGCTTGCAATGGTAGCGGCGGAAGTTAGGAAGGGATGTTTGTGAAGTTTTTCCAAATCGGCGCTATAAACAAGAGGCATATCTAAGGGATCCCATGATAACAGCACCCGGCATGCCTAAAAAAGTACAATTATTATCACGTGTGCAATTTTTTTCTTTTATCTATCTACACCTGCCTGTCCCCCTTGAAAGCATGCATATATATATATATATATATATATATATATATATATATATATATAAAATACAACACTATATAAACTACAACACTGAAAAGCACGGTTGTGGTCACTGGTGATGTTTGTCAGATCCAGTGATGACTCTCTGCGATATATTTAAAAAATTTTTCCCCTGGTTATTTTAAGACGTGTGAAAATCGAGTGATAACTGTTGTCTTCAGACAGAATGTTTATGAGAAACAGGCCAGCGTGTGAGGAAGATGCGCTTATGCACGGCTAACCAGCTAAGCCATGCTAATCATGTTTTAAATACGTTTTAAGATCAATACTATACACATATGCATAATTAAAACTAAGAGTTATCACTTCTGTAATTTAAACTAGGCTACAACAATATCTTTACAGATTTAATATAGCGCAGGCTGACCCAGAGTTCAAATTGCACTGCCATTTTAATGACAGAAAGCAAATTGGAATGCATTATGAATGTCCGTGCGGAAGCTTGTCAGAGATGTATTACTGCGCTCTTTTACTGAAAATAACCTTCCGAAAAAGCAAATGGTGTAATGATTTAACACCTTTTATTAATTAGTATTTCTACACTGGATTTAAATTGTTGAATTGAAGTATGCACATATAAACCTATCTTGCACTTTTACTCTTAAAATATCACAAGGGTTCACGATTCCACGGCAGCCAACTCTCACGCATCTGGAGTGACACTCACGCTTTCAGACTCTCGCGCTCGCGCAAGAAATCATACTGCAAATCTATATTTTTCCATTATACACCTAAAAAGCTACATTAAAAGCGTTGGGGTAGTTTGCAAAGTCTACAGACTATTGGTAGCGAGGTAATAAAACTCCCCATACATGTGTATGCGTGTGCAGACTTTCGGATTGAAAATCTCACGCCAGCCAGCCCTGTAACCTTCCTCCTGTGTTAGCTTTCTGTACGCATCTCTTATGTTAGACGGGTCGGTGCCGACCCGAACACCATAGGAAGGCTAATCCCCATTCTATACAGAATAAGGGCAGCAAGATTCATCAGTTCCAAATGCATGGACAAGCCTCCTTCACTCTGGAGACCTTGATCCCTCTTTGCTGGAAGGATCCGAGCCATTAACATTAAAGTTACATAAAGCAGAATAGAGACACTTGGCATGCATAGCCTGAAATTTATATACTTCAAATATATATATATATATATATATATATATATATATATATATATAACACTTCATAT
>JAODJU010000081.1:7345772-7366426 GCA_026776725.1 Gnathonemus echidnorhynchus
GATTGTATTATCGACGGGTGGGGGGGGGCGGGGGCAGTGGTACCTCTGGATAATGCTAAGGGGGGGGGCAAGGTGACCCAGGCAAGGGACAGAACCCCAGAATGCAGTGCGTGTGTGAGTCAGTGGGTTAGGACGCTGTGTCTGTGATCAGAGAGTCACCGGCTGAAACCCTGTGGTCAGCAGAGTGATTTCCCCACTAGGCCCTTGATCGAGGTCCTTAACCCCCAATTGCTCCAAGGTCTAGCTGACCCTGTTTTCTCAAAAAATTAAATGTATGTGGCTTTGGATAGAAGTATGTGTTAAATAAAACCAGTGTTCTTTTTGAAACACTCCATTACAGACAATGGCTCTCAGGAATAATATGTCATCTAGAGCAGGTATGGGCACCACTGGACTTCTGCATCTTCAGTGAGGTAAGAGAACCGCCCCACAGTCATGTTTGGAGCGTCTCTCAATGTGCCTGGAGGAGACACCCGCCGGCGAGGAGCTCTATCCTCGCACAACACTCTCGTCGGCGCTGACTCGCGCTGACTCACTGCGGCACAGCAAATAGAGCCACTTCCAGTGAGAGGCCCCTGGAAAAGCGGCCCGGCGTTCGTCACCGGCGCCGAGTCAACAAGCAACACTTTTATTTTTACTCACGCAGCACATGGGGCCCAGTTAGAAGTGGGTCACCAGCAGTTTGCCTCTCGTAGGGCATCTCTGAAAATGACTCCTATCACAGTTCTTCACCGCGGATGGAGGGTTTGTTGCCGATGGCAGCGTTTTAAGGATTCCGACACTCCCAAAACCAGGCTTGGATCTCCATCCAAGAGAAGACGCTTTTCCAGAGAGAAATACATGTAGTATTGAGGACTCATCCATCCATCATCTACCTATCTGTCCATCCATCCGTCTATCCATCCATCCATCATCCATCCATCATTTACCTATCTGTCCATCCATCCATCCATCTATCCATCCATCCATCATCTACCTATCTGTCCATCCATCCATCCATCCATCTATCCATCATCCATCCATCATCCATCCATCATCTACCTATCTGTCCATCCATCCATCATCTATCATCATTTACCTATCTGTCCATCCATCCATCAATCCATCCATCCATCCATCCATCCATCATCCATCTATCTATCTATAATACAACCATCCAGCCACCCCTCCATCCTACAAAGTGTTTATCCAGTATAGAGTTATAGCAGCCCTTATGCTGTCTGGGCTTACCGCAAGAACAGGAAACACACGAACACTGCCTCCATTTGTTTTAAAATGCAGCTGTTTAAGAGGAGGTCATCTGTTTATTTGGATCCCAGGCAGGATGGTGGCTGACGGGCCAATTGAACCTCTGTGGCTGTAGCTGACGGGCCAATCGCTGAAGAGCTGCTGCCAACACAGCCATCTTTTCAAAGGGAACGTACATGATCTGAAAAAGATGGGGTTTCAGGGCATCCCGCTCCATGGAGTGAGGTATTGCAGTTTGATGTTGCATGTGATGATTCAATCTGAATTCATTTGTGGTTGGGTACCAAAAAAATGGGCGTACTGACATTTGGAACTTCAATGAAGCTTCAACGGGCAACTAAACAGAGACTAAACAGATGTCAGAGTAGAGCAGACAGAGCAGAAAACAGAAGAGTTAGGGTCCAATCTACCAAGGAGAGCATAAGGAGGACAAGGAGACGAAGGAGATAGATCGAACTGGGAGGTGTGCTGTGGAAGAAGGCGAGAAACTTTAATGTATGTAACCATCAACTGACCATAACATACTCAGTGACCGAGCAATTGGAACGTTCTCAAATTTCAAATAACTCTCAGTTTAAATATAAGGATTTTCTTTTAGATTTAAGGGTCTTGCACTGTGTTCACATAACAGGCAGCAATACAATTACTTAAACCAAAAAGTAAACAATGAATTTCCTATAGGCTATAGCCCAAAAATAAATCACTACTTTCTTTGAAAGGAAAATGTAAGAAATTTTTTTCTAAAAGATGAAGTTTGACCTTTGTTTAGAAAAGCTTTATCCCTGTCAGTGTTGTGTGTTTCATTAATGATAAACAGCTAGACGAGAGCGTGTGAAACAGACCAGATTTAGCTTTTCTGTTCCTGCTGACTGAACTCAGCACACAAATGTTTCTTATTACTTAAGCATCCAGTGATTATTCTTTAAACCCACATTTGATATATGACCTGGAAGGTAATTCTGTTTTGTGTTCAGGAAAAATGGAAACATTTACAAATGAGAATGTGTGTAGAAAGGGTGATACTATATTAATTGAATTAATGGATCAAGGATGCGCAGAGAAGAAAGTGGGTGTTTGTTTTTGTCTGTGTGAGGATGCAAATTACAGAATTATATAAATTCTAGAGTGTTCCTTAGATTTGCTGAAACAATGTACATTAGCATGTGAGGATCTACCCTAAGAGCATTGGTTTGAAAATGCTTGTGGTGTTTGTGTGTCTGTGTGTGGGTTTGCATACGTCACATTTAGAGATCACAATGTCCCCAAAGTGTGGTAAAACCTGTAACTTCTTTACTACATTTTTTCAGGTACACATTTGAATAACCTCAATTTTACAAAAATCTGTGCATTCAAATTTTCTATATTAATTCCTGCCCTTGGTTCACCCTCCTTGGGTTCTGTTCTGGTTTTGTTTGGTGCCTTTTGATTTTGTAATTAATTAGCTGTGCTTCGTATTCCCAGTGTCAGTGCTGTGTAGTTCCACCTGTTGCTTGTTACCCTGTGTTCTTGTTGAATGGTTGTCGTCATAATGTGTCACTCCTGCTCCCTTGTTAGTCCAGTTTGGTTTGGGTATTTAAGTTCCTGCCTGTGTTATGGGGTATTGTGTATTAGGTGCTGGTGTTGTATGCTGGTAGTTCTGTTCCCTTGCCTTGTTCCCTTGCCTTGTTCCCTTGCCTTGTTCCCTGACTCTGTCTACACTCAGAATAAAGGGTAAAAAATCGTACCATTGCTTGTCACTGCAGATATACCCGATTGTACTCTTAGCTGTAGATAATTGTACCTATTAAGGTACAGAAATGGACTCTGACAAACATTTCTGTGCTGTTTATGCTATGTTAATGCTGTTTGTACCTTTGGGATATTCCTCCGAGTCCAGTTCTGTACCTTTAAAATATAAAATTTCAAGGGTACAGCCCCAGTGGCAAGCAAAAGTACAAAATTTTCCCCTTTTTTCTGAGTGTAGCAGTCACTACTTCTTAGTTCTGTTCCCTGCTTGTGTCATTAATCTAATTCCTGAGTTTCTTTATGGTCCCTCGTGGTCCTTTTGGTTTTGTTTGTGTGATCCATTCTGTAAATAAATCCCTTTTTGTGTTGGAGTCGCTAGTGGACTGTAACCTTCATATCTGCCTGCACCACACCCCACCATTGTGACAAGGGCTGGGTAGGGTTTAAGGTTGTCATTGTTGGGATTAGGGTTTTTCCCCATAAAATTGAATAGACAGTCTCCACAAAGATATGACTACAAGTGTGTGTGTGGGATGGGGGGGATTAGATTCATATTACATTGTGGGTCTAAATGTCCCCTACAATGTAAAAAAAAAAAAAAAAAAAACCTGTTTTTTCAGGTCCCCCAAAAATCTTTGAATGCAATAAAAAAATTTAAATACCAAATATATTTTGTTTGGTTACTTATGGTTAAGGTTAGGGCTGAGTAGGGGTTAAGGTTGTCATAGTTGGGATTAGGGTTTTTCCCATAGAAATGAATGGACGGTCCCCACAGACATATAGATACCTGATCTGTGTGTGAAGGTGTGACTGCATTAGACCACGCTGAGTTACACTTTGGACTCCGCCCACAAGGAGCTAAATCCACCTGATGTACACAGTCATGACATCATCTTGCTGGAATGTCGCCCTCTGTCAGCTGAGAGAGATTCACAGTTACATTCATAACCAAGGTTCAATTTAACGCCGTTTACTGGAGTAAAAAATGAATAACTACAAAACGAAACAAAAATTGGAAAGACATGGGCTACGTCAGCCATCATGTAGATCTTATTAAACACTAGGTGCAGTTGTCTCCTGGCTTCTTAAAAAATGTGATTATTCATTTTATTTGATTGTTCATTTGTCTGCTTTTCAGTGTACTTACTAGTGTATTTGTTTGAATTTTTGGTTAAACAAACACTCCTTTCAACAAGAACTTAGCAGACTGTCCACTGGAGGTGTTACACCCATGTCGTCTGGGACCTCATTTTCTACGCTTTTATTGGGCTTCGGTCTTGTTCCATGCAGCTACTTTGCAGTCCCATCTCGTTCGTCTTTTGGCGATCTTCCTAGTTACGGATTTGTAATGTTTATTTTTTGGGCGTTAGCACACTATCTGGTTTCTCCCCCGGTACCACCAACTGTCCGCATTGAGTCTGCTATCCACACGTCGATCCGGAACCCGTCAGGCAGTTAACCGGGCGGTACGGGTGGGACTGTCCAGTACCAGGTGTTTCCCACGTGAGTCTTATCTGATTTCACTACGATGAAATGTATTTTTGTGAATTCAGTTGTGACACTAGGATCTGTTGTAACATTTTCTAGCTGATTGCTATGTCTCCCCTCCCACTGGAGGAGTTGAAATCCCAAACTTGTCGAGCTTAATAGACGGGAAACAGTGTGGGAAAAGCCCAGAGACCTTTTGTATACATCTTAGTTTTCCAAAGAAATTTTCGATAAAACCATCCCCTCGCCAAGGAGTGCAATTGGCTACAGAAATTATGTTTTTGTACAGACTGGGAATACAACTGTAACATTTAATTCCTTACAATAAATCTATATCGCATTACTATGCCCAGGCCGTAGCCTAACAAAGGGAAGAGACTGTGTGCCAGATGATGGAGTGTTTCATCGCAGCTCGCCAATACATCACGGTCCGCAGGCGTTTCTCCACAAATTAATCTCCGCGCTCCAGCAAAAACAAGGGCTGTATTTTCCGAAAAGACGACCAAGCGGCCTGATGTAAATGGACAGTGATCCCGGACCAGCTGGACTCGTTTGTGAGATGGCAGCGGGACGCCACTCAGCGAAATGAAATGCTTCATGTTGTCTCTTCCCTTGCGCCTTAAGACCTCCATCCAGCATTGAGGTGCATTGAGGGCGAGGGCAGGAGTGAACAGTCAGACGGATCGAACCGCCAGAGCATACAGCTGCTACAGCCTATTCTTCGCGTGCCCTCGGCGTTACGGAGCCCGTTTTCAGCACAGAGTCTGGCACCACGTCCTATAGGGGCATGTGCCAGGCATCCAAAATACATGTGAAATATCATTTAACACAGTTATAGTATCATATATTACATAAACACTGGGAGGGAGGCATTGCTGGAAACAGTGTCTGGCACAAAAGGCATGATGAGAAGCAGAAGCACCTGACATGGGATGGGGGCGTGGAGGAGGGGGTGTTTAACAAAGGAAAAAATAAAACTGAGCCACTTCAGGGTCAATGCAAGGGGAAGCAGCCCTGAAGAAACTAAACGGGCATCGGGTCATGGCAGGGATAGACTCAGATCTGGGACCGGAGACAGCAGAACTCCATCGGGAACAGGGCCAGATTAACGTGCCTGTCACCTGACTTAATCCTGACCCCCTCCACATTACCTACATCAGGGTCTGAGGTGCCTGTTTCCCCGTGGGTCGGGGTGACATCACTCCCTAGAGTCGAGGCCACCTGATTGGTTACATCAGCAGTGGGCGGGGATACTTTGACCGCGGCCGACTCTGCAGTCTCACCCTCCCTTCCGACGGGGTCGTACAGGTTGAAGTCGCCACGACGTGGGTCTGAAAACCCGGCCAGACGAAGATCCGTAACACAACACTGGCTAATGTTGAAATAATGAGGCGCAGGGATTGTGGACCTGGGTGGTCTCTCCGTGCGGATTCTGCTCGGCTGCCCGGGACACCTTGGAGGTCCGGTCGTCGCAGCCAAGATCCAGAACACAGACGGGTGGGACCATCTGCTCTGCCTCGAGCAAAGCCTCCCTGCCCGTCTGCTCGGTCCCTGCTGGGCTGGCCCGCACGGGCCCACAAACACTGCAAGCCTCACAGAGCATCAGTGTCTTTAAGCTCTATTAAAAACACAGGAAAGGCAGATGCACACATAAGCGACGCCCACAAACCGAAGCAAACCGCAGCGATTTATACTTCCCCTTCTCACACTTTCAATTCCCCTCCATCCAAGAACGGGATCAAAGCACCGGACAGACGACGACCCGATTGGCCTGAGAGATTGCCCTCTCCTTGACGTCCGTGGGAACACGTATCGTGTGACCCACACCTTCGGCTGACCATCTGTGTCATGTGTCCCAGCCTGGAAAAGAGAACGAATCACGATGCATTTCAGTAAGTGGCCTCGCTGCCAGGAGAAGGTCCATCTGCATCAGCGTCACACCGCTACCTGAACCGTAGCGCCCCGCGCGTAAAAACCAGCGATATAGGGGGACATTACATTTAAATCGTGCTTAATGACATCATTAATCATTCATCCCTTTCACAACGCTGTCGGGGGGGGGGGGGGGGGTAGTAAGCTGGTTTCAATCTGTTTCAGGGAGCGGAGTTCAAATACAAAACGAATACGGAACCTGGAGAGCAGGCAGCAGCGCTCATGAACAGCACGTAACATTTAGCAAGCTTAACGAAACGTTACCGTGGGTTGGCTGGCGGGCCGCAGTGCTGGGGGGCCGGTTTACTCAGTGCCAGGCTGTGTGCAGCACATGTCCGACTCCCACGTACAGCCTCGGCCCGTTCCCGAATGTGTGTCACGGCTCAGGAACGGAACACGCTCTGTCTGCTCTCACACGGGCGGGAGTCCTTCCAGCCTGTCTGCGAGGGGACACTGGGCAGGTAGTCTCTGCAAACACTCGTGACGTTCGTGTGTGTTTTTAATTTAGCCCTGCGAAGTGAATGTTTGACACAAGTCAGATTTATGCGAGACGTCGTGAGAAAAATAGCGTCTGCCTCAATGTTTCTCTCAGGCAATGCTAAACCACGGCAGCCTTATGAGGTGAGGTGCACCTTCTCCTGAGTATATCTGGGGTGTTCAGGTAAAACACTACATTGAGGAAAGCTCTGAGTTCTGGTGGTCAAGCTGCCCCCACATTACACAACAACTGCAGCAGTGCCCCCAAGTGGACCGTTAAAGAATGACAGCGGGGGAGTGGGGAAGTGTATCTGTGATTGAGGAGGCTAAACGACATAAGCCTGGAAACATGTTTTTTTTTTTGTTCAGGTGCTGTATAATCTTTCAGTTTGAATGTCCAGGTTGACACAGCATAATTCCCTCAATCCACCTAGAAAAGACAAATAAATTGGATGGTTTGATGCTGTAAAGATTATCTCCATGTACACCATGGTGTCACATGACCTGAGGCTCAAGCACACATACCATTATCCATGGAATGAAACTCTTTTCATAACAGTCATTGTATTTCTTACGCTCAGATCTCCACTGTGGATAGATGTTTCACTAAAGTAAATAAAAGCTGTGAATGTTAACACCCATAAATACGGGCATCTTAGTATGACCAAAGACCTTGAGAAGAGACATCAATTTTCACCACACTTCCTGGCAACCGTCAGAGATCCTTCTAGTAGGACACAACTCTGAACACATCCTTAACCTGAACGTATTCCCATCCTGCAGCACTGTATGTGAGTGATTGCATTGTCTCGTGAATGTAATGATCTTGTGGTAAAATAACCAGTAAGCAATACTTCAGTGACTAATTATTTCCAGAAATGTAGCTTTTACAACTGAAAGGCCTGTTTGCAAGGAACAGCCTGTCTGCCACATAAAAAATAACGAAAATAACATTAACCTCATCAGCTTAAGTAGTGCAGCTGTAGCCATGGCAACCCAGCCTACATCCCTGCACAGATTCCCACATATTGCGAGTACGAGATCTTCGGCACCCACGCACTTGTTCGATCCTCAGCCCTGCGACCTACAGTCTTCTGACCTTAAACATCTCCACTGGCACTCGGTGAAGGTCGACAGCAAGATTGCACGGAGGAGCTAAAGATATTAAAATACTTGTTTCTCACATCAAACCAAAAGTTACAATAAACAGTCAAGTGCATGAGTACAGCTGACAGAAAGATAAAACTGTTATGAGACACTACAAAACCCAGTGTCCTGGGTAGTATGACTGAAGGTATACTCCCTAATTGTGTGCATGTATTTATAAACATATTCATGTACTGTCTTGTGGTTAAAAAATAATAATAATAAGTAAAAAAAATATATATATTTAACCTCACAGATCAGCAGAACCGTCATTTTGAACATAACGAATAAGCCAGGTGATCTTGAGTTCATTTTATAATAAATTCAGCAAATGAAGCTCAATCGATACAGAGTTTCTTCGCATCATGAAATTCTTTCTGGTAAATTTATACTGTGCTACATCGCAAAGGACATGCTCTCTGGTCAGTGTTTCACGTTCTTTGGCAGCCGTGAGACGCTGCATAGGAAGCGTGCGGTTCGTCATGTAGCGTTGCTCCCCTCTGCTGGCCGTATGCCGAAATTACATATCTATTATTGTACCGTGTATGACTGGGGTGCCCAACTCCAGTCCGGCAGGGCCAGAGCCCTGCACATTTTTGGGTTTCCCCTCATTTAACACACCCGATTCAACTCCTTGTGCTAATTACCACACAGCTCTTGAGCTGAATCATTTATAGTGGAACAGGGAAAGAACTAAACTACGTAGGGCTCCAGCCCCCCAGGACTGGAGTTGGGCACCCCTGGCGTATGATCTCAGTACTGTAGTTAGATTTCTAACTTCAACACGGCCGCTAAATGAGCTCTTTCGACAGCTTTTTAAACATATAAATTCCACCGATACCTGTATGCATTCTGCACAGTAAGTCGATGGAAAGTCATTATAAATAATTAGCTTAAATTTGGATCTCCCAGTGAATTAAACACTTGTACTTTTATAACCATGAAATGCAGTCGTGTGAGTTATATAAGAGTGCCGTTTGAAAAAAAAAATCTGAATGACAGTTTATTAATGACCAACACATTTACGTTTATTCATTTAGGAGACACTTTTGTCCAAAGTGAGCAGGGGTCAGTGAGCAGGGTTAGCTAGTGTCCCTGGAGCAGCTCGCTTTAATGGCCAGGGACACAGATTCCTACTTCACTGAGCCTGACAAACACGGTACAATAACGAATATAGTTGACATAAACAAAGGAATGCATTCGATCATTAAAAGTATTATTCATGTCTCAGTCACTGCACGCCTGACAAACAGTAAATTACAATTAAGCTGTTTATTTACTGATTATTATTAGCTGACAGGAAGTGACGGGTGACGGACTGTGGCTGGTCGAATCTGGTCACAGCAGCACAAAGGCGTCTGGTTAAAACACAGCCTTGTGAAATCGTTTCTATTTTAACATACAGTCTGAGGTCCCTTTCCCCAGCTCTTCTTCAGAGACATAGCTAAATATTCTGGACCCCCTGACAAATCTCGCCTTTAGCCTACCCCCACCCCCACCCCGCCACACACACCCCTTGCCAAATTTCATATATAATTTTATGCATTCAAGGACCCCTATAAAATGCTGGGTCCCATGAATCTGACAGGGTACCCCCTGCTCTTCTCTGTCATGCTTTCCTGGAGGAATCTGTTTAACAAATTGATCTTCGAGAAGGCATTTTATCTCTAAAGTCCTCCATTCCAGCATCCCTTCCACATACTCCTGCCCTACAGGCATCCCCTTATCCAATATAATGATGGAACATACAGAGGAAAATACACAACTTCCTCACATAAACAGCAGAGGGCAGCAAAACTGCATGATTAACCTCGCGCCTCTTTCCCACGAATGTCAGAGAAGTCAGATAATGTGAGGCAAGGACCACAAAATTGTTCCAAGTGACTTAGCATGACGGGAAGGAAACAGCACAGTGAAGAAAAACTCACTGGAAGTTCTAAATGGGATCATTGCCCAATCTTGATATGAAAAACAGACACGCTTTACAAAGTGAATCACTCACCACGACCACTAACTACTGAATGGTTAAGACCGAAAATATCCTGGTCCAATCAGAACAATTTAATCAGTGGCAGAAATGTTCAGTGGATGCAATTAGATTTGCTGAATAATGGTTTTACATTCCTAGATTCCCAACTCATCGAGCTAGACAGGGGCGTAAAACATTATGCGGATGGATAGGTTCTTTATTAATTCGCAGAGGGAAATTCGGAGTATGACAATTCCAGTAAGGTGGAGGTCTCTGCATATATGTACACAATTTCATTGTACATGTACAATGACAATAAAAATATTCTCTTCTTGTTTTGCATATTGTGTAGATTTAACTTACTTTGCCTTTAATCAATCTGAAGTTCCTCTGGGTTTCTGCCGACTTAAATTGGTTGACCTGTTCCAAATCTGGTTAGATCGCCTTTGTGACTGGCTTCTCACAGAAAAAGAAAACTAAACATGGTGCAGGATCTTTATCGTATATATTATACAGGTGCTCCCCAGGTTACAATGGGGTTATGGGCCGATAAACCTAACATAAGGTGGAAATGCATTTTAATACAGCACACCTAACCTACCAAACATCACAGCCTAGCCTTAAACATGCTTAGGACACTTACAATAACCTACAGCTGGGCAAAACCATTAACACACACCCTATTTTATAATAAAGAGTTGAATATTTCATGTAATTTATTGAATAATCATAACCATCATGAAGTCGAAATATCGCAACATAGACCATCATGACCCGGGGAGCGTCTGTATATTATAAATATATATTTATATCTTTATATCAGCTTCTTCCTTTAAATCCTCCAAAGCTTCAATACTGGCTCATACTCCCACACTCTGTTACAGAGTTACAAAGAGATGATTTAGCAGTTACCCTGTGGGCTGTATGCTGGCCCAAAGTCCTGTGCTTGCATTTTGTGTTACACACGAGATCACACTCACAAATGGTTACACAAAACATTAAAGTACTGAGCTTTATTCCCCATTTATTTCAAAATGTATCTGATGTAAAAAAAAGTGGCAGCCAGAACTACAGAGGGAATATTTCAAACATTCCACTGAATCACAGAAATGGGTCTGATGTACATCATGGTTATAGTAGATTTACAACCAAATTTACAGTCGTTAGGCTGAGGTTTCAATGCTCCCTCTGCCTCAGATGATACAGCACAATCTCACATAAAGGAGATTAGCAAAATTGTCAACCACAATGCTGGTCCTGTACCTGCAAAAGAAAAAGAATTATTAAAGAAAGTCCAGGACATGACTATATGTTCCAAGTGTCCAACAGCAATTCTTGGCTGTGTGAGTAAGCATGTACACAGTTTAAATTTTATAGGCATCTCTCTATTCCTTAGCTGAAAAGTATATCTACATGTGATAGTTACATGTACAAAAAGAAACCATCATAAAACAGCCCTTTACATTGTAAACTGCCATCTAAATTGGATTTAGGGTGTATGTACGCACTGATGTAAGACAACATTTAAAAAAAATCCAACACAGTAGATGTGAGGTTGGCTTTGCTTACCATACTGCAATGGGATAGGGCATCTCTCAGCCAATAAAGTTGATGACTACAAGATGGAGAACTGTGTGAGCAAATAAGAAGTCTGCGAAGGCTCTCTCTGGAGATATGGACAGGAAGTCTCCTTTGTTCTGCGGGTTGATCTGGATGCGAAGACAGACTGGGAAAGAGAGAGTGGAGCTGGATGAACTGCACCAGAGATATGGAGATAATACACAAACACAGGGGCGACGTGTACCTGCCAATATTTAATCTGGCTTCTCTCTCCAACGTCGATGCACCAATAAGTCACTTACATTTTGCTTACAAATCCTGCATTTTTAGCACACTTCTGCTGCTAGAATACACCTGTCATATTCTGTATTCATTCTGACTAGTACTGTTACTGCTTTTGTCAATTGCATTGTATGTGTCTTGTCCTGTAATATTGTATTGTTGCTGTTGAGTTTATCTTGCCCTCTCCCTCTTTGCTCTCCTTGCACTGTGCAAAGTTCTGTCCAGCCTACACTTGTGTCATCTTGTGTTGTTTCTGTTTTTGTTCTTTTTGTTGCACCATGGTCCTGGAGGAACAATGTTTCGTTTCACTGCGTACCGTGTACATGGCTGTAATGAAAATAAACCCACTCAACTTGACTTCCACAGGGCTATGTATTTTATTGCAGCAGTTTATGTTATTTTCTCAATAGGTACAGCATTCTGTTATACGCTTCTGCGGACCCCAGACTGAAAACAAATCCCTGGAGTGAGCAGAGCAGTGACGTTTATTCGCGAAAATGCAGCATTCGAAAACGTCACTTTTGTCGGAAAATGACCTCCTTGTTTGGCAGGTCGGTGGAGAAATATGATAATAAAACAATATCGACTAGTGGCATTAAAACAAACACGACTTACCTCCAAGAATGAAGGCCCCGACGCAAGATATAAAGCCTGACAGAAAGCTGTTGAACGGGAATGTTCCAACCAGCAGGCAGTAGAGGAACTGCAGGGCTCCGGTCAGCAAGATGTACAAAAGATAAGCGTCCACCACTTTCAATTTGTTTGGTGTGCTGCTAACGTACTCCTCCAAAAACCGAGATATTACAGAAAAAACCGAAGTAGACATGTTTCTTATGCAAACTCAGACAGATTCGACCCTTATTCGCAAAACGACGCCTGATTTCAGCCAAATGACTGTCCGACCACTACAGAGGGACTCGCGTTTGAGTGACGTGTCAGTCGGCTACTTCCGGCCATAAAGCGGAAGTTTGTATCACATTGATTACATTCCGACTATGCTCCTTCGCCAGAATACTGTGGTTCCACAGTGAGAATAACTGGTTACTGGTATTTTATTCGGTGGGGAGAAATGTATCAGGCTTTATTGCAGTCTGCCGCAATATCTGCCCCGAATTCATTGGGCTCTTTATAAGTCGAATATCATCGGAAACGTTTCCGGTAGCTTAACACGATCGGAGCATGTGTATACGGGTTTTCAGGATAGATACAGCAAGCCCCTCCTGGTCCCAGAAGTGCGGAAGCGGCTGTGACGGCCAGCCGGTCGTATATATCCGTACGGTCGAGATAGACCCTCGCTCGGGCTCCTGATGTCATGACTGCACGTCCCACCTGTTAGATGCATTTTGCTGTGCTCTCTCTCCTTATGCCGTGATGGACAGCGACATTGACACTGAGTGAGTGGCTCCCTACAGTCAGATAAACATTTATTTTACAGTTTAGAGTAAGCACTTTCTCTGAAGAGATCCGGGAGCGCATCGTTTGGCAGCTATGAATAATAATAATAATAATAACAATAATACATTACATTTATAAAGCAGTTTTCAATCACCTAAATACGCAATTATTAATAGTAACTGCAACGGTATTAATGTTAATAGATTCCAGGGTTCCGTGTCTTAGATTAAGAAGCATATGAACGTTTTGATGATTGATTTTTATATACGCGTAGCACACTATGTCATACTTCTAAATATTATACCTGTGTTTTAACTGTCACCAGCTGAGAAAATGCCGAGTAATTTGGTCGTTTTCCAAATTCGGGATTTATCCGGGAACGTCGTAATAATCGATATTTTCACCCCGCGCCTGAGTTTAGTAAAGTTTCAAGGGACCAATTATGCCGGCTAACCGTTAATCAGCCCACATTTAGCCCTTCTATTTCTGTTTGCCAACGGTTTTCGTACTTGGAACACCTTAAGTTTTTATATAATTAATTTTTGTAACAAAAAAAAAAAAATCTTTCGCTACATGTTGCTTCCGTCCCTTTAAATACCGCATACCAACGTCACAGTGAGTGACAAAGCATTTTTTAATCAAGGCGTCACCTAATTGCTCTGCTGTAGCCATAAACAATTTAAAATATCTAATAAATAATTTTTAAAGTACGCCACTTAAGCATATCCTATCCAGGGTTTTGTCTGTACTGTGTATACAGTGTAGTGAATCGCATTAATTGATACTGTATGTAGCAATCTGGAACATCTGGAGAGGAACATCTGTCTCTCTCCATGGCGTGGCTTTGAGAACCTGCTGCTAGCGCTCCTGTCTGTCTCCTGTCCGCTCAGATCCTCGTCCGGCTGGCGGTGGTGGTGGCCGTCCTGGAGGCCAACATCCGCATCCCTGCTGAAAAATGCAGAGGAAAAGATCCTTGCATGTGAGCTTCCCCCTTGTGGTGGCCTTGCCCTGCAGAATCGCCAGCTCTAAAACCTTTTAGAGTCCATATCTTCAGCTTGATCAAGTTCCTTAGGCTCTAACCCTAAGCTTACCAGACGAGTTTAACCGCCTTTGCCAGTACCGTGGCTGTCAAAGGATGCTCGACCACCCTGCCCCCTGCAGGTCTTCCTGTTCAGCGCACATCTGCATGTTTAGTGTCTATAAACCATAGGGTGCCCCTGCAATTTCTTTGGCCCTGAACATGCAGGGAAATGGATCTGCGTCAGCCTCGCTAACAGATCCCGCCCCACAGGTGTGAAGCACGACCTGTGTGCCCGGTTTGTGACCTTGCCCAATCAGGAGAGGATCTGGACTCTGACAGTGACCAATAACAGCCCTCATAAGCGTCCCAAGGCAGGTAATGACTGGTGATGGCAGTACATGTTCATTTAGTATATTTTGCATACTGTTGTCGATGCTCATAAATGTGGCGCCGAGTCAGGGTCTCCCGTTCTTCGCTCAGACTCTCAGATGCCCCTGGTGATGGTCCATGGATTTGGGGGAGGGGTTGGGCTGTGGATCCAGAACCTGGATCCTCTGTGTCGCTCCCGCCCGGTCCACGCTTTCGACCTGCTCGGCTTCGGCCGCAGCTCCCGGCCGCACTTCCCCTCGGACGCCACTCTGGCCGAGGAGCAGTACGTGAGCTCCATCGAGCAGTGGAGGCAGGCCATGGGGCTGGAGCGCATGATCCTATTGGGCCACAGCCTGGGTGGTTACCTGGCAACAGCCTATGCCATCCAGTATCCTGAGAGGTAGGATGTATACATTCTGGAAAGTCTCAATGTCCAGATCTAGATCAGGATGAACTGTGGGCGCAGCGTCTGCAGGCTTGGCAGGTTGAAGTAACATTTAAAAAGAGAGTATGGGCATCAGTTAAAATGTATTTTTAAAATGATAAGGGTAGGGGTTAGGTCACAGACTCCTACGAGTCCGTAATTCCTGGTGTCGACATTCCGTCTCTCCTTAGGGTCACCCATCTTATTCTGGCAGACCCCTGGGGGTTTCCGGAACGCTCCCAGCCTGACGCCGAAGTTTCCGGGAGGTCAGTCGTCAAGAGACAGGCCCCTCCCCGATGGGTGAAGGCGCTGGCGTCAGTCGCCAGTCTGTTTAACCCTCTGGCAGTGATTCGTGCAGCAGGACCTTGGGGTTAGTGGTGGGGGGTAAGGGGTACGTTAGAACTGCGAAGCAGGAAACATCAATGAACCTGAAGCACGTCGTTGTCGCACCCAGGACCAGGGCTGGTGAACCGATTCCGTCCCGACTTCAGAAAAAAGTTTGAGAGTCTTTTTGATGACGACACCATGACTGACTACATCTACCACTGCAACGCACAGAATCCCAGGTACGAGAGATTGGTGGATCAGTCACAGGCCCTTGTGGACGAGGGCGGCTTTGGCGGCACTAACGGAGCACGTTTCTGTCACTCCGTCAGCGGGGAGGTGGGATTCCGCGCCATGTGCGAGTCTCTGGGCTGGGCCAAGAGGCCGATGCTGCAACGGGTTCACCTGCTGCCCTCAGGGCTACCCGTCACCCTGCTGTACGGATCGCTGTCCTGGGTGGACAGGAGCTCGGGGGACCAGATGAGGCAGCTCCGGCCTGACAGCTACACCCGCAGTGTGGTCAGTGGGGCATGCTGGGAAATGAGGGGGGGAGACGGCGTTCAGCCAGGGGCAGAAAGCTGTGAGGAAACTATATCGTTTCTGTGATGCTTAATACACTGTAAGGTTCACTTCTAAATCCACGACAGAGCAGAAATGCATAAGAGTGGCGTGTAAGGCGCCCCGCAGCTGGGAGACAGCAGAGGCCCAGTTAACCCTTTGTTTCCCGTTTCCCCACTTGTGTGTCCCAGGTTATACATGCTTCTCACCACGTCTATGCTGATGAACCGGAGGAGTTCAACCGAGTGGTAGAGAGGATATGCAGCAGTGTGGATTAGTCCTGTGTGTGTATGCATGCGTTTGTATTTATACCATTGTGGGGACCAAATATCCACACAATGAGGTAAAACCTGTTACTTTTTAGCTTGTGGGGACACTTTCCTGGTCCCCACAAGGATCGGTGACAGCAATCAAACAACTAAAAATGCCAAAAGACTGTTTGGTTACTTATGGTTAAGCTTAGGGCTGGGTAGGGTTTAAGGTTGTCATAGTTAGGATTAGGGTTTTGCCCATAGAAATGGATGGAAAGTCCCCACAAAGATATGAATACAAACGCGTGTGTGAGTGGGTGAGCGGCAGGGAGTGTGTGAGGGTGAACATGTGATGTGTGAGAGACATGTCTGCATCAAAGGATTATGGGCATTTTCCTGGGATCATCCTCCTGGTTGACTGACAGCTCACTCTGGCTCCAGCCTTTCCTAACAAAAGCATCTACTAAATAAATAAATGTACAGACTTTTAAATAGTTGTCTTTCTGTAGCTGTGTCCAATGTGCCCTCTGGTTGACAAGCAGGTTGACCTCCGGGTGACACCTTGATGCCAACGCAGCCCCAGTAGATGCTAAAGAAGCAGCCAAAGCGTAAGAAATTCCTGTGTGATGACACACTCTGAAATTGGCTGAGGGACCAGAAAAAATAAATCATTGAATGAAAAGAATGACAATGCAACAACATTCTGGGCATTAGGTTAATTAGTTTAGCATATATTCATGAGAAATTTAGGCAAATAAAATTAGCATCTTATTGGGAAATTGGATCAATTGAGACACAAGGCAGAGTTTTTTTCGGGGGAATTGTAATTTAATGAAGCAAAAAATGTTTTTTTTTTTTGTTATGTTATCAGAAAGTACAAAAGTACCTATAGTAAAATACTTCATTGGGAGAATTAAAACATGTTTCTATGACAAGGCAATAAATGAAATGTAAGACAATACATTTGAATCATATATTGACATTTACCATATTGCGGGTGTTCCACTATTTATTTTTATGAATAAAAAGGTCTTTTAAACTGACTAAACCGATTAGACTGATTATTAACACAAAGTAATAACGATCGACTGAGTTCCTGTTAGTAATACGATGAAGCAGATAATTATTATTATTATTATTATTATATGTTAAATGCTAAAAAAAATGCTGTATGAGAGAATGAGGTTGTGTGTTTGAATATTATGCAAACAAGATACACTTGGGAATTCTGATTATTGGCAGCAGGGGGCGCGCGTCAATGTGCGATAAGTCTACGCGTAATCCGTACACTGCGTGCTGTTCCACTTTTTACGTTAATTTTCATCCTTTCACACTTAACTACCCATCAGGAAAGTACTGGGTTTCAGTAGTTTTAACTGGGTTTTCTGGGACGGCCTGACATTTGTGTTTGGGCCCTGGGGTGTTTTTTGGGGTTGTCCACTGTTTGAGTCCTGCTCTTAGCCCTTTGCTTTGGGGTCCTTCTCTGGTGCTCCAGTAGTCTTTGTTCCCACCGCTTGTAAGGATATATAAAAAAAGTAAAAATTACATTTGTAATGAAAAGAATTAATGGAAAGGAATTTTAATGTGAGAAATTAATCAGACTGCAATGCAAGTTTGTCGTCCAAACTTTCACACCAAAAATACTCGCTATTGCCGGCGTGAAGGTTGCTTTGTGGACAGCTGACCTACCTTGTACCTTATTTTCAGGTGGTGTTTCCACCCCTCAACAAGACAACTGTCCAGTAGCATTAACCTGAGGAGATGCATGTCAGGTTAGAAAGCCTCTCGACAGAAGCGTGACAGCAATGGTTCTCTGAACTGCCTGCGACATTTTGTAACATAAGTTAGGAGAATCGTTGCATTGCTGTTTTATAGAACATCCGTAAAAATATGCAAAAGTTAGGTTATTTTAGAGGTTAAAACGAGGTTTCGTTGATTCATTATGTTAAAAGGATGTGAACACAAGTATTATACAGTTAAACTGTGAAACGTATTAATCATAAATATGCAGTAAACCCACTCTGTAAAACATCTATATTTTCTGGCACCTATATGTTACTGTTGTAATTGAAGTGAATTGCGCAAATGCTCGCCTTGAGTGCCATTTGTAGCACGTGATCAGGACGTCCTGGCCGGTCACAACCTCCGGGCACACGCATGATGAGTTGGTCACCAGAGGCACGTGAGCTTCAGGGATCGGGGACGTGGATTTGAAAACCTCTTTCACGTCCACGACTGTTGTCATCTCTTGGCACCCGGTTCGACTAAAACTTATTATTTTAGCATGAATAACTGCAAGGGTGGAGGTATGTTCAAAATGAAAGCAGCATACTTAACTTCGACAACTAGAAACTTTTAGGATGCCACAATAGTTTCACTGTATATAATCACGGTAAGCATGAACTACACTGTAATAGCGATAACTTCACTCACACTATGTAAAAACGGCTTTGAGGTTTTAGTCTTACCGTAGTCATATTTCTTTTCCACGTATGTGGATAATGTCGGTTTCGTATTCTGGCATTTACAGTCATCTATTGGAAAGAAAATTCTTACTTTTATACCATATTTATAAAATGAACAAATTAAGGACAGACTCGCTCAATACTAACCAGATGTTGGGGTCGTGCATTCCGTAGTCTGCCAGGTGTCCAACATATCCTTTGAAAAATCGACAGCTTCCACATCTGGAATAACACAAATATTTAAAAAAACTTTCCGATTTTCATGCGAAACTGATTTATTCTTCATAACATTAGTGCAGTTGTGTAATGAGTAATAACCGCGTTCAGCAGGTGAGATCAGAGTCAAGCTCTTGTGAAACGAACCTTTCGCTATGTTAGTGACAATGGCTTCGGGGGAGATGCAGACTCCTCGGTCGTACACGGGTAAGTCCTCGCAGGCGAGGCTCTCCGGCCAGCTGTGGTTGTAGTATCTCAGGACCGGCTCGCATCCATCCCGGGCTCTTTCGCACAACGATTTGCAGGGCTTGATGGGGTCGTGCATGAACTCCATGGTGCAGATCGGGGCGTACATGGCACACAGGAAGAAGCGCAGGTCCGGGCTGCAGTTGATGCCCAGCAGCTCCTCATACTGCTCGATTGCAAGTACGGCGTTTTTCTGCGTGCTATGGTACAGGTGGTTGGGCATCCGGGTTATGTTCCACGGCATGGTCCGGCACATCGGGATACGCACCGGCTCGCAGAGAGCCGTCTGCACCGGTGTCACCCCTAACCAAGCAAGTAGAATAGCTATCGCCGCCAAATACATGTCCGCCTCAACCCGCATGTGCAAATTTAAAATGTGAAAAAACGCATAAATTAAATGCCGTTATTAGTCCAACAGGTCGAACTTGTGAATTCGGGGAGCCGGGCAAGCTGTTGCTGATGAAATGTGACTTGATTTAAAGTGGGATGAACACCAATACCACAAGTGACGCGTGCTTTCCCGTACGTTTTTAGCCGGATTTATTATTTTTCCCACAGTGAAATCCAGAAGACCTGCTTCACTGACTTTCTAAAAGTATATTAGACCTTTAAAGATACAGTCATTTTCAAAAATGTTGGCATGTCGTGGCATAATACAGGCGGGGAAATAATGTGAGGATCCACTCCAAGGTTCTAAGACAAATTGGTTTATTTGGGAAAAAGAATGGAGGAGAAACGAAAACCACAAAAAAATATCCAAAAAGCGCAACACAGGGAGCAGAATCAGAGGAAAACCAACACAGCATTCTAACGCAATGACCCACTGGGGGAATTAACTTAAATACAAACAGAAAACCAGGGAGAACAAGGGACAGGTTTACCTCATATCAATTAACCAATCGAAGGCAACACAGATTAACTAGGAACAGGTGGGGTGGATTGCAATTAACTAATCACGCAACAAGAGAACTTCAAACACTATGAAACACTGAAAGCTAACAGTAGGAATCACAAAGAACCAAAGAACTTGCAAACATAAAACAATGAAAAGCCAAAAGCTAAGGATAACATAAAACCAGAGGCCAGCCTCGAACACACAACTAGATGAGAATCTGGTTATAAGTCACGCACTCAACCCATGAACTATGCAGCATTTAGTGGGAAAGCATCAAAAAACAGCACATGGCTGAATGGGGAAGAGACCCTAACAAATGTTAAACGTGAATCCCTTATCAGCCCCGAGAAAATGAGCAGGTAACAGGGAACACTGCCAGCGTTAGCCATGGCGCTACGTGAAGGTCTTCTCAAAGTTAGCAGAGAGCGATCTTGTACTGTAATGTTAATGGACGGTAGTTTCCACGCTTACATTTTAACAAAGGTTCTGTCAATATCGGTACGATAAAATTATTACCTTAACATCCTTTTAACGCAATTAAAATTGAAAAAGAATGTTTTGTAATAAAAAAATTATTTCATATATGGCGCCTTCCACAATTATTGGCACCCCTTGTAAAGATTTGTAAAAAGGGCTAGAAAAAATCCACCTTTTGGTGAAGCA
>JAODJU010000081.1:7366526-7396771 GCA_026776725.1 Gnathonemus echidnorhynchus
GGCATTTTGCACCAAAGGTTAAGTGATGTGCTCAGGTGTGTATTGGTACAGCCCACTGTGTGAAGTGTTGTGAAAAAAGTGGACATGGTATTGAGACAAGTGTGAAAATGATTGGAAAAAACAGTAATACTATAATTATGTACTATATTATCATTGTTCCAACTTACCTACAAATTCGACTTAAAGATGGACTTAGGGAATGGATCTCGTTCGTAGCCTGGCGCCTGCCCGTAGTGATAAATTAATCTTAAACCCTCTTCACCATGCAGTCAGGAGACAGAAATGTTGTTCTGAGATTTCCATACCATCCTCTTTGTACTGCTCAAAGTGTCCCTCCGCCTTTTCCTCCAATGCCTTGAAATTCATTTCCATGTAATTATCCTTGGCTGAATGGATTGCTTTTACTTTAGCTGCTTTCTGATAACCAGATTTCTTTGAAGAATACCATGGGTACAAATCACCGGGATGCCTCTTCAACTGCAAAAAAGGAGTCATATGTTCTTACTGCCAACAGAGCCAGTGTCTTGGCAATGACAAAATTTTAAGTTTGGTGAACTTTTTGGAGCGCTTGTTATTGCATGATAACTTGTCTCATCAACAGGAACAAAAAGTAAAAGATTGAAATTCATGAGCCTGCATTTCCACTTATTTCAACAACTGCCTGTTTGGCTTTGCTAATGGGTTTTGTTGTTGGATCTTCACAAAAAAAGACCTTGCAATCACTGAAAAGGAGCTTGTCAATTTTCAAGAATTTGACGGATGATACATTGTTGCTACAATGCTGTAAAAGACCACCCCGTAATGCTCAGTGAGTGTGGGTAGGTACAATCTCATAGGTAATGTCTAGCTTGACTAGTTTCTGCATCATGTACTGTAAGAGTCCATATTCCCTCAGCATCATTATAACACTGCCCTCTTAGATTACCAATATCACCACAAGGGACCTCCAGAGGGTGGGAGAAGGCCAAAGACTCACTGTCTGTTTGTCTTTTGCTACAATGAATAAATGGTGTCTTGTATAATTTACATCAAAATTTCTAACTACTGCCTGCCTATACCTGCCGATGTGTTGCAAAAATTAATTTATCCTACAGTATATAATTTTACAGTATATAATTGATATTAGTTCATTCTTGTGTGTGCACTGAATATAATTAAATGGCCTATTTATCTTTTTGAAAAGGTGGTCAATTAGGGGATTGTCCCTGGCCTATCTCCATCAAACCCCTCAAATAATTCCCCTATTAGCACATCTCTCCACTTCATTATAACCAGAGCAGCTACAACGCAGCAAGGTCTTGCAAACCTTTGTCAGGTACTTCCCGCATTCATTAACTTTGTACGTTGAGAGCCAATTTGAGAGGCATTGCTGCCGGTCTGTTGACCTTTATCAGTGTAGAAAAGCATGTATTCATTCTTTAGTCCCCATAAAACTGCACTGCCTGGGACAGTTTCCAGGCACCATGTGACCCTGTACTGAATATGCACAGATGGTTTTCTCTAGTTTGGGAATCTGCTTGTGTAAAAATAGCAATTTCTGTCCTCATTATACCCTCTAAATGGTGTTAACCGACAGACTGCAGGAGGCATGCGAGTAAGTATCTCGTTAAACTAAGCGCATATGACGTTAAAACCTGAAAATGAAGCTGAATGTATGACTCAAGAAACAAAAAAGCCCAATCAATTGCAGGGATGTATTTGGCCTATTGATGAATTTCACACCACTCTTTGAAATTGCCTGGCTCTTCTGATGGGAGATGAGACCCAGGGTTTAATTTCAGCCACTGTCCATGTAATTGAAACTGGTTTGGACAGGATCTCCATCAGCTAGCTAGTATGGGGGTATGGCCCCGCATCGCTAACTTCTCCTTTTCAGTGTGACAGATTGTCTGATCAGAGCATACAGGCATGTAGGATTTCTAGCTGCTGTGTCAATTTCCACTTGCCTTCTTCCTGAATGTTGATATTGTGCATTTTGTACATCTTATCTGACTCTTTTTATGAAGCGATTGATTTGTTTTTACTTTTTCTGCTCAGGAAACACATACCTATTTTCGTACTTGAACAAACAACTTTTACGGTGAAGTAAAAAAAGTTTGGTATGGTGGAAAAGATATGTATGTATGAATTCATTGTTTTCCAGTCTTGGTCATGACATCTCATATGGTAAATATAAATATTGCGATGCCAAGCAGGTGAAGCACAAGACTGAGACACAGAATGCATGGGGAATTTGCTCTTTTATTAAAGCTGCCAACCAATCTGAATACTGTAGTTCAAAACAACAAAATGAGAAAAATGCACATTGAGGTAAACACAAGACATGGCAGGTTACATGATGGTGGCTCACTCAATACAAAGTGGAAAACACAAGGAAATCTCTAAACGTCATCTAGCACTAACTGAACAAGGCAAGCGCTAAGCCAAACTAGAACTAGCAGAACTAAATTAGAGGCAAAATTCAAAACACACAAACAGTCAAATTATTTGATTTCATTTATCTGAAGTATTCGTGCTAATATGAATAAATTATGCAATATTAACTATGAGCAACTTCAAAACATTTCATTTTAGTCTTTGTTGAAATATATGCTCGTTTTTTATTCCCAGGATCTGACTTTTCCCAAAAGGTTTCACTGAAATTACACATATAGATCCACAGAAAAATATTGTGCATATAAAACTTGCATGTAACCATTGTGGAGTTAAATGGAAGGGAGGTGAGCACTCTGCTGAAGATGGATAGTCTTATTTATACGTACATAATTCATTTTCTTTAAATAACACATGGTTGTGGAACCTTATGAATAATTCAGTCAAGAAAAAAACATTCTGTCCCTCTATAGCAGGAATACATTGGCCTTTACAAGGACTGCGATGTCACCAAACCTCAGCTTTTACCATGAATTATTACGGTGCATTTTTTCCTATCATGTCATAGTTTCTAATTCTCATTTCTTAATAGCATTTTGTGTTGTTGGGGCCATTCTACACATACTTGTATGGTGTCACACCTGCCCTTGGTTTGCTAACTGGGGAGTCTGAGCCTGCACTGGGTTCACTTAGAGCACAGAGCTGATTTTGTGCATAGGGCTCAATTGACTCTGTCAGAGGTTTCTTTTATGGGGGCTATGGAGAGGTTTTCTCTGTGTTAGTCAGTGGCCATCAGCTTGGGTGGGGGTGTCATGCCTGTTGACCGGCATTTTGCCTTAGGGTTTCTGGTTGGCTGGTTTCTGGTGAGGGGGTCCATGATCCCAGGTGGTCAGCTTTCACCAGCTGGTGGGGTGCACCTGCCGCAGGTGTTGTCGTTTGGTTTTTATACTCGTGTGTCCTGGTGCTGCATTACAGAAACTTCCTAACTTGCAGATCCTATCTTAACTGTTCAGTAACCATGGTAACTAGGGTTAGGGCCTGATTTAAGAAAAAAAACAAAGTTCCTTGGTAAATGTAAGAAAAAGGAAAAAGTAAGGAAAAGTGCATTACATAGGCTTCCTACCTTCCTCAAATCTTTAAATAAACTCTCCTAATTTTAGGATAACTCTTAAGCTGTGCTAACTTTCACTGCCACCACACGGTGTTAGCTATAGCTAAATGTATGTAATTCATATAGCTGCTCATTACATAATGATAAAAAAATGATATATATCGTGGCCACGTTTCAATAAAATTGCTGTGACAACATTTTACTCCAGGTTCAAATTAATAAAACGTGGCCATGATATAGAATATACAATGTTTATCATACTGTCATTTCACCTGTCCTGTGTTTGATGATAAACTGCATCCGGCCCTGCAAGCGGTCCTCCAGCTTACAGGGAAACATCTGGGGGTTAGTGGGAGGACTGGCATTCCAGCCCCCGTAAAAACTTTCACACAGCTTTGACCAAGCAGATAAGACTCCTTTCTGCTCTCCGCGGGAGTAGCTCTGCTGCGTCTGTCCACAGGAAGGTGGGATGGGGGAAAGCCTTAGGGAGCCTCATCTCTGGAAGAGTCAAAACCGCCGGAGAGCCAGCGGGGTCAGGCCTCTTGGGGATCGGAACTGGTGTGGTGCTGAGATGTTGCCTGTTGCTCAGCAGCACTCGGGTCATAATCTGAGGCGGCCCATGTCTTGTATCTCTGGCACGATGAGCATCTTCCTCTGCTGTTAAAGGAGCTTCATAAACTATGTAGGGGGGTACACCTATTATTAGTCTGGTCACTCTTATGGCTGCCATACTCAGGGAGTAGCTGTTGCTGTGGCGGATTGGCTTCTGCCGGTGGTGTCCGACGTCACTCCTTTCAAAGAATGTATTATGAGACTCAGATTAAGGCACTCTCTGGGTGTCTTGTTGTCTCAGTGTATGCTCCGACCATGGTGAGTGATGTCTTGGTCAGGGAGACATTTTATTTGCAACTTGGCTGGGTGGTTGATGGCTGCCTATGAGGTGACACTCCTCTGGTCATGGGTGACTTCATTGTAACCACTGGTGCTGTACCCCTGCTCGTATGTTATTGCTCAATAATACTCTTCTTATCTTAACTTTCGATTTAAGATGGGAAGTTTCTGTAATACGGCCCCTGGTTCATGTTCTCCCCCTTCAAGTTCCTGGTTTTGGTCTACATTATTTAGTTCACTGCTGTTGAGTCTGTCTTCTACGTCACCTAATCCTGGAGCCGCTGATCCAGTCAGTGGCCCAAATCCCCCAGTTCCTTGTTTCCAGCAGCATTTACAGTAGGCTGTTGGTCTCGGGGGACAGGGGGCACAGAACTTGGCGTGTTGGATGGGTGGCCCAGGATGGGGTGTTCTATCATAGATTGCTACATGAAGGCTAATGACAGGTTTTTAATCAGTATGTCCTGAGTCCGAGTTGTGACTATATAGTTTATAGGGCATTGACAAGCTTATTTTATCTGCTTCATAGATATTAACAATTAGCAGAATAGCCAATTGAAAAGAAAGTAGTTATATAATTGTGTGACATTTGGTTCATCAGGGTGTGCATAAGCTTTTTTATGCTAAATTAAACAGCCCTTACAACAATTTGAACGAGTTTTCAGAATTACTATAGTGGATATGTCGCATTCTCACATAGGAGCAGTGTGCGTAACATGGTAAGAGCTTCTGTTGTGTGTGAAAATGTAATTTGTGCAGCAAATGTGTGTCTTGCGGGGTGGTGAAAACTTTAACACCACGAAACCGAATAAACAATGCTGCTAAAAGTGATAAAGTTTAAATAAAAAGAAGCAGTGTTGCTGAACTGAGTTACATTTTGGGTGCAATATATTTCTTCCTTGTTATGAGTGAAAAATAGTGGGAACTGCTTGCAGTGATCACGTCTGTCTGTGTGACATTGATCATAACTGATTTCTTCGTTTTCTTTATGTCTCAGGCAGAAAAAATATACAAATGTCAATTAGATGGTAATTTCATGAATATAAGGTAATAAAAGGTACAGCATTGCTGTTTACTGATTTTTATTGATTCTTTCAAAATATAGTACAGCTGTTTCAAATGATTTTTAAATTATACTAATTACATAATTGTATTGTATTAAGTACATATTAAATTACTGAATTCTGTATAATTCAAATACACTATAATATAGCACAGTACTGTAAATAAAATAAAGCTTATTGGGTTTTGCTGCTGCATGTCGTTGGCTTGTCTTTGGCAGTTCATCATAAGCCAGGGTTGCTGGCTCTCAAACATCTGGTGTGACCCTCACGCTTTCAGACTCTCACGCTCACGCAAGAAATCTTAGAGCAAATCTATATTATTCCATTATAAACTTGAAATTAGCTACATCAAAAGTGTTGGGATAGTTTGCGATCCCTACAGACTATTTACAAGGAAATGAAACTGTTACATACATATAAATGCGTGTGCAGACTTGTCGTGAATTGAAAATCTTGTGCCAGCCAGCTGACTAAAGTTGGCAAACCTGCATAGGCTTTGATGAGTGTATACAGTATTTGTCTTAGTGAGAATGACTTTCTTATTTCTGTCATGTCTTCTATGCAAAAAAAACAAAAAAAATTACTGTAGTATATCTTCATGTATAAAACACCCCCCCCCCCCCAAAAAAAAATTAACACTTTAAGTGGGCTTCCTGATTACTATGGGTGAATTATTTAAACAGTATTTATACAGGAATAATCCTGTCCCAAGCTTTTTGATCCATGTAAGCTGTTGATCACTCTAAATAGTTTTGCTGTATTTGTTTCAGTTTTAAAATTGTGATTTTAAAATCTGAGTGTTATGTAGAATGCATCCAGACATTTTCCCCAAAATATAATTATCTGTTTCGTTGTTTTAAAAAGACAGAGACTATATTGAATTTGTATTGGTTTTGGCAGATATCCAAATTTACAATATTGGTATCAGTACCGGACATAAAAATGTCACTGCAGTCAGCTGGACTCTCAGTACTGTTTCCAACGTTCTTTGTGGACAGTACTGGTGCAGTTGCATGGAACGTTATTCTGCTAAAAGATTCAACTTGCTGATGGATATAAGTTCTGAGAATGAGTGCAGAATTATGGGGCTTATTGCAACACTATGTTTCACTAAAACACACTCTTCATCATCATAATACTGAAAATACAGAAGCTGGTTCCGTGGATTTTGGATTTTCACCATATCCTTGCCCTCCCAAAGAGATATTTTTACAATCCTTCAGTTTTTGGTTATGTTCCTCAACCCATTTCAGCTGTATTTTTTTCTGACAGAACTGGGGCTCTATGGGTATTGGCTGCTAAACCCCATCTGTGACAAGATATGATGAGTTTTGAGTTTTGATATGTGTTACTTTTCATTACTGTTGTACTCAGCTCGCCGGCTGACTGTATCCTGTCTATTACTCTGAGCACCATCCTCTGATCAACAAGATGTTTCTCCCTGAAGAGCTTCCCATTTGCTGGACACATTTTTTTTTTTGGGGGGGGGGGAGCGGATCATTCTCCATACTGCTGTGTGAAATCCTCAGCTGGGATGTCATTTTTTAAATAGCCATACTGGTGTTCCACACACCAGCTACCATGACCCATCCCAAGTTGCTTAAATCTTTGTATTTTTTTCCTGTTCTCCCTCTCAAAGAGTCTCAAGGCACCTGCCATCCTGCTTCAGACAGCAAAGTTTCAACTTGTGAGTCTGTCACTATCTGACAGTGTTTCAGTGAAAAGGGTGTTGCACCTAATAAAGTTGAGAAACTATCTGATGTGTTTAATGCATTAATAAAATACTTGAATATGAGAGAGTTGTTAAAATGGCAGTTTTATTTAGAATTCTGCATGAATTAATTTGGTAACACTTACAATGAATGCCATGTCTGTCTATGAACACATTCTTAACAAATTATAATGCATTAAACAAATGGCTATAAATATTTATAAAAAGGCCATGTTTATTATTTATTATTTATTAAATGCTTTATGAAGCTCTTATGTATAATGCACTACAGAATCCTTAATTCTTATTTCGACCATTATAATGCATTATGAAGGCATCTATATCGTATTATAATGGGGAACTTCATTAGAGCTGATAACATTAATGAAGTATTATAATCATCACTATATTGCCTCATGACTGTCAATAGAAGATGCTCTAATACTTTATTAATTCTTATACATACCATTATAATGCATTATGAAGGTATCTATAATGCGTTATAGATGTCAACTTCAAATAAAGTGTTACTTCGATTGTTTCTTATTTCTGATGTATGAATTCCATTTGTTTGGACATTATCCCTCCTTTTTTGATCTAAGTAACCAATTGACAGTTCTTCAAAAACATAATCTAATGTAAAATAATTTGCAAAAAGGTACATTGCAGGATAAAAATTAGTAAGTATTTTGAATGTTCACGGAAATTGAACAATATGTACAATGATTGGTATTTCTGTTTGGATGAAAGAAATATGAAAAGAATAACACATAAAGTACATATATTGAAGTAAACTAGTATGTTGGGAAGAATGAAAAGAAAAACAAATACACTTTCATAATATGTTTAATCATTAAATAGATCATATAAAATACAGTACTTACAGCCAATAAATGAATGACAACAAAAATGAATATCATTTGAATTTCCCTTGCTGTCATAATATATAGCAATGAGCATACAATTACATTTTTGAAAAGAAATGTGGGGGCAAGACAAGACATGACCGAGACAAAGACCAAGACAAAGACCAAAACCAGATGAACTGCATTAATCCCACAAAGGGAAATTTCAGTGTTATAGCAGCAGTTATAGACAGGATCAGACAATACACACAAAAGGACATAAATATCTAAATATAAACACTGTGCTGTATACATACAACCAAATGGAAGCCAAACTCTAAGACCTGGGATTGTACTGTATGAAGTGATGAGTGTCAGAATGTGTAACCATAGCCCATGGGGTTTATGGTTCAGTGAGGAGACAGGGCACATAGCAGTGATAGTAATGACACAATAACAACAAGTACTACTACTACTAGTAGTAGTAGTAGTAGTAACAATTATTATTATTACTACTTGTTTTTACTGTTTACAAGGTGTAATGTATTTATCTATGATGTCTAAACTAATCTTTATGTTCATTTTCATTAATTAACAAACAAAAAACCCCTCCAGACCCTTGAAACAATATTTTTACATTTTTATTTTACTTGTTTCACATAGTAAGGTATGAGCCTTCTAATGATCAGAACACTCTGCATACTATATTTCAGGGGGAACCAATCTCATCTGCAAAGGGCCAGTGTGTATGCAGGTTTTTAGGGTAAAAGGATCGGATGCAGCTGATCAGGGGTCAGCTGTTCAAACCCAGGTGTGAGGACTCTTCAGCCAATCAGTAATCTAATTAAGGAGTTGCAGTGAAAGCCTGCATTCACAACAACCCTTTCTGGATAAGATTTGGCCACCCCTGTTGTATTTAATGTTTTGATATATTTTCCATCCATCCATACATAGATACATACATCTATCCATACATACAGTGCCCTCCACAATTATTGGCACCCCTTGTAAAGATTTGTAAAAAGGATTAGAAAAAAATCCACCTTTTGGTGAAGCTGCTTCTTGTCACGCTGAAAAATTGAGAAAAATCCAACCTTTCATTAACATAAATTTATTCCAAGAAAAAAAAAAATCCTTCATCAAGAATTAATTGTTTTTAACAAAAACACATGTGCCACGATTATTGGCATCCCTGGAAATTATAGTGAACAAAATGTAACTGAAGCATGTTTCCCCTGTAAATTGTACATCTATGAGTTGAGTGGAATGAAAAGGAACCTTCAAGCTGTAATCCATGACTTCCTGGTTAACAGAGATACGAACATGAGGAGACACAGAGCCCAAATTCCCTTAGTCATCCATCAACATGGGAAAGATAAGCGAACACAGACCAAATGAGGGAGAAGTGTGCTGACCATCATAAGTCAGGGAATGGGTATGAAAAATAGCTACTCGCCTTAAAATGCCTATTTCTACTGTTAGGGCAATAATTAAAAAGTGGACATCAACTGGAACTGTTAGAAACCTGCCTGCAAGAGGACCCAAGTTTATTTTGCCCCCACATACAGTGAGGAGGATCGTAAGAGAGGCAAAAAAATCCCCAAGGATGACTTGGTGAATTACAAGACCAAGTGAAATCTTGAGGTTACCACTTTTCTGAAAAAACTATCAGATGCCCCCTTCATGCTAACAGATTAATTTGGAAGGTATGCCAGAAAAAGCTTTTTTTGTCACCTGTAGTTTGTGAAGCACTACTACAACTTTGACTGGAACCAAATACAATGGTCTGATGAAACAAAAATTGAGCTTTTTGACAATAAACACAAGGTGGGTTTGGCGTAAAAAGAAGGATGGATATAATGAAATGAACCTTATCCCAAATGCACAATATGGTGGAGGTTCTGTGATGTTGTGGGGCTGTTTTTCCTCCAAAGGCCCTGGAATCCTCGTTAGGGTACATGGCACTATGGACTCCATGAAATACCAGGACATCTTAAATCAAAATTTGGCTGCCTCTGCAAGGAAACAAAATCTGGGCCGTCATTGTATCTTCCAGCCGGACAGTGATCCTAAGCACATGTCCAAATCAACACAAAGATGGTTAGCTGACCACAGAATCTAGCTTCTGCTATGGCCATCTCAGTCCCCTGACCTGAACCCCATTGAAGACCTGTGGCTGAGCTGAAGAGGAGAATGCACAAGAGATGACTTAGGACCCTGGATGATTTGGAGAGATTCTGTAAAGAGGAATGGTCTCAGATGCCCTATTTGGTATTCTCCAAACTTATAAAATGTTATGGGAGACTCAGTGCTGTTATACTGGCAAAGGGGGGCTGTACAAGTTATTAAAAGCAGGGGTGCCGATAATCATGGCACATGTGTTTTTGTTAAAGATAGGCCTAATTATTTCTTGATGAAGGATTTGTTTTTCTTTCAACAAATGTATTTTAAGGAAAGGTTGGATTTTTCTCATTTTTTTCAGTGTGATATGAAACTACTTCACCAAAAGGTGGATTGTTACAAATGTTTAGAAGGGATGCCAGTGACTGTGGAGGGCGCTGTAAGTGCTACGTGTGTAAACTACGAATGCGCCGTCCAACACTGAACCCCTGATCTTTGGCATACAAACCACGACAGTGTTACCCGCTGCTCTATCTCGGCCTTCGTTTATTTGTATATTATTAATGTTAGTTGTAGTAGTCGGCCTAGTTGCGGTAGTGGAATAAGTTCCAGGTAAACCTAACTTACCCCCTGATGTTAGATAAGTAGAAACCCCCCCTGATCGTAACGTTCGGTAAACTTTCCTAGAACGACAAATAGTTAGCGGAATGATAACCAGACAGCAAGAAGATTCATCGCTATTACTAGCCCTACAATTTATCAAAATTTTATTAGCGAAATTTCATGAAGGCTATGAAATTAGAGTTCATAATTTTGCGAAGAAAGTAGGATATCAGAATCAGAATCGGGTTTATTGCCAAGTACGTTCACACATACAAGGAATTTGCTTTGGTGGATGGTGCAAGAGATGAGGAGGTTAATATATAAGTATATAGATATATTTCCGAATAGTCTACATGGGGCATTAAAACGTGAAAATACTTAAATTATTATTTGAACAGCCTATACATACACCGTGAAACATGTATGTCTGTGTTATTTTGAAGATGAATAATTTCTTGTGATATTTTCGGTTGTACCATATATAGTGAACATTTATTTATAAGCATATAATTCGTTCTAAATTCATATATGATTGAAATTCGTTTTACTCGTATTACTTTATTGTAATTTAAGATGTTGTAGGGTTATGTGTAAATAGCGAACAGACTGGTTCGATGCTCTCGGTGATTCAGCAGTTGAACTGCGCTTTTGATGGTAGGCTATTAGGAGACCTGCGCAGCGCAGGGAGGAAAGCGCCGCCGGTGGCCGCTAAACGGACTGTTTCTCATGAATCTTCCGTAAGCAGTGACTTGTCGTTACCGTCGGGATGCATTTTTGCGGTTTCACCGTCATCGTCGCATTGTGCTTCTCGGCCGCACGGCCGCTGCAGGGTAGCCTGACCTTCGCCGGTGCTCCGGTCCAGCCTTGTCAGGCTCCCGTGCAATGGGAGGGGAGGATCGTGGAGTACGACCACAGCACTGGGCTGAATACACGGGCCATGATGTCGTATGATGGGCTCAATGAGCAAATTAGGGTCCTTGAAGAAAAGAGAGGACATGTGCCGTGTAAGAAGTACGTATTATACGATCGGGAGGCGTACTAAGAGTGTAAGACAAGTAGCCTAATAAGTCGCCATGTAATTTGACAAAAAGTAAAACTAATTATCTAGACTCTTGCGTTGCAATTGTTTAAGCATATATCTGTCTAAGTCGAAGTATATGATGTAAAGGTAATGTATTTGATTTTAATAAAAATCGGTCGCCTGATAAAATTCATAGGAGCGGCTGTTGACACGATGGCATTCTGGGAAATGCTGTTCCAACGCAAACAAATCGCCAGCTTTAAGTCACCAGTTCACTGCTCGTTTTTTTTAATATCAGCGGGGTTATATTTTTTCTTCAAAAGCTACATTACCAGTCTTTCAGCGTGATCTCTCTTTTTTTTGGTGATTTTTATGAATTGCCAGTTCGTGGAAGTAATTGTGGATTTCTCCTCAATCTTCATTCTGTCATTTTATTTGTGTTTTTGAGAAAGTAGGCTACCGGTCATTTACATGGATAGGGACGTGATGCCATATTGTCTCAGTCTTTGCGTGAATCGTTTGATTTCAGATCTATCGGCTTTTAAAAGGATGCGGAAGGTTCGTGCCGCTGAAATTGTTAGGTCTACTTAATACTTTCAGGGGCAGGGTGAGCAAATGCAAATGTAGTGTATCTGCCTGGGGGGGTCGCCGTGTGCTGGGTGCGGCAACGCTCATGCTCCCCAACCTGACCTGACACATTATATTATTGTGCTTAAACTCTTCCACATCTTGTTTTCCCATGGCACACCCAAAGTCAGCTTTATGCCTACCCCACTGCTTAATTCATGCGCTATACATTTTATTTAATACACACTGCGAAGAGGAGACAGGTGTTTCTCAGTTTTGTGTGGTGCAGATAATAATATGATGAACAGTAGCTGGACAGTAGCATTTTGGCAGTCAGCAGTGTTGCATGTGACGGTATCGCCCTGGGACCGGAGTCAGCCCCCCCCCGCCCCAGCTTCAGCCAAACCGTCGGTAGCCAGTCAGGAGGGATCGTCTTCACGCTCGCGCAAGAGACCAACTGCGTTTCTATCCTATGGGACGCCTCCGTCCTCTCGCTTTTGCCGACTCTGTGTCTGTAACTATTTGGTCCTATGGATTTGTGTCTGTGAGTTTATGAAAGTTTCATAAGACCTTTCCTAGATGCCATCTCTTTGTGTTCATGTTATGTGTTTTAAGTTTTTAAAAACAAATTGCATTTAATCTCTCTCTCTCTCTCTCTCTCTCTCTCTCTCTCTCACACACACACACACACACACACACACACACACACATAACATGGTTGGTTTTAAACCCAAAGTTCTCCAACAACAACCACAACAGTAATAATGATCTAACATGATCATTACAGTATGACATGTTCATTACTATAATAAATATCATAGTAGTTCATCAAAACAAGTGAGGAATGTTACAACCATTTATTATTCACTGAGAGAAAAGCATGTTTAGGCCAAAATTATAACAGTCCCCCAAAAGATGTTTTTTTTTTTTTTTAATGAGATTTGTAAAGGAGTCTTCTTTCCACTGCAGGTACTTTGAGTACATCTATCTTTTCAAGAGCGCTGTGCTCTTCCAGATCGAGCAGGTCACCAAGCTGTGCTCCAAAATCCCTCTTACGGAAGCATGGGATCCGTATGACATTCCCGACAATTCCACCTACGAAGACCAGTATGTCATCGGCGGGCCAGGCGACATGATCCAAGTGCAGGAATGGTCAGATCGGAAACCTGCCCGCAAGAGTAGGTATCATGCACCTCAGCAGCTGGCTTTGTACAACCTGGGCTGAGCTTCTGCCTTTTATCTTCTCAGATTACCTGACGTGGTGTCTCCTGTTTGTATGATAAACGTTCTTCCTATAGACCAGCGTTTCCTTATCTGGTCCTTGGAGACCCACAGACAGTCCACCGGGAGCTGGGAGGGAGCAAAAATGTGGACTGTCTGGCTGGGAGCTGAGAGGGAGCAAAAACATGCTGATTCGCACTTCATTTGCGGTATAAACGTTAAGATGCACGGTAATTTCTTGTCATAGCAGCGCAAATACACATAAAATAAGTACTCATTTGCTCTGTTAAGACAATCTACTGCCACACGTATCGCTTTTAAAGGTGAATGCGTACTTGCGTGCCAGTTATGTGCATCTGTTTATAAGGTAAAAGGAGTCTAGTCATTTCAGCATTTACCTGGTCATGAGGCTTCTAGTTTGGAACAGAAATGTGTCTTAATGTGTGATGTGTGGCTGGAGAGCATGATGGGAAATCCAGGCAGAGACGTCTCTCTTTCTTTCTCTCTCTCTCTGTCTCTCTCTCTCTCTTGCCTGCAGATGAAGCCTGGGTGGGTGTTTACACCGTCAAGGACTGCTACCCCGTCCAGGAGACCTACACGAAGAACAGCAGTGTCACCACCTCCACCCGCTTCTTTGACCTGCAGCTGGGGATCAGCGACCCGAGCGTTTTCACCCCCCCCGAAACCTGCCGGAGTGCTCAGGCCCAGAGGATGACCCAGGGATGCTGAGCGTCACATTAGCGCTGCCCCAAAACCAACACGGGGGCTCACCGAGGCTAGGGAGGGGGCGGGGCAAATCACACAGCTACTCATACAGGCCCGAAAAACACTGAATCAAGCCGGGGGGGGCACAAGGCATAAAGCAGGCAAAGAACACGAACCATCAGTTTGTTAGCGATCAAAGCACAATATGTTCGATTGTGAATAAGAAAATCATGGTTTAATGCAACCAGTCTGCTAATCTACCTCCATATTAATCTTGGAAATAGAGGAAAAGTCACACATTACCTGCTTATATGTGCAAGCTCAGTATTATCATTGTAATTTAGATCAATCTGCACACTTTTGTCCAAGATAATGACGCTTTACCATTGCCTGCTGCTGTTTTCTGGTGATATAACGAACCTGTATTTCTCAATACCATTATCCACTGCTTTAATTGATAACATTTGCCTGCTAAAATCAGGTTATTATGCAATATCTCGTTTTTGTATTTTAAGCTAAAGATGATTTGTGGCTATTGTTTGCATTAATAGCTGCTTATAATAAAGGTTAAACGTGAAATTGTGTAAAATACAAACTGATTGATGGTATTGCAACTGTAAAACAGGTGTGAAAAATTCCTTCGTGATCAGCATTAGACAGACAATCAGAATCCTAACCAATTAGCTATTTGATAATTTTTAGATTTGGGACGTCTAGTGTTTCTTAAAAGTAATCCAGCTCAACCTGCTCCAGGTAGGATGAATGGAATCATCATCACAGTGCCTTATATGCGATGATTAAGAACTTTAAAAAACTGCCTTTAAAATGATCATATACACAAGTTGAATGTACACTATATTGCCAAAAGTATTGGGACACCCCTCCAAATCACTGAATTCAGGTGTTCCAGTCACTTCCATAGCCACAGGTGTTCTTGTCTCACGGCGCACAGAGCGTAGATAGAGGTGCAGGAAGCCAGGAGTTGGGGAAAATGCAGGGTTTAATGGAAGTAAAAATAAACGAACAGACAGCAAACGCAGGTTGACATTACAATGACCAGACTGGGGAAACAAACTGAAACGCAGACTAAATATATAGGACTAATGACAACAACCAGAAACAGCTGATCACATGGGGATTCCACACAAGGTTAACGAGGGGGCGGGGCACACGGAAGGAGCGGACGATCGGGGCAGGACAACAGGTGAATAAAATCAAGCACTAGGCATGCAGACTGTTTCTACAGACAGTCGTGAAAGACTGGGGCACGATCAGGAGCTCAGTGAATTCAAGCGTGGTACCGTGATAGGATGCCACCTGTGCAATATGTCCATTTGTGAAATTTCCTCACTACTAAATATTCCATGGTCAACTATTAGTGGTATTATGACAAAGTGGAAGCAATAGGGAACAACAGTCACAAAGTGGTAGGTCATGTAAAATCACAGAATGGGGATAAAGCATGCTGAGGCACCCACAGTGTGTAGAAGTTGCCAACTGGCTGCAGAGTCAATAGCTACAGACTTCCAAACTTCGTGTGGATTTCAGATCAGGTCAGTAACAGTGCATAGAGGACTTCATGGAATGGGTTTCCATGGGCAGCTGATTCTGATTATATCACCAAGTGCAATGTAAAGCATCGAATGCAGTAGTGTAAAGCATGCCGTCACTGGATTCTGGAGCAGTGGAGATGTCTTCTCTGGAGTGACGAATCACGCTTCCCTGTCTGGCAGTCTGATGGATGAGTCTGGGTTTGGCGGTAACCTGGAGAATGTTACCTACCCGACTGAATTGTGCCAAGTGTAATGTTTGGTGAGGGGGGATTATGGTGTGGGGTTGTTTTTCAGGGGTTGGGCTTGGTCCCTTAATTCCAGTGAGAGTAACTCTTAATGCTGCAGCATTCAAAGCCGTTTTGGAGAATTTCATGCTCCCAACTTTGTGGGAACTGTTTGGGGATGGCTCCTTCCTGTTCCAACATGACTGTGCACAAAGCAAGGTCCATAAGGACATGGATGAGTGACTTTGGTGTGGAGGAACTTGACTGGCCTGCACAGAGCCCTGACCTCAACGCAATAGAGCATGCACCTTTGGGATGAATTACAGCAGAGACTGTGAGCCAGGCCTTCTCGTCCAACATCAGTGCCTGACCTCAGAAATGCTCTCCTGGAAGAATGGTCAAAAATTCCCATAAACACACTCCTAAACCTTGTGGATAGCCTTCACAGAAGAGTTGAAGCTGTTATAGCTGCAAAGGGTGGACCAACTCCATATTAAAGACTATGTATTAAGAATAGGATGTCATTAAAGTTCATGTGTGTGTAAAAGCAGGTGTCCGAAAACTTTCGGCAATATAGTGTAGCTCTGCAGCGGGATTTAAACTATAGGACTGTAGAACTATAGGTAGGGTCTCTATAGGCACAGGGACCATTTCTTAATGAATGGCAGGAGAGGAGATGCAGCTTGGCTATGGATTTGCGTTTCAGCTATAAAAACCGACTCATGAATGGTGTTTAGTAGTCATGTGGTTAATGGTGAATTAGCTTTTACCAAAGTACGTCTATTCCAAGTAGTGCTGTCACGACATAATCGCGATGCGCTATAAGCACCAAGGACTGTTTACGCCCATCATATAAAATCCTGCCGATTATCGCGCACTTGCCGTATGATCGCGATTATATCCGGAAAACCATAATTCTATGTTACTAAGGGCGATCAATTACAAAATATTTCAGTTTAAATTTCACCCTGTAGTGTATATTTAATATGCGTGAAAGGTGTAAATGTTTTGGTTATAAAAGTTGTATGTTTGAACTCAGAGCAAACGTAGTCCAGTTGAATTTGAAAGTTTCAGGGATCTAACAAAACTGCGGATGCAGCTGCGATCGAAAGGCGGGCTAGTGAAGGGAGGATTATGGTCGGAAAGGTCCTGGGTCGAGCGGAGACCAACATACCAAGACTAAGTAAATAAACTGTGATGGGGCTCGGGGACTTGCTGTTCTTCATAATAAATACGCTCAGTTTATGGCTGCCTTCAAATGTCAAAATATAACGAATACGCCTTCAACTACGGCTCACATGAAATCCTGGAGACTAATTCACGGCTGGAGTTAGCTGGTTTTCCCCAACAAAAAATTAAAGACAACTTAATTAGATACAAAATAAGATGCTTTTTGTTTTCAGGTTGTTTTCCTGAAACGCAGCATAGAAATAAACACGATTCTCGTGCGCGCCATTTAGGCAATTTATTAAGAATAGTTACAAAATGCGTTCACTGCTCCTAAACAGTTAAATCTAAGCGAAGGAAAATCCGAGTTGTCACAGTTTGACATCCTGGGCCAGGCTTTGTATTTTAAGAGTGCATATTAAATGGTTCGTTCCCGCACTAAATTATGTGTTTTTGGTTTCGTATAACCACTTTCGTTCCCAGTGTTTCATATTCTGTTTCACTTATGAATTGTGATATCTGTGTTATTAGGACCGACATTTCGTATTTTCTTCTCCAGTCAAGAAGCTTGGTACGGCTTCCAAAGCCGATGACAGGTTTTGCCCTGTTTTACTTAGGTCAAAAATGAGAAGGAAAGTTTTTAACCACTGACAAGTCATGTTTCTTGAACAATCATAAAAACATTTCCCAAAAGAAAACGCTGGCAATTCTTGGAAATAATCTAGCCGCAAACCACAGCGTCTCCGCTGGTTTTCCATCTTTTGCAATTGCCTTTGAAAGAGCTGAAATACCGTATGGTTTCCAATGTATGTTGAAGCTTTGAATCTTCATAATTAAAATGTATTCGGTGATTTTCATATCAAGAGTGCAGAATTGCGATGGGCCGTCAAATAATAATAGTGTTGCACTTTAAAACCATAATTCAGTTTCAGCCAAACGAGCTCTGGTTAAACTCAACTTGACCTCCCCTAACCATTGTTGCTGTCAGGACATTTTGTCGTCTTTCAACATTTTCGTATATTAGCGCAATAAATCTTAGCTATTACCTGCCTGTTTAGGGACTGATAACAAAAACGTATATATTAGAAATAATGTATGATGTTATTGCATGGAATCCACTCATAAAACAGAATTTTGCTTTGCTTGCATTTGTCTTTACGCCGGTCTGCATAAACCGAGGTCTTAGAGTCAAGTTAGCTAGTCTGTGGTTTGGATGGGTCCAATTTTGTTCCTTTGTGGGGATATGCTGTGTTGCTGTTGTGGGAAAAACACTACTCTACACAAGTGTATTTGGCGATTTAGAAATCGGCTTACAATGAAACAATGAAAATATCATCTGCCTTCTTTACCACTTATCTACAGCGCAGGGCCATGGTGCTTATTTAACTGGATAAATGTATCTTTTAATTTAAAACCATTATATATTCAATTATAAGAAGTAACAGTTGAACAGTTCAATAAGAGTGGGTGACAGATTGTATGTTTTCTAGAACCTTCTTGATGGACACGGCGTCACTGCTCATGGTCACCATGCAGGGTGACCTTGGCTTCTTGCGAAGTCGGGGTAGGTGAGATGTGATGAGGGGACACCCCGCCCCCCGCACCATGGAATCAGGCTCAGAAGCATGAGGCTACAGATGCCCATGATGTCAGCCCCTGTTAACGACAGCTGTTTTGATTGGCTGGGGTGGGGGATGGGGTCGTTTTAGCGAAATAGCACTTCCGTTTGACAGTTCGGCAGTTTTAGGATGCCTGAGGATCTCTGGTCAAGGTAATGGCAAGGAGTGCTGCAGAGCATTCTGGGAGTGATAGAATTTCAGGCTTGGCTAACCGGCCTAATGAGGTGGAGCTGTTAGATTTATGGGTACAGATAGCTGGTGAAATTCAGTCTGTGTTATTCCTGGGGGACAGTAATTCAAGCTGTGTAGCATAGCATTTCTGGGGGGGGGCAAACTTACCCGTGAGGCCTCGAGTGATGTTTCTGCCAGCTAGTCCACAGGCTGACTGGTACGTGCCCAGCTCTCATCTGCCAAAAAAATCATATTAGTGTATTATAGGGCACATTTTAAAAAGTTAGTGGCATTATTCTGCCTGAAATATAAACCGTTGTCATTTGGTCCTTGTGTCGCATTGCCTCAAACACCTCATTATGGATTTTTTTTTGGGGTTCCGGCTACAGGCGGCTTCTGCCTCCCCCTCGGAAAGCCGCAGGCACGGAGAGCCGTTGGGAGTCCACGTTCCCAGGAGAATCACATCTGACCAGTTTCGGGGATCCAAGCCACTGTGCATGGTGACCACAACAGCTCAGGGCAGGCCCGCTTTCCTGTAAGTGCATTTTGAAAACACACCATAAACACAACACTCCTCTCTCGCTCAAGCGTGTATTTAAAATAACCAGGCTCTCCGGCCAGCTTAGCGAGCCAAGTGGTTTTGGATCGCGGCAGACAGCCTTGGACCAGGTACTGGGATTGAAGGGACCCCACTGCAATGCTTGGCGCCCCCTAATGGTGAGTCACAACCACTGCTTAGCAAAGTGTATATTCAGTGTTCGGGGTCAGTAAAATGACACATGTACCATTCTTGATCCTGTCCAGCTGAGCTGTATAAACCACAGCCCAGCCTCATTCCCCTATAAACAGCTAATTTATTGGAACAAACAAGTTCTGGTGAGCTGCAACACTGCACAGAGCAATTATAGACATATAATTAGAGCGAAGGAGCAGAAGCTGAACTCATCCTGCGCTTGTATGCACAGCCACATTTACAAGACGTCGGGAGACTAACGAAAAGGGCGCCCCCTTGCTGCAGGCTCTGTAACACCCATTTTGGAGGACAGTATATCGTAGATTGAAGCCAGTATAGGATTTTAATGGGGCAAGAAGAATAGAGCGAGCTGTAAACAGTAATCGGTAGTGTGCTCACAAAATGCTAACCGCCGCACATGCTTTCTCACAGTTTGTAGGCTAATCTAAGTAGTATCTTAAATTGCACTCCCTGCACCCTGGCCAGGATAACACGGCTGGAAGGTGGATGGAACGATGTGATAAGTACATTTGCATTTGGAACTATTCAACCCACTCACCTCAAAAGACATAATTATGGAAGCCCTTTTCCGCCATCTAGAGGAGAAAATAATATACATCTCAGAATTCTGAGTTATTAAATCGAAATTCTGACTTAATATCCCAGAATTCTGACTCACTCAAGCTTCCTACGCCTCTCTGCTGGAATCTTTGCCCATTTGGCGCACCCGATTCTGATTGTACTGAAAGTCTATTCCTGACTCTGAAAGATCCTGTTAGTAAATTTGCCTATCCCAGCAGCCCTTGCGAACAGCGTTTGGATTAATGGATGTCACCACTACGTTTTCTACATATTAATGAATGAAAGATACGATATATGCTTGTGACTTTGGTATTTGGTATCTAGCGGAAGCTGATACCAAAGGCAGCAATGGAGGTCCTCAGCCTACTTTGTTGGCTGTCACTCATCATTCCACGCCGCTCTCAGCTGATACCCCGCCCCTCTCAGCTGATACTCCGCCCCTCTCAGCTGACATCTTGCCCGTATGCCAAATTAGTGTCGAAAGTATGAAACTGAAAAATAAGATCTGAAAGTGAAAAGATCTGAAACCGAAGACTTTGAGTTTCAATTCCTTTTTTTCAAGTTACAAAACTATTGGCCCTAATTTAGCACCATAACTCTTGCCACTGAAACTCCTTCCTCCAGGGGGTGCTCCACGATGCAGGATTTAAGGTAATCTGGGCTAAACGGACTTAATCTCAGTTGCCTTACATTTAGCTCGGGCTACCTTAAATCTGACACAGGGGTTTTTCTTAGTTGTCCTGATTAAGATGCTAAGGGCTCTTGATGAAATGTTGGGATTTCTCTCACAGCCTGGAAGGTTTTCAGCTTTGCCATGAATTTAACTTCCTTATCACGCTCCAAATGGTGTTGCTTGAAATGTTCAATTGTAGAGAAATTTCAATTAAATTTGTTTAAACAACCTCTGTTTAAGCTCCTTAGTTTTACCCATGACTGCCGCTCACTGTCACTACATTCATGAGTGGGGTTTCCATAGCTCAAGCTATTTAAGCATCACTATAGAGTTCCCAAAGTCTAAATGATGGATTTGTCCCATTCAGCACACTTAAGGCAAAGCACACTGAGATACTGCACACCATGGTGACGCAAACATCCAAGGTGTGCTTATGTCTGTGAAAAGCTCACACGTGTGGGGATTGACACTGCAGCTGTTGTAATTTGTGTCGGCTGTGATTTGGCTTGTCCTTCAGTGCAGCCCAGACTATGTAGACATTTGCTATACAACTTAGCACACTGGAATTTACATTTCTTCAGAGGCTTGTTGGACTCTGACCTCCTCGTGTTCGACGTCAACATTAGTTATCACTGATGCAGTGCATTGTGGTCTATATAGGTAGCCGACAACTGCTTCCATACGGTGTTTGCCAAAGTGGGGATGAAGTGCACGTCAGCTGCGCTGCACTTTGCTTACTTGAGAGGCGGGACAGCCTTGAATATTTGTGCTAAGCACACGAAACGTGACAAAATCAACCTTTTAACTCCACTTTAAGGCATAAAAACTAACAGAAGGCTTTTGTAAAAGCAATATCCTACAGGGGTTTAATAATTGTGACATGTCTATATTAACAAAATATCCTCTTACTCTAGAATGCTACATCATACATGCTCTTTGCTTATTTTTTATTTTTTTGTATCACTCAACTGTTAAAGAAGTAATCCAGAGCAAAATCTAGCTTTTAAAAACTTTTCATTGGTAAAACCTTACGATGTTTCGGGGTTGAGTATTTCCGAATGCCACTGTAAGCTATATGAACTACATGTTATGATCAACAGCGCCATCTAGAGGCTGCTATGTATTCAATTCTTGGGGTTATACGTATTGCGTATGATTTGATAAAGTACAGATTTAAATTTTACATAGGTTTTTATATAAAGCAAATACCGATTATTACAGGTTTGAGTAGTTACCGAAAGGGCGACGTGGCGCATTATTTCATGCCTGCATTTCCCTAACGGACCGATCCCGAAAGGAAACGAGCCGGACTGGATGAACCCCGGCCGGTCCCACCCTATGGCCCGGAACAGTTTCACTAACATTTTCACTCCAGCGGATTTCGAATTATATTCGAGACCAATAAAACCTGCTGAAATCCCTTACTGAGTATTTTCCCGCAGGGCCTGCATTGCAGCTGTGCATAAAACTCCAGGTTACGATTATAAACGGCGACATTAGACTACATCTCCCATAGATCCGCGTCCGACAACAGCCCGTCTTGCGCTTCCTGACAGCCCCTGGCCATTTCTGCTGGATGCGGGCGCCCACTGAGGTAGGTGCTGGACCCGATGAGGGGGACGCGGAGTAGCCGTATTGTGCCGAGCTTCGGGGACGGTGCCGTCCGCAGGGTGTCCCGGAAACCCGCCGTTTGTGATCAGGGCGCTGCATTGGATATATGGTTCGGTTTGTCATACGACACCGTCACTAACACCCAATAATAATAACAGTAATAACATGCGCCATATACAGATCAAGGAAAACAGGTTAAGGAAACTCGCTTCTTATCCTGATCCACAAACACAGGAGGGACAATAGACAAAAGGCGTCGGCGGTTGACGTGGTGTCCTGCCGGCGGCCCGCGTTGAATATCCCCCGGTGGGCGTCGCATCCTTCGTTGATCGGTTAATAGACCGCATTTCATATCTTTCCTGCTTTTCTGAATGATGATGATCTTTAACGATGAAGGGCTGGGGTAGCGTCAAAGGCCAAATGTGGGCTGGGTACTAAAATTATTATTATTATTATTATTATTATTAATACCGGGGCTCCATGTTTGCTGTCTTTTAAATGTTTGTTTGCAGTTGGGAAAAACTACACACTGTTAGGACGCCTGTCAGTGTATTAAAACAGGGTCCGTGTTGTGAAAAACGTCAGTGCTGGAAGGCTATCAGTAAGATGCGGGTGATCGCTCCGCATTGGGGGGGGGGGTGCTGCCCCTCTCATATCTACTCCACGGTGACCATTGAACCTGTTCTCAGTGGTCAGCACTGATATTTTGACCGAGACAACGCCATGTATCTGATCCCGGAGTCAGCAGACAGTTACTTTGGCATAAGGACAAATAAGCAGTTCTCCTTATATTTAAGTCTGAACTTCGGGCTAAGGCTGTGAAATGTTTGCAGGCTGTGTCACTGTGAGTCTGCATATGAGGCTTGTGTCAGCATATAGGCTTTAATGACACCCCCGCCCATGGCTTCCTCTAATCTGCTATCGTGTGTGGAATGCCCCCCCCCCCACAATGTTTTTGTTTGGCTTCAGTCATACCCCCGATAAACATGCCTTTCCATTTAAATTGTGACCTGCGGCAAGCAAATCTGAAACACCATCAGCCTCGAAAGTGTCTGTGGGCAGTGGGGGGGCATTATCTGCTGTTCTTAGCCTAGTTTTCTGAGGACGCCCAGCAGCGTACGTGCCGCTGTAAGATTCTCCTTTACTCGTTTACACTATAGAGGCTGCGGTCTGCAGGGACATGCTGTCGTTCTGATGCAGCCAAATCGTGCAGAGAGATACACAGGAAGTCACATGGTTTCCGCGCCGAGGAGCGATTTCACTCGCTCTTAATCTTAATCTTTATAGCTCACGGAAGCCCTGTGTCCCGATACGCGCAGCGGAAATGCCGCGTCTCTCCGTGGGGTCACCGCCAGCCACCTGTACTAGATTCAAACTGTATTTCCTGCCCTGTTAAAGGTCACATTATTACCGTGCAATATCTGCTAAAGATGGTTTGTGCCTCCACTATACACTGTTTAAAATCTACCTCAATAAAATACGGTGTGAGAGGGTTGCGTCTTAACTGGCAGTCTTTATCTTTCGCAGTGCCGACGACAGATACGTCAAAAATTGGAAGAAAAGCGCCCAAACCCTAATAAATAGGTTTTTAAGTGGCGTGATCTTAAATCGGCCTCATCGTGAGAGAAGCATGTGTTAAGGATCATTATGTGTTAGCGGCGTCTGTCTGCGGCATACAGTCTCTTCAGCACCTTTCAGCGTTAATATGCGCTTCTGCTCTGTATCCCGATCTCCAGTCTATAGCCTTCAGGCTCCCCGCCCTTTGAGCGCTGCTCTCACGGCCAGGACCCAGCAGAGAGCGACGGATCTCCGACGGCCTTTAATGCTTAAGAAGGTACTGACGGGCAAGGACGACGTACATTTCCCAATAAATAGCAATGAAGGGATTATGCAGTCCTTGTAAAATGAATTTATTAATTAAAAGTAATTACCCTAATTAATACAAATATTTAGGGTAATTTATTTAAATCTTTAATTTATTTGCAGTTGTCTGTGTCTCTTTTATTTGTCAATTTAATTGATTTTTTTTTTTTTAAATCGTGCTTTACTTGACAGTGTTTGTCTCCTGCTCTTGCACTTTTGCCGTCTGGGGCGGTAATGCAGTTCTAGCTGGCCACCAGAAGGTGGCGCTCACGGTCAGGGCATGGAGAGCCCCTCCAGCGGCAGCCTGCCGTCGCGGCAGACTCCGCTCTCCTCCCGGGTTGAGGCCTACGAGGCCATCGGCAAGAAGTGTGTGTCGGACGTGCGCCGGACATTCTGCCTCTTCGTGACGTTTGACCTCCTCTTCGTCACACTGGTGTGGATCATTGAGCTTAACGTACGTCGACATCCCGGCGACATCTCTGACTGCCCTGGACTGGGCGACATTCCCCAATATGAGCCAGGTGTTTATCCGTGTCTCTCCTGCAGGTCAACGGAGGGATCCAGAAGCAGCTGAATGCGGAAGTCCTCCATTACGATTACCACATCTCCTTCTTTGATATTTTTGTTAGTAAATTCATTTGTTCCTATGTCATTGTATGAATTGGGCAATTTTGCGGTACATGAGATGTAGTTTTGTCCTTTATCCTGCTCTCTCTTCCGAAACCTGCCCTTAGACTTCCATCTTTTTGGGGTCAGTCTGGACCCCCACCGACCCCAGGCAGAAATTTCAGTGGGGTGGCCAGGGATTTTCGTGGGGTGACACAAACATCAAGACATTATTATTATTATTATTATTATTATTATTATTTAGCTGGCTTTGTTTATTCCATTCCAGTGGTTTTGAAGTGGAACATTGCTAACTAATTTAAAATATGAATAATTCATTAAAAACCCGACAAGAATAATTAGTATAAACTACATTTAAAATCAGTCAAACGTTTTGCACACCTCTTCATTAAGGATAGCTAAGGTGTAAATCAGTTAAGAATGCAGACTGAAGGGCTTGTCGTACGCAGTTAACGGTCCGGTGGTGCGCGAAAGATTTTCATGGTTTTGCTTCTGAAATAAAATCTCTGCCGCCTCGTTTGAGGGTGACCGCCGCTTGGTGGCGCCCTTGGCCTCCGGTATGTGCCAGCAAAGTTGTGTACTTGCCGAATGTCCATCCTGCCGTCTGTCTCCCGCTAGGTCCTGGCTGTGTTCCGCTTCGCAGTGCTGATTCTGGCCTACGCCGTTTGCAGGCTCCGCCACTGGTGGGTCGTTGCGGTAGGTGACCGACGAGGCGTCGTTACCAGCACAGGACACTAGAGGGCACTTTTGCTCCTCTGTGGAAGTAACTTGCGCTACTGAGCAGATTTGGCCTTGAAGAACTTTTTAATCTGGCGGCGGCGTATGAAGAAGATACAGTTTGTTGACTGAAAAAAGAGTTTGAGGCCATAGTGTTGTTCTCTTTTTGGTATATTTAGTGTGTATACATCAATTTTACCTGTAATTTCCTGAACTAGAATCATGCAGCACTGATTCCCCAAGGTGTCAATGATCACATTGTCTTACCTCTAAAGGAGACTTTCATATTGAAATGACCAGCTGCTGAAGATGCAATGCATTTAAATGAAATGCCATTTTCTCTGCAAAAACTAGTTACAGTGACCCTGCACTGTAGGTTTGATAAGATTCAGTTGTGTACAATGGTCGTGCTGTGGTGCACTTACTGCATCCACCAGAACACTGTACGTGATGTTACTCGGCTGTAGTCAGGTAGTCTGTTGCCATTTCTGTTCCAGGTAACGACAGCAGTCACCAGCGCATTCCTTATAGTCAAAGTCATCTTATCAAAGGTACCCGATTTTTTTCCCTTGTTTGATCCTCATTATGATTTTTTCCCTTGTTTGATCCTCATTATGTTTACTGGAATGTAACACATTTAAAGGTGTTTTTGCGGTTCAGCTTCTCTCCCAGGGTGCCTTCGGCTACCTGCTGCCCATCTTCTCCTTCATCCTGGCCTGGATCGAGACGTGGTTCCTGGACTTCAAGGTCCTGCCTCAGGAGGCAGAAGATGAGAAGAGTGAGTTCGCCGGCGGACCCGTCATTGATCAGAGGCCCTGATCGTGATGGAGCCCCAAGCGATAGCGATAACCTGCCCTCCACCCTCCTGCTCCTCCAGGGCTGTTCCTGGTTCCCGACATGCTGGAGCGGGCCCCTCTGATGCACCCGGGGCCCCTTTCAGATGGACAGTTCTACTCCCCTCCAGAGTCCGTAGCTGGTAGGTCTATTGTGCTTTTATAGACTAACTTTCTTTCTTTTTTTTTTTTTTTTTAGCTCTGTTGGATTATGCAGGTTTTCTGACGGCTGGCATTATGTAAACTTGTATCCTGAAGCTATGTCACATCGATAGATCGATGCGGATTCGACCAGCACTGCATCCATGATTATGTAACTGTGCTTAGCTATGATGCTGACCTGTTACACTGAACTGTGTATTGTTGCATCAGGTACACAGAACTCTGGAGTCGACTTCCAGTACGTTTCTCATATTAACATAGCAGTGATACAGTAATATATTTTCATAGCACTAATTGGTGTTAATATATTGGGAGTTTTGAAGAACCGCGTGGAAAAATATAGGCTGGCGTTTGTTTAAGACCACATCTCAAGTCTGGATCCATGAAACGCGCCCTTTAAGTGCAGTAACGTATTAGTTGTTTTTAGAGATGCCGTTAGCGTTACCGTTAGCAAAGCTGCGCTCGTTCCCATCATTCACTCGCCTGGATCGCACCCAAGTCTGGCTGTGGTCTTACTGGTGCGTCTTCCAGGACTCCGCAGAAAAACTGCTGAACCACAGGGCTGTTGCCAGGAGAAGTGGCATCGTTATTGGGGTTTATTTAAGTGGCGCTGCGACGTTATTGCCGTGGCCGTGGGCTAGTGCTGTTCTGCCGAGAATGCAGATGCTCACCCGCGGTTTGGCGAGGAGACAAAATAATGCGTTCCGATAAAAGTTTATCATCATATAGTATTGTTTTTTTTTTTGTTTGTTTTTTACCGAATGAAAGCATCCAGTTTGTGTGTACGTTGAAATTTGAGGTTTTTTAGATGAGTTTGAAACGGCATTTTAGGTCCTTTGTTTCATAACTTAATACTTTAATAAATATGTGACTTTTTAAATAGCTGTGAATACGTTCGCAGATTCTGATGAGGGAGCCGACGAAAAACAGGACCCGGAGAAGGTGCCTTTTTAACAGGTACTGCTCCCATAACAGCCGGGGAACACGATCGGTTCGCTAAAACTTGTAACAGAATGCTGGGAAGCCTGGGATAAATCTTCAGTGGATCTATATTAATGTCCGAGTCTTAAAATATGTGTGGTGGCCGTAATTATTATGTTTAAATCACTCCTTTAGGTTAATTTTAATAAAATAAATTCTAGCCAATGCTCATAGTATACAATATAATAATCAGATGCTATTTCTATAAAGGTATCCCGCTAGGCCGGAGTGAGGAGGCAACGGGCGATGCGGCTGGGTCGCCGGATCCACCTCGCCTTCGTCCCCTGTGCGTCTCTCCTGACCGGCGGCGGGAGACCCATAGACCCGTCCGGAGAGCCAAGACCGTTTATTTCTGCTTTAATCTGGGCGACTCTGCTTGATTCCAGTGGAAGTGTGATTATGAAAGAGGCGTATGAAATGCATTTTATAAATCCATCATATGACAAGTGTAAGATGGTCCGAATGATTATTATTTTTAAAATCTTTTGTGTTATTTATTGCTTCGAAAACTGATTAAAGCCTAATGAAAACTGTGATCTCTGCAGTGACCGACACAGGATTGCACTCCTCCCATTCGCGACTTTCTTGATTTTCTAACTTGATTTTCATGTCGGCCTCGGAGAGATTGCAGCCGGTGAAACAAACCAGAATTATTAGCGTGTAGATGTAGAGTCGTGGCCTTTTTAAAATGGCGGTAATTCTTCGCACATACGTTTTTTTAACTCCATTAATATTTTTGTGTGTGAATTTATTACGGTGACTTCTGGGACACTGGTTTTGTATGTAGCGTTATGCTGTAACTGCATCTATAAGAGCCATCAGATCTTCGGAAGACCCAGCAGTTTGGAGCAGGACGCTTTACTGCCTGATAATTGTGGTTTAATTTGCCGCCATACCCTAGGCTGAGTTTTAAGTGTTGAATAAAAGCATGTTATTGCAACTGTTAACACATATATTAAAATTATAATAAATATGAATGGCTAATCATAACAAAATATTGTTTGGGCATTTTGTATTTTTATTGTTTTTATTAATCATTTATCTATTAATTTTTATCTTATTGGCTTTCTTGCTTGCGTGTAAACGTGAAAATCCTCAGCTTTTTCTTCATATATATACATAAGGACTGTTCTCAGTATTATTACAGCTGTGTAAATGCCGCTTAAATACATATTTCACGAAGCGAAGGAGCTGTAACAGTGCACTTAATCGAAAATCTGAATCTAAGAAATAACGGCATTAATTTCTCCGCGTGCTGGAAGCTCAGCGCGTGCTATAAGGCTGCATGTGTGACTTTGACACCCCCTTTCTTTAAGGTAATTTTCCGTCGCGGGGGCTCTGGGGTATGTGGAGGAAGTGGAAATGTTGCTATCTCTCTGTGATCTGCTTGCCCGCAAAGAAAAACATCGCAACGGCTAATAACCTCGCAACTATCACACGTATTTTAACTTCATGGGTTTTTTTCCAGCAAGAAAAAAATAACCACATTTCATTTCACACGAGCTACTGCATTTTTCGTTAATGTTGCTTTGCCAAATTACAAATTGCGCGCACGTATAGTGAACAGGGTGAACAGGGTCAACAAAATATGATTTTAAGACATAGTATCTTAATTCTACCTCTCATCTGGAATACCGTGTTACCACGGCTGGATCCTAATTCCGATGCTGATTCACAACTGGCTTGAAACAATCTATTTACAATGATAAAAAATGTAAAACAACATATGTACGTCACCTCCATGCAGTAAAAGCCAGTTAAAAGCCATTTATAACAATTAATTTATTTTTATGAGTGCCTTTTATCTTTAGATTATCTGTTAAACTACGAAATTTTAATAGTTAGGCTGTCAGCTCTATCGAAGAGGAAAGTTCTTACACCGAAATCATTGACGTGTATAATGAAAAATATGTAACATTTTTTAAATGTTCCATTGGGCTAAGAAAAAGGCTTTATTTAATTACGAATTTCATCGAGTCAGTCAACAACTGTGTTAGTGCTTACCACGCACATGTAAAGTAGGCTATTAGAAAATAAGATTCAAAGCATATTCCTGAACACAATGTATGAACGCAATTGAAAGGGCAAATGGTTAAAAATGTTTCCAAAGATAAAAGCGAGGAACGATACGTTTGTGTGGAGCCCCCGGTAATGTGCGTGTGCTGTTAGGAAACTGGTATGAACGAAAACGGGTTTAAATTTGAGTTTAAAAAATATTTACGTAAATGCACCAAATAAAAAGCCATTGGATTTGTTTAGCAATTTTTAAAACGATCTAATTACGACAAATTTGTCTTCCCCACTAAAGAGGTTTTAGGTTTAACATTGCAAAGAACTATTACCAGTCACGCAGAAATCGTGTTTGATTTCCCTGCTAATTTTCTTTTAAAATGTTCTCTCTTATACCATACCTCTCTCTCTCTCTCTCTCTCTATATATATATATTTGGTATAAGATATATATATATATGTGTGTGTGTGTGTGTGTGTGTGTGTGTAT
>JAODJU010000081.1:7449764-7468631 GCA_026776725.1 Gnathonemus echidnorhynchus
TTGAGAAAAGGGGGGCCCTGCAGAGAAAGTTTGGGGACCACTGGAGTAGAGGAAGATGTAAGCCCCGCCCAAACTTGCCTCATTTTACATTGCCAATCAGCTGACACAGTGTGTGGTGACATGCCACACCCCTTCCAGAAGACTTTCAGCATTAACACATTTGTTAATATGTAGTTATGTTTTTGTTATATATACCTATATAGCAAAAAAAAAAAAAAAAGACCCTTAGTGTTCTCCAGAGTAGCAAGACAGCCGTGAAACCTACTTTGTAGAGGAAACCAGGGGGCATGTCCGAGGCTGTGGGAGACCCAATGTCTTTGGCTGCCTGGCCGTCCGGTGTCACGCTGTTGTCGCTGGTCGCTGAGGGCGAGGTGATGTCACCGTCACGGTCGTCGTCACCCTCGTTGCTGGAAGCTGGCTCGATCACCACGGAGGGGATGGGCATCTTCTCCTTGAGGGGCAGGTGGGGAGAGAATTACCATACACAGATACACATATAAGCTCTCTCTGTTGGCTCCCCCTATTGACCACTTATGTAACTGCAGTGTTGTTTTATAACCCAGTACATACATGAAGCAAATGTCTTTGGACACAAAACATATACTAATAGCCCATATTACCATTATATTAAATTATATATTATATTATTATAAAAATATTTACTATAATCAATCGATAATCAATGCATGACAGTAGGTCTGTTGTGTAGGTAAAACTGAAAAAAAGGCTAAAAATGATGGAATTTTGGTTCACACATTTCATAGTACATTTCAGATTGCCCATAATTATGTGTGCGACAGGGATCTGATGTCACAAGAACAGAGAACCAATCAAAGAAGAAATCGAGCAACACTTTAACATTCAATACAATGAAGAATAGCAGAAAAAGTCATTTTTCATTTTTTTTAAAGTCATTGCTATGAATAAAAAACTTTCACATTACAGCATCGGCAGAATTTCTCAAGGAAGGTGAGCATATGTACCTCCTTGGACTCAGCATCTTCAGCACCAACTTTATCGATCTCATCCTCAACTCCAGGGGCTACAGTCTAAGAAATCATTTTCAAACATGAAGGCCAGTGTTTCAGCACTGCACTCTGGCAGATGGCCAGCAGGTGGCGCCATATACCAGAGGAGATACACCTGAGCATGATGCAGCACCGGTCAGGACACATGGAGGGGGTGGGACTGGCTAGTTAGTATAGCTAGGTGTGGTAAAATTAGCCTTCACACATACCGACTTTGCCCTCTGAATGACAAATAATTTTACCACTGGATTTCACTGTGCATTTCCCCTTATAAAGATTTAGTGTAAAGAAATCCAACATCCTTGACAGCTGACATGTAGTTAGCCTGTTGTGGTTTGGTGGATTGGTGCCACATATCACAGATATATATTTTTTCTATACCACCTGGTACTTCTTTCATAGTACAAGTAACTAATGCAATTCTACGTCTCTATCTACTGAGGTGACATTCAAATATTTCCCATTATTACATATTCTAGACTTTATAAGGGGGTCTCACAGACTCTGGTCGTTTATGATGCCCAGGATATGGGTGGGGGTGCATGGAGATCTCCCATGGAAGGTCAGGAGGGCGACCTTGACCAGAGTCAGTGACTCAGCAGCTGACAGACACTCACATCAGTGTTTGTGTCTGGGTGGGGGGGGGAGGTGTGGGATGTTCTCACAGACTGGCGAGTGTGAATTAACCAGCAGGTCCTCTGCAGTAAGCAACGTCTCTGAGGCTAATTAATCAGCATCACCCAGATGCGTTTTTGCAGGGCACGGTGGGTCCTGGGGTTGGTGATCTCCCTCGGGTTCATGTCAGTTAATCCACAAGTTCATCGGTCGCCACACAGCAGCGTTAACGAAACACGGAAACTACGAGTGGTAAATCACACGGGACCCGTGCGGGTTTCCCCTCGATCACGGTGCCGCTCTTTCCCTGTAGACGTGACTGCATATTACAGAAAACGCAACTGACACACAAGCTGCAACCCCAATCAAATCATAGCCCAGTTGGGTTTAGCTTAGCTACAGTGCTAATGAGCGCTGGAAGCAAGATCTGTCATTTTAAATACACACGACTCACTCAGCTTCTCCATGCTAATCTTAGGCTTTCTACACTAAACATACGAAAACATACGTTTGTGATGGATAAAGCACTTATTAAGTCACTGTCCTCACATGCTTATTCACTGAACTTTGCTCCCCTAAGGTTCACGCACAATTCAAGCAAGCTAATGAATAATTATAATTACAATTACAATGCAGGGATACACGACACCGCACAGATTCAGGATCTGTATGACCTCAGAACACAAACTGCACAAACCAACCATATAATCAGCGACACCATGACTGCTCACAGAATGGTCTGCTGATATCTGCTGACAGCACTGGAGCGCCATTGAGAAATGGCACCCCCTATTGGGCAAACCATGTACTGCAGTGTCAGACAGGCCCACTGTGGGACTTTGCTGAGACTGGAGAGGCCTTCACAGTGAGAAGTGGGAAAGGCTACAGAAAGGAATGTAGGGAGGAATGAGGAAAGGAGGAGGAGAGAATGAATGAAATAGATGAAAACAGAGTTACATGACCTGATGTGAGAAACATGCCGATGGCGGGGCTTATCATGCGCTGTCAGTCACTGAGTGCCCCAATGGGCCCCAGCAAGAATCAGTATTCATGAACAAGGGTTAAACTGGGCAGTGATGATCAGAGCACGACAGTCTCCCGGGGCTCTGAAGCTTCATTCCAAGCTTCATCCCAAGCTAGCGGGCTGATGAGTTAGCGGCCGGACTGGGGGGAGGACCTGGGGCGGGCAGTCAAAAATAGTTACCGGAGTCTCTGTGGGGGGGGATCCTTTCTCTGCCTCCACAGATTGAGCAGCTTCCTACATTTGGAAAGAAGTTACGGACACTTACAGTGGTGGAAAAGGTCCCCTTAATTCTTATTAGTGTGACCAGGAAAGCGGGTCAAAACAAGGGGAATACTCAGGGAGAAGGGGCACATGTTCATCAGGCTTGCAGGTAGCGTCACGTGACCGGACATGCCCCGCCCTCCCTGAGGCCGGGCTCATACAGGCCACGCCCTCCCTGAGGCCGGGCTCATACAGGCCACGCCCTCCCTGAGGCCAGGCTCATACAGGCCAAGCCCTCCCTGAGGCCAGGCTCATACAGGCCACGCCCTCCCTGAGGCCGGGCTCATACAGGCCACGCCCTCCCGTATGGCCTGGGATACCCGCAGCCTGTGACATCAGCAGCCATAGTTACCGCGGCCGGTTCGGTGGGGGCCTCAGATATGGGGCCTGCTTCACTGGGGGAGCCTTTTTCTTCAGGGGCCGCTGGGGGCATCTATGCGTGGAGAGATCAGAGTGTGGGGAATACACACAGCTTGGGTCACACAGTTTAGTGCGAGCTCTTCACGGATGTTGCCACTGATTACGAGAACCAAACACCCATGAATTTCTGAATGACATCTCACCAGGTTCCTCAGGAGCAGACAAGCTAGGTCACCTTTCAGTGTTCCTCCATGATACAACACGTAACAGCAATAAGATCTTTATCTAAGACTGCATCCGGAATGCATCAACTTTCTGGGAATCTCATGGTGTATTTTAAATAAAACTACATGCAGATAAAATACATTATTAATTAGCTATACTGTGACATTTTTACCTCACCTGCACTGTATTCTTTCTTTTCCATATTTTCACTTATTTATCGTGTTGGGATCTCTCTTTATAATGCTGTTGGACAACAAGAGTTCCCTCAAGGATCTTTTTAAAGCTCAGATAATAGTATATGCATATAGACATGCCTGTCACATGATGAGTGACCCCTTTGAGACCCCCTCCTCTAAGGTGACTCCTCCTGATCATGTGACTGTGACTCACCCTCGACGCCAGGCAGTACCAGTCATGTAACACGTGACCCCTAGGAGACCCCCTCCTCTAAGCCGGCTGCTTCTGGTCATGTGACTGTGACTCAAGCTCTGTGTCAGGCTACACCAGTCGTGTGACGCAAGTCCCCTTTGAGACCCCCTTCTATGTTAGGGGGACAGGCGTCTCCTGAGCCCACAGCTCAAACTGTACTGCCTGCTGGCTCTTTGAACGGCGCCACGTTTTCCGGAAAAAACTCTTGCTGTTTACTGACACATAAATCTAACAATCACTAAAATACCAGCCTGATGCATCACTGAAGCAATGAAATCACCGCTTCAACCAGGGCTTTCAGTCATTCCAGATAAAGATCATTCCCTTATACGGCGCAGTATAAAACACTCGGGCAAAACATAAATAAAACAAAATAAGAACTTACATATGTATCCAACACCATATTGTATTGATATACAGTTAAATATAAAATAAATAGTCAGGATGTATTAATCAATATGTTCTCTTTGATTAATACACCCAGAAATACAGGCAGCAAAAATAATAAAAAACACGAACACTACTTGTCTGCATCCCAATTTATACAAAGGCATTTCACAAGAATGATAATGTAATATTTTACAAATTAAAAGCATATTTTGAACCAGAAACTTAAAACATCAACTGAAAATGGACAATAAAATAATTCAAAAAATATTTTTCCATTAAAGTTACATAGCATTTTGTTTAACGAGCTTGTTTAGTCAGCACTGATTTTACATGGAGGAATGACCTGAAGATGGCAAAAGCTTCATTTATTTTATAAGAAAAAAAATAAATCAAACAAATAGGATCATCACACCAAATGTCTTGTTAATAAATGTAAGAGGAATTGTGTGGCCTCCCCAAACATCACTTGACACTCACTTTTGTTATGTATGGTTACAAGGCTTCATATTATTAAAAAACAATAATGATTATGCAGCTATTGAATGTGCACTGCAGGCTGATGAGCAGGCAGCAGGGGCTGATGGATAAGCAGGAGAAGCTGATGGAGAGGAAGTGGAAGCTGATGGACAGGCAGTAAAAGCTGATTAGGATGCAGTAGAAGCTGATGGACAGGCAGTAGAAGAAGACTGATGGACAGTAGAAGCTGATTGACAGGAAGTGGAAGCTGATGGACAGGCAGTAAAAGCTGATTAAGATGCAATAGAAGCTGATGGACAGGCAGTAGAAGAAGACTGATGGACAGTAGAAGCTGATGGAGAGGAAGTGGAAGCTGATGGACAGGCAGTAAAAGCTGATTAAGATGCAGTAGAAGCTGATGGACAGGCAGTAGAAGAAGACAGATGGACAGTAGAAGCTGATGGACAGGAGGTGGAAGCTGATGGATAGGCAGTGGAAGCTGATGGACAGGCAGTGAAAGCTGATGTACAGAAAATAAATGATGGACAGGCAGTAGACTGGAAGTGGAAGCTGATGGAAAGACAGGAGAAGTTGGTGGTCAGTAAAAGCTACAGTAATTAAAATGCAGTAGAAACTGATGGTCAGGAAGTGAAAGCTGATGGACGGGAAGTGAAAGCTGATGAACGGGAAGTGGAAGCTGATGGACCGGAAGTGAAAGCTGATGGACAGGAAGTGGAAGCTGATGGACCGGAAGTGAAAGCTGGTGGACCGGAAGTGGAAGCTGATGGTCAGGCAGAAAAAGCTGATTAATATGCAGTGGAAGCTGATGGACAAGAAATCTCATTATTTCCTGGTGTTGTGTTTTACAGTATAGTAAAGCACCAATGTACAGGATGCTAACTGCTACAATCACCAGCAAAACACTAAAAAACAATGTACTATCTCACTGAACAGGAACTGATGGCAAGCGTGAGAAACTGCAAAGCACCCACACAACATGGACATGTTTGCTTTTAGGGACAGACGACCATGTTTGGGCAGTGAGTGAAGGGTGTGTGTGTGTGTGTGTGGGGTGGGGGGGGTATACATACCTCGGTGGGTTCAGCCTCCGGACTCACCGGGGGCTCTCCCGCCTCTGCCTCTGGGATGTCCTTAACGGGGAGCAATGACAGGGAAATGTTAATATAATATAGATCCAACGCTGTGGTGGGAGGGGGGGCCTCTAATGTCATTCGGGACAGGATGAAATGGCATCCTGCAGTCAGGACCAGGCGGGTTGTAGTGTGAGTGGGCGGGGCCACACAGAGGGCATGGCCATGAGTGGGCAGGGTCACGTGGAGGGTGTTGCTGTGAGTGGGCGGGGCCATGCAGAGGACATGGCCATGAGTGGGCATGGCCATATGGAGGGCGTGGCTATGAGGGGGCGGGACCACACAGAGGGTGTGGCCATGAGGGGGCGGGGCCATGCAGAGGACATGACCATGAGTGGGCGGGGCTGTGTGAAGGGTGCGGCTATGAGTGGGCGGGGGCATGTGGAGGGTGCGGATGTGAAGACAGAAACACACACATCTATTCTTGGGGTGTTTAGAGGGTGACGTTGGTGTCTATGGTGGATACATGTTCTAACGCCTGCGGTGAGGCGGTGTGGCGTGTTTTGTACATACACGCTGATATACAGTGTTCACAGGAATATAGCAGATGTTCTGGTTTCATGACAAAATTCAATTGACAAGGAATGTTTAACATATCTGCACAGATCTTCCTCACTAATATTTCCTTTTTACTGACAATTTTTCTGACCGACTCATTGAGTTCTGCTATTTTGCCATTAATTGAAACTGTCACTGGCTCCCAACGGGATACTAAACATAAATGTTTGGTGTTTTATGTGATTGCAAAGGTGTTATTAATTTAAAAGCATCAATGAACTTTCTAACTCAGAACAGTCCTATTAGAACCATAATCTGGGTCTCAGGTTATTTCTACTTGAAATTTTTGTTATAAAACCAATAAACTTACAATATTTTTGCTGAATTAAGCAAGTGTTTCAAGACTGTCTATGAGCACGGTACATGTAACACGAGAGCAGTGAAGTGAATGAAATGTGTGGAATGAAAAGACCAGCAGATCAGGTATCCCAGAGCAGTGAGGAGGTAAATAAAGACTCAGGGCAAGACGGCAGACATGACAGGAGATGATTATGATGGTGATGGTGATGGTGATGGTGATGGTGATGGTGATGATGATGATGGTGATGATGATGATGATGTAGATGATGATGACGATGATGACAGTGACGACGATGATGACACAGATGATGTCTGTGATGATAATGATGATGACGATGATGATGACACAGATGATAACTGTGATGATAATGATGATGACGACGATAATGACACAGATGATGACTGTGATGATAATGATGATGACGATGATGATGACACAGATGATGACTGTGATGATGATGATGACGACGATAATGACACAGATGATGACTGTGATGATAATGATGATGACGATGATGATGACTGTGATGATGACTGTGATGATAATGATGATGACGATGATGTTGATGACACTGATGTTGGTAGCAGTGATGATGCTCATGATGAAGATATGGGCAGTATGATCCCCATGATGACAGCGATGGCAGTGAAAACAATGACAAGACCTTGGGGTCATCAGCACCGGTGGCCTTAAAGATGGCACTGTCGAGGGCAACACAGACAGCCGTGATGTAAGGGAGGAGCAAGAGCACCCCCTGGTGGTGATGGTAACTCACCGCCACCTTGTCGCCAGGAGGGCTGGCCTCACCAGCCCCTGGGCTCTCTGCGGCCTGGGCAGTTTCAGGCTGGGGCTCGGGGCCCACCTCCATTTCCGGGGCAGGGGTCTCCGCCCCGGGCTTTTTTGAGGAGCAGTAGAGATCATTAGCATCTTCCCATTGAGCCAGCGGTGAGTTTTACAAACTGACCCAGTTCCAGGAGCTTGAGGTCAGCCTGGACTAGACTGACCTTACATCATCTCAGCATGCATGATAAACAATCAGGTTCTGCTCTACATGCAGTAAGCAAATATACAAACAAAAAAAAACCCAAATGCAGGACAGTAAGTGTAACTAATACATGCAGGATGTCCTTCTCTGTGTCTGACCTACAAACAGCCAGCAACACAGGCAGCAATCACATGAATCTCCAGACAGGCACGTGAAGGAGATGCAGGGCAGCCACGCATAATGTAACAGCGCAGGCAAGAAAGCAGGAGGGGAAAAAAAATGCACAAAAATGACGAGTACAGCTAACTGGCATTTCAGTAACAAGTAGCGCTGCGAGAAGAATGAATGCACAGCGCTGAATAGGCGTGAAATCAAACGACAGCTGCGACAAAGAAAAAAAAAAAACAATACGAGCAAAATGCACATAAAAATAAAAAGTAAAGTATGACACACGGATGATGCCGCAGAACCACAAGCCAAACATAACATACATACTGATAAATACATAAAATAAAAATACTCACAGTGACATCATGAGAACATCACCTTAACACCGCCCTTAACAAAGGAGGCTATTGGGTAGACTCACCACAGCATCGGACACACCCTCGATAGTACCAGCAGTAACTGGTTTTCTTGAGTCCAGCTTAATGGGGGAGAGAGTTTGACACAGCATAAGAGCCCCACGTGCAGGGATGTGACAAAGACCATCCAATCAGAATAAAGATTAATAATACCTCACTGTAAAGAGTAGCCAGCTTCTCAATGCAATAAAATTCAGCTTCTCACCTTCACGCATGCTATCGTATTCAACAATGGTGTTTACTACCACTCAAAATATGCAGTTTGGGGGGCCCCCTGTTGGCCACAAATAGTCACTACAAAAGTGACATTTTGAGTGGGTCCCCAGAAACAATAAACTTGCCCCTGGTGTTAATATCATAGTAATATTACATTAATACCATACTGATATCACGTTAATTAACAAAGGGTTAGAAAGAATGTAATAGATCTTTGGAAATTATTTACAAAGGTACTTCATGGACTAATGAAGACATATAAACGGAAGAAAAAAACTTCACACGTTAAGGTAATACACCATTAAAAATTCCATGCATTGGGGAATTATGGTGTGATGAAGGTCACAGAGTCGGTGCACATGGTGAAGTCTGTGCTGTTTCTGCTGAGACATCACAGCTACACCGAAATCAAGCTGCAGCCACAGAAATCGAAAAGGCCGTTCGAGGCACGACATCCCGATTTATCAGGGATTAATACTGAGACCGATCTTATTTCCTGTTAAGACTATTCTTCATTTTCACAGCACAAAGAGTTACACCCATCCTCCCTCGCTCACTCTGAAGTGGCATCTCTGTTGGAAATCGATATACTGTATTATTATATTTAACGTTCTTCATGCTTTTTAGTGACAAAAAAGAAAATCTGGCAATGGTCCTATAAACAGCATGGCTGGTTAGAACACATGAAGGCAAAATTTTAACAAGTAATTTAGGAAAATGTTACTATTTGATAACGATGCACTTGTGTCGTGTCTTTGCACATAGGTAATCTGTTTAATTTCCCTAGCTTAATAACCCACGCCAGGGGCCTCACTTTACAGCTAAGTATTTTTCCAGGAACACTGATAGCTGGGTCATTCTAGATCTTTCTACAGACTTATCGATATTCCCCAGCAGAAAGCACCACAACTTCCGTAATATTCCATGTAAATAATGCGACAGCCAGCAAATAATCATTTCCATTAAGTGAATGGTGGATTTTATGCAAGGTACGGGAATTCGTGAAGTTTTGAAAGGACTAATTACCTGGGAGAATCCATTAAACGCATTGTCGGACACCTACATAGGACCAGAAAGAGACAGTTAACACTGAAGCTCCTAATCAGGTCGAGTTAGCACACATATAATGACAGAAACAAAACAGATGAAGAGAAGAGAAAGTGAGGGCGGGTGGGGAGGAAGGCAGGTAGGGCCGGGGGGGTAAGTTGAAAAGGAGAGATTTTTCATCGGAGGGGAGCGAGAGGGCGACTGAGGGATCCTCGTCTGTGCTACGCTACGCTACGTGTGGGGAGGGACGGCTGCTGTATACCTCCTCCGCCTTCTGCGCCTCTACTTCCTGGTACAACTTCCCGTATCTGCGGTTCGCGACCTCGTCTTCGGACAGGTCCGAGTTGTTGTTCTCTGTCTCTTTGGGGCTGGACGCCTTTCCCACGCTACCATTCCCAGGGCTCTGCGAGGATCCGGACAACACTGGGAGGCCCGTGCTGGCTGGGGGCCCCTCCCCCACCTCCCCGTCCCCAGTGCCGTCGGGTGCAGCGAAGTCGTCCTCTCCGGCCTCGGTCGCACCCCCGCTGCCTGCAGGGTCCCCTTGGGCGTCGGTGGAGGAGCTGCTGCCGTTAGCCGGCCCCCCCTCTGTGCCAGCGGGCCCCCAGGATTCCTCGGCAGCCTTCTCCCCCCAGTTATCAGGCCACATCTGGTTCTCCTCGCTGTCGAAAGGGTCACCAGCCCACTCGGTGCCGTCTTCCTTGGCAGTCTCCGCAAACGGATCCGACTCAAAGTCGAGAACCTCCGTGCTAGTAGGCTCACTGTCGCCACCCTGCCGGCCGGGAGGGTCACCCTGTGATAAACCTGCCCCCTCTGGCAGCTCTGCGGGCTGGCTGGAGTCGCAGGAGTCACCTGCCTGACCCTCCTGCTCCTGTGAGGCGTCTGCTTGGCCCTCCTCAACCCACTCTGCCTGACTCTGTACTGCCCCTCCACGGTCATCCTGCACGAAGCCCTCCGACCCCTCAGGCTGCTCCTGCCCCGAGCCCTCGCTCTGGTACTGCCTCTCCCCCCACTCCTCTGCCGCCTCGCCCGCCGACGTTGACCCGTTCACGGTCCAGCCCTTGGCGCCGTCATCTGCCTCGTCTTGCGGCATGTTCACGCCCTGCCGGCTCCCCTCGGTGGTGTCCTCAATCTCCTGCCCAAACTCATTGGTGAATATGATTCCCGGCATGTTCTGTGTGTGGCCCGCCCCCTGGCTCGCCCCCGCCTCGCCTCCCCCCGTAGCACATGATTCAGCCTCTGGGGTGGGGTCGGGGCTCCAACTCCTAACCTCCTCCTCAGTTGCTGCAGGTGCCACCTCAGACCCCCAGCCGTCCGCGGGGGGCCACCCTTGTCCATCTCCCTGCCCGGCAAAGGGGTCCTGGGGGGCGTCGGCCTGGTTCTCGGTTGTGGCGGGGGTGCCGAAGTCCGCCATCCAGGTGGTGCCGCCAGCCTGGTCCTGAGGTGGGGGGGGGGGGTGAATTCTTAGTAATGTAATTGCATTTCACCCGGCCCCCGGCCCTCTGCCCCCTCAACATGCATGCTTTACTCACTGGCTGAGAAGATGCAGCGGCGGGTGCCTGAGGGAAGAGAAGCAGCACATTCGGTTAACACAGGGAATTGTGGGATGCATGCAGCCTGCTCCCTAGTCATGTGACCTCAGGATCCATCTCTGGCCAATCAGAGGAATGGGCTGCTTACCGTCCAGAGGTCCCAAGGCAGAGTCTGCGTGGGCGCAGCAGTCATTCAGTGATTCGTTCATGCCCGGAAAAAATGGAAATACGATACTTATATAGATAAATCTGAGTATCAGATTCTCTCTAAGTCAATTTTAAGCAATTTTAAGTGGTAGGTCTTGCATGGTGTCCTTGTGAGGTGCTGAAGACGGCGACGGTCGCACCTGTGACAGGGGTGACTGTGTCTGCCCGATGGGGGTGGTGGCGTCGGGTTTGAACGGGTCGAAATCCATGTCCAGGAGGGATCCCGCAGCAGCCTCCTTCTGCATGGGATGAATGAGAACATTCCGGCATCAAGAGGCGTCCCCCATGCTGCAGATCACGGCCTTTTAGCTCAAGTAAAGTTGTGTTTCCGTTATCATACAGAACTGCAGCCTTGACGTGCCATAAATCTGCGGTTCTGCAAGCCTGGCTGTCCACCCAAGCCCACCAGAACCGCGGGCAGCAGCCCCACCCAGGACTCCTGCAGTCTCATCATGACATTTTGGCCAGAGGAGATTCAGGGGAGCTCAGGTTCAGCCACGGGTAGCACTAAAGATTTCCCCCATTATAACAATTAATTTATTTATCCACACCTGAAACTCTCAACCGGATAAGCAGAAAAGAGGGTGAATTTATTTATATTTACTTATCTGGAAACTTCATATTACAGCTCCAAGCAATTCTCTGAGTGTCCACCAGAGGGCGGCAGTCAAAACACTTTCATTTCTTTAGGAGATTGACTAGCTTTCCAGAAGGTTCCAAACAATCAAGTGTGGTCCAATCAGCTCTACTTGTTCCTGCCCCTTATGGGGTCACTGATTTCAGTTGTGTTTTGCTGCCTTCCCTATGTAAGCTACCCTTGCTCTGCAGTCTGGTTTTGATCTTGAATTAGTTTGGCTGACATTTTAGTAATTTGTCTGATGGTTTTATCCAAAGTGACTTACAGTAGAGGGAAGGGTTACATTTTCCTCTGGGATTTGAACCAACAACCTTTGGGATGTTAGCATAATGGTCTATATGAAGCTTCTGTTTCATAGACTTTATTTTTATTCTGCCATTTGTGGTTTTATGTACTTTGTGGTCTCTGCCCTAAAGGAGTGTTTGTTTCTCTAGTAGAGATACTTAGTTTTAACATACTGCCAGATTGCCTGTCTGCAAGTCAGACCTCTACCAACGGTCCGCTTCCGGCTTCTGCCAGTGACATCACGTGCAAAAAAGTGTGAACAAAACTTTTGCTCCTAAGGCCACAGTAGTCATTTTCGAGCTCATTAGATGCAAGTATTTTTAGCAATATTGACCCTGATTAGAAGATGAATGCATGGGCGATTTATTGTTTGCGGGTCCATTAAGAGCTTGATTTTTCTCTGTGCTGTAATTCTGCTAATTAAGATCAATGATCAAGCTCCTGAAAGCTTCTGAAACTCTACTGCCCCCTCCTGGGGACAGAGGTGACGAACACCCCCACTTTTAGCTGGCATGAGGAACACTGAGTGTGGATGCTGGTGCAGGATAGGTGCGGTTCTGAGGGGGAGCTGAGAACCCCCCCTCCTGTCCGTGCTTACCATCCTCGGGTGATAAGCATATTAATCATAAGCCCCCCCCCACACACACACACACAAACACACAGTCATGAATCACTGCAGTGCCACAAATTGATTAAACATCCCTGCTATTATGGAATGTGGCTCCTCTTAAATATCCGGGCAGGAATGCCGCTGGTTATGAGGATGGGAAGGGAGTGATTTCCCGGGAGAGAAATGGACCATCGGCGAAACTACAGGCCAGCTGTGATTCTCCCAGGTCACATGTCATCTGTGGCGTTGCTGACACGCACACAGCTTGTGGGGGCAGAGAGGCCTGTACCGCGGCTGCAGGAATCAAACGAATCTCATGATCTCATGTGATCCGATGACGCGAGGCCATCTGATGGAGCCTCACGTACGCACACGGCCGCCCTGCCAGTCTCGCACCTCTGCCTTTTCAGAATATATAATTAATTCACCTGTCGGCTTGTCCTCGGTCTACTGGGCCCCACGGCTGAAATGACGGATGTTGTTTAAAGACACAGTAACAGATCTACGCCCTCCTTAAAGTGTCTTAGTAAGACAGGGTCAGGTGGACTCATGTATATCTCTGCAGAAAAGGATGACAGCACTTAAGACACTACGATGTTTATTAGTTGAAAAGACTTTAGCTATTAAAATGAAGCTATGTGCAAGTATTTTCAAGAAAAAATTGCAATGAAAAAGATGTATCTTTTAGCTAATTAACTGTTATTTACATAAAAAGGGGCATGGAACTAAGTCCTGTCATTTCACCCATGTGCCACGGGTGACTCAGTTATTCTTGCGCTGGCCAGAAGGTGGCGCTCACCTGTGAGGGTGTGGCCTCGGGGGCGAGGCTGTTGTCGAAGAGACTGACTATCTGCTCCTGGTGGAGTTCCTTGGTGGGCGTAACCTTGGGTGGGGGTGGCACTGGGGGGCCCTTTTTAAGCTGAAAGACCCAGAAAGTTTTCCGTCAGAGTCAGTGTGTGCGTGACAATGAGCACTTCCTGTTTGCCAATCCACTGGTAACCACTTACAAACAACCACAAAAGGTGCCACTTTTCATCACTCCGTTTATTATTTAATATTAACCTCCCATCTTATTCCTGACAAATTCCTACTGCTCATGAAGGTACCAAATACGAAAACATGTCACTAACCTTCCCTGCCTTATCTGGGTCATTCTAAAATGCAACTGTGCACCACAACCACAGTCAGTCACTGACACCTGACACTCTAGTGAAGGCCAAATGTGGCTTCATGAACCATTTTCTGCATTTATAGACCCCACTAGGTGGTGCCCTTAGTTTGCATTGGGGCATGTACTGAGTCCATTTTTTGAACAGAGAGCACCATCTAGTGGAGTCAGAAAATACAGCAAATGGTTCATGAAGCTTCATTTGGCCACCAGTATCTGACACCCATATTCATGCAGGCTTAGGGTGCCTCATGCGGAATATCCAGGCCTGACCTGACAGTGAAGTTTGTCAAAATTTCCCTCAATATAGAGGACAGAGAGATGAGGGCCTTAAACAACGGTCAAAGGTCTGGCATGGAGAATGAGGCCCAGTTGGCTGTAAGCAGCAGAGCACCTGCGAGGGTGACTTGGGCCGGGGCGGGCCGGGCGAGGTGGGCCTTAACGAGTGGTTGGGGGCGACCTCGGGGCTGCCCGGCGGGGACTCATCCTCAGGGGGGGAAGGAGTCCTGGCGAGTCGCAGGGGTCCGGAGTCACTATGGGATGCATCAGAGACAGCAAAAGCACAGTGGGTTTAGGGGATTTACTGTGTATGTTTACCTCTACATTACCGCAACAAGGAGTCAAAACACCCATAAATATTTAACAACTGTACTAATGTTTGTGGTAGAAGTGAAGTCCATGCTTATTAATAGTTTCTAAATTATATTCTTAATGCCATTATGAGTGACTCTTGCAGCCATCATCCATCCAGTAACTTGAATTAAACTGTTTTGTAATTGAAGTGAAACTTCTTAATTGCTTACATCGATTTTCCTGTAGGGGACAAAACACTAAGGAAATGAAGAATGACCAAATAATAATTTACTAATTCAGCAAAACAGAGGGTAACTAAGTACCATTTATAATAATGCTTTTTTTTATGAAGTCGGTCAATTGTGCACATACCAGGATTTGATTCTATTTCTGCAACGGTCAGTTTCCCCTTTCCATTTTATTGATATTTTACATACTGAGGTAAGCTTGTTGTAGTTTTTGTGGCTGTTGTGACGGTTATTCGGATATAAATAAAGCATTTTTAGGACTTTTGTAGGGCTGTATTTTGGATGCGCCCCTAACGTCATCAGAGATGACCGGCCAGGTCAGGGCACATCACTCACACGCCATCAACATCGCTCGCGATTCAGTCACGAGACACAAAATGGGGCCGGCGGCAGGCTGTTTCTAGAAGCTTCTATTGAGCTCCCATCTAGTGGGCTTTACATCTACATGGCTGCGCGGAGCTGGCGGGACGGGAAGGCAGGAGACACGCAAGCTCGCAGTCCGAAGTCCCAAGGACACAGTCATGGAGAAAGACAGATGGAGACCCTTCCAAGTTCTGGAGGGTAATAAAATAACAGAAATATGTCATTCTTATAAAACTATAAACGATAATTCCCATATCCATTCCCTTGCCTAACTAAACAGTCAATTCGATAAACAACACTGTCTGGACCAGATTGGACAATTGTTTATAAAACATTCAAATTCCCTAAATAATTCATTTTCAAAAACACAGTCCTGCAGTGAATGGATAAACTGTAAAATGGTAAATGCCAAATGTTCGACAGGAGGACAGCGGAAGGGGCAAGTTCCTCTCCGGAACTTTCACTGAAAGCATTTGCTTCCATTTCCATGACTGCATTCTTGATCAGCTAGGGTTCCGTTTGAAAAACAGCTTTGGGACTATCTCTCTGCTCATCAACTTACCGTTTGACCCTGCTCCGTGCACAGGGGAGACAACAGGAGGCGTCAGAGTTCAGTAAAGAGCATCGCAAGAGACCCACGACAAACTGTCTGCTTCACGCAATTCACCGAAGATGTGGGATTCGTAAAAAGGGAGCGCCTCACACGTTGGTCTCCTTGATCTCCTGCCAGCATGTTTTTCACTCTACAGTAAATTGAGTGGTTTGAATCCCGCGTGAAACACACCAGGCCCCAATGACTTCATAAAGTCACACCTATACCCAGTGACAGGTATCGTGCTCAGAGCGGGATCAGATTATAAGTATTTGACAAAATGACTAAATCAAAGCAGCTCTGAAAGGTTGAGCTTTACATCTGTGGTTAATGTGCAATGGGCCCAGAACCTGCAGGTATTATCACACAATGGGGTCAAAGGTCATTCAGCCCCAAACCAAGGGCTGTTTCTCAATATTCATATTTGACCGTACTTGTGTTCTCATGCATTAATTTTACGTCATCTTCCATTGCCGAACACCAGTTCTGATACTAAGAACCGAAGCAGGGAGAATGGTAAAAATCCCCAAATGTCGTTCTTGCCCAGCCACAAATCGGCTGCATCCTCACTGAACAAGACCGATCCCATGATCCATTGCGCCCCAAGTTCATTCTTGGAAGGCAAGTTAGCAAGACCAGTCTTGTCAAGACCACTGGTACGATCTTTGCGTTCTTGGTATTGAGAAACATCCAAACAGGCCTCCCCATCAGTGTCCTCCAATAAGCTGGGAGGGTTTAATAAGGGTTATGAGCCTAAGCGTGACTCCGCCCCGTCCGCTCCCATCATACCTTGGAGCTCCCTGGATGGTGAACATCTTGTCCGAATGCTGCTCCCCCAGCTTCGTCATCACCTCGTACAACTTGTGGCACAGCTACCCCAGCAAGGACATGGGAGACACAGGAGACAGCCATGTTTTCACAGGTCAGTGCGAGTTCGCTGGACCGCACCATGTCTCAGTATGTCATGTTTAAATATCTTACAAATTTATATTATATTTATTATTGTTTCCTGCACTATGATCAATGAAATCAATATTTCATTTCATTGTATGACCCATGTATCATTTGGCTGACAACAATAAAGATATTTTGACTTTGATGTAATACCTTCTTATTATGGTTGTCAATGGAGTAAAAAAAAATTATTGCACATGAATTAATCATGATTATTCACAATTAAAAACTTGGTTTTCTTCTTTAGACTAAAGCTTTTTATACTGCATATTAAAATGTAAAATCAATCACCAAATTAATGTACAATAATCACAAAGAATGTTTAATTCAGATACAAAACAAGTGGCTCTTGCAATTATTTGGTTTATATGGTTTCCCCATAATGCACTGCGCGATGACATCATTAGTCACGTTAATCGTGTGAATTGCCTTAATTTATTTTCATGCGCTATTTTGAATTGATCGGGGCGATTAACGTGTTAATTTTGACAGCCCTACTTCTTATAAAATACAAAATACAGGACCTTCACTGTATCAATGTGTACTGGGAGAAGAGCCTACCTCAAGTGGGGGATATGCGTACGTACACAATAATGAGGTTAAACAACTCTGCACTGTAACACTGCAGCAAACTCTGAAGCTGATTAGTCAGCCCAGTTTCCATGATCAGGGGAATATTGGAGACTTGCCTACCTGGCGGGCGAGCTTATTTTATTACATGGGGACAAAAGTGGTCACACTGGCTGCAGACAGATGGATAAACCCATTAAACTTAATGAGTCACGGACAGTGTGGAACATCCCTTCTACTCCATAAGCACCTACAACGACTCCCAAGAAAGGCTTCTGGCAGATTCTCGTAACCATGGAAATACAGCCTCCTTTGTGACTCTCTGCCCACGGCATTGATGGGTGGGTTAATTTACCCCTGTTCACTTCAGTTTACGCCCTGACCCATCACGGCAGGGGGTTATTTTAACTCCAGGCCAGTAATATGGCACAAAAGCAGTAAACACTATTGGTAAATGTTCCAGATGGCTAATGCACTCCATGTGACCCACGCTCTCTGTGGGTGCCCTTCACATGGACACACCAGCAGCCTCTGTATGGCAAAACAAGCTCCACTCAACGGATGTCGAAGCCAAGGAGAGAAAATCATCCAGAATCCTCAGCTAGACACTGTGCCGTCAAGCTCTTGAGCAGAAAACAAAACATCCTCGGGTCTGATGTTTCAGATAGCTAGAAACACACGGTGGTGTGTGAGAGAAGCTCGGGCTGTAGAAAGGTGGGAAAGGCAGAGCTGTTTGTGCCCCTTGCCGCAAATGAAATATGACTGATGGTCGTTGACTAGGATTTAGCTCTGTTTCAACAACAGATTGAGTCCCTTTTGTCAAGCAAATCAGTGTCTATTTCCTGTACAATTTCACACCTTAGCCCTCCAGGAAAGTGATTCCCTAAAATAACCATAATAAACAAGCAACCTGCTGCTTCACTACCTTAAGGCACAATCGTCCCTGAGAAGCCAATACTAACATATCAGGACCCCAAGATGAGGAGAGGCCGGTCATGCATGCCAATATGACCAGCTGAATTCAAGCCGTGTGATTGGTTAGAAACTCCCAATATGTGCACTGGGGTCTTGAATGGATGTTATGGTGCCAGTAAGATTAACAGGAATGTGTGAACACTATGGAGCTCCTGGCTGTAGTTACAAACTAGCATCATGCTCACGTGCACGAAGCTTCGTGCGTATCAGAGGGGAGCGACACTGCGTAGCTGCTAGGAGAGAGAGAGAAGGCGTGCTGGCGTGTCACATGTTAGCCCCGGCGTGAGGCCTGGTGTGAGCCAGGCTACATCTGCGCCTCCGGGGAGCTGCAGGCGGCCACAGACGGTAAGCCCGGCGGTTCTAACAGCTCCGAAGGCCGAAACGAAAGCATGTGTCACACAGAGGGCAGCAGAGGGAGAAAGAGGAAACAGGAAATGGCTGGATTCAAAATTAGTGTGTATCTGGGACGGGAGCGAGGAGTAGCACGATAGATCAAGCCATCCAGGCTGTTCTGTACAACCCCCGC
>JAODJU010000081.1:7468731-7482534 GCA_026776725.1 Gnathonemus echidnorhynchus
CCCCCCCCCCCCCCCCCGTGGTGCCACCTGCCCCCAGTGGGACCCTCTGCCAGGCACACTGTCGCAATGCAGGGAGCCGTGTGATGCTAACCACATGGGGCGATTCACACACTGTGAGGCACTACTGCCACAGCGCTGAAGCTGCACTACTGTGTACGTAGAATCTGCCATTTACTACAATCAAATCATACAGGACTTGGGGTGTTTAGGCATATGTACCCAAAACTGCATACTAATTTTACACTGGGAGAATATTCGGTGCTGTGTACGCTAAGTATGCTAATGATGCTACGTATGCTAATGTATGCTATGCGAGCTAGTTCCTCCACATCCGTGCTTTTTATGCACCGGTCCTCCAGCGGAGCTAAAAATAATCCGGCAAGTGGCAGGGAGGCGGGGAGCATAGCCTTTCGGCCTATTCCGTGACAGCCGCTGGCGTTACTACCAGCAGGAGTGGCTGCCATGTCGTCTCAGCATCTGATCAGTATCTGAAGTCTGCATGTACGGGTTTGGCAAAGCCAGGCAGAACAGACGACCTTCAGCAAAGTTGACCTGCTCATTTGTCTCCAAGGGTGAATCTGGCGCGTTTATGTTTCCAACTAGTTAATGCTCAAAGGTAGACATACGATGCAGCTTACAGATCAACTGATTCTTCCGTTCCTGGTTCTATTTTGGTCAAGCAACCGCAAAACTGATACTCCGGTGATGCCACCGTGCTCTGTTGTTCGTAGACAAGCGTAAAGAGAGGTCTAATTTGCCACACAAAGCATAACCTGTCTGGTAACTTAGACCTAATCTGCTAAAATTAGCATTTTGTTGAGTTATTCCATCTCACAAATCCTCACAAATATAACTATCCCCAAATCTGTGGTCTCTCTACTCACCATCGATATCTCTCTGTGGAACTTGGACTCCAGATTTGTGACGTTCTTGAACGTGTTGACGTAGAAGCCCACTCGGCTGCAAGGGAGCGGTGCGGTGTGTTCATAAACATACATTCATGACGGCCACGCAGGAATCCACTCAGGCGGCCAGATCAGACACTGACTCTACGGCGGCGTTGGATTTCCAGATCTAATGTGTGGAATATTACTACGGCAGAAATTAAAGCAGTGCTTAAAATGACAAGTTATCATTCTAAATATAATACCAAGTGAGGCTATAACCCCGGAGTCACTCAGCATGAGAGCCTAACGGCTCATAAAATACCGAGAATAGAATGAGATGTTAGTGCAACATCGCAGCCCAAGGGATCGTTTGCTGTGCAGATGTAGACAGAGGTGCTTGGGGATATTGTGATCGTGGGACAGGACTGAGATGACTTCAGATGTTGGGCTCCTCAGAAAAAGCTCTTGCTTTATAAGGGGTACCACAGCTGGAGTTGTGGGGTACTGGAAGAGGCAACACTATAATAACAAGGGAGATATTGCCTTCCTGCCCCATAGGGAGGGGGTCCCCCTCAAGCTTGATCTTAAATCTCCAATCCTGGAGAGCATCCAGCCAGCAGCTGTTTCTGTACCCCATGTTACTGTATTCGATGTTATCCTGATGTAAAGGTTGTGGTATTTGTGCCGACGACTGGCTGCCCCAGTAGAGAACCTAATCAAGCTCACCAGAAGGCAACCCACACATTTGACTGAGAAAAAGTCACTGAAGGGGTGTCAGGTTAAATTCCCACAGGGGCTGTGGACTGCACATCCCAGTCAGGATGAATGTGCAAAGCAGGCTGAGAAACCCAACACTGTGCCGTAACCCTAACCCTAACCCTCACCCTAACCCCAACATATGAAGAGAGTGAGGCTCCCACTCTGCTGCAGTGCATACTGGTCCTCCTACCTGTCCCACAGTGAGGGCAGCTCCTCCTGCAGGTCCACGTTGAGCTCGTCGAAGACCTTCTGCGCCTTCTGGAATTCCTCTTCCGCCTGAAAGACGACAGACATCACCAAGGGCTTGAAGCTTCACTGTGGAGCAGGGCTCCTTCTGCAGGGCTGTTTCTAAAAGTCTCATAATCATGCAGAAACACAGAGATGGAACACAGGGGGTGTTTCTCAAAACCAAGAACACAAAGATCACACTTGTGGTCTTTGCACGACCGGTCTTGCTAACTAGCCTCCCAGGAACAAACTTGGGGTGCAATGAATCATGGGATTGGTCTCGTTTATGGTGAGGATGCAACCGATGTATCCTTGATATTTGGGGAAGAGCAAGAATGACACCCGAGGATTTTTACCGTCCTCCGTACTTCTGTTCTTAGTACTGGAACTGGTCTTCGGCAATGGAAGATGACATAAAATGGGTACATGAGAGCATAAGTATGGTCACGTACACATCCTCAGAGACGCGCTCAGAGAGTGCCCCTCACCTTGGCCACCTTGCGCTCGTTCCTGATGGCAGACGCCTGTAGGGATTCTACGTAATGCCGCGCGCTGTCGTAATCTATCAGCTTCCTGCTCCTCTTCGCCACGCGGTTCTGCAACATATCGACAGGTAGAGCGCCCACATCAGCAGAGCAAAGACTGCATCATGGTTTCCATAGTGATGTAACTGGGGGTCCCTTACTGGGGGCCTCGTTAATCCAGCAAAATGACCTGATGTTCAGTTACACTTCTCTCAGCATGAATCCAGCATCTGTCAATGACCAACAACTACAGAGACGGACCCATTCCCTTATTAAATTTTGAATGCTACACTGATGCAGGCACGTGAGAGGTGGGGCATGGGGGGGGGGGGCGTGGCTCTAAATAAGGCCAATGGCAACGTACTTTGATGTCAGGGAATTGGGCGAGGTACGTGTCCAAGGTGATGAGCGACGAGTCCACCAGCTTCTGATGGAAATCCTCCCAGAGGGCATCACAGTTCTGTGAGGTGCAGAGAACACAGCAGGATTTAGGCATGTGGCCTCAGAACATGCTATCACTCATAGAGAGATCCTAAACGCATCACTGTCCAGGACTACAAAGAGCTGGACAATCCTTAAGAGATGTGACATAACTTCTCACATAAGAAATATCGGAAACCACCCCTATGGACGTGAAATGGCTGAAATGGCCACCTCATCAAGAGATGTTCTCGTATTAACATGAACTGATAGGACCTCACTGGATGACACCAGTTGCTGCCAGTGATAACTGTACTGGGAGTTTTCTGCTCTTCCTGCAGGTGTGAATTTGTTCTTTCTAGTTCCCCACTCAAAAAGTTGCCCCCCCCCCCCCCCAGTGCAGATTCTGTTTGTGGCCAACAGGAGGCCCCCAAACCTCACAGGTCCCACACAAATGCTTGATTTGAGTGGTAGTAAACTCCACTGCGGAGGATGTGGCATTTCCAGCACAAGGTGTTTTGCAATTGCTTCCATGCAGGACACCAATGAGACGAGGCTTTATATGGATTTCCACAAGGGCATTGTGGGTAATCTCAATGATTTTTTTCTTTCCTCCCGCAGAAGTGAAGTTCCTAGCCACTCAATTTGTGTCTGACTCAAGGCAACAGAGAGTCTCAATTCAATTCAATTCAATTCAATCATGTTGCTGTTTATACAACGACATTAAACAAAATGCTAAGTGCCAGACGTGGGCGGATTTTCATCCAAAAGATGGGATCCAACATAAGAGAGGCAGGCACAGTAGAACACACTAGAGCTGCTCTGGGGGTAATTTAGCATCAGAGCACGAAACTTAGACGCTAATTAAGAACGCAGTAATCAAACCAGGTTCACCTGTGGCAACAATAAAAATGATCATCCGGAGGGGTACTTTTTGAGCCCCCTTTTTAGCAAAGGCCCATGCATTCAATATTAAAAAGAGTCACACCCAGGCCCTTTAGACAAACCTGTGCCCCCGCCCCAGCATTTCAAAGCTGGAGTCGGGCCTGAATCACGAGCGCCTATTTAACAGACGTCACTGGATGTGGCCCGTGAGAGCCCACATGGGCATCAGCTAATCAATCTGGCCAGGAGTTTTGATTTTGCCACGATCTGTAAAAAGGCGACTCTTTAGTGATGGAATTAGTGACTAAAATTAGTGACTGGTAGTGGACGGAAGAATCCGGATGCGACGCTCACCTTCCCGATGGTCATGACGTCGTCCTTGCCGTGCCAGTCTGGCTCATAGACTTCATGCAATGACTCTGTCAGGTTCATGGAGGCCTGCTGCATCCCTGCCAGAACCACATTGGGCATTAGCACATCTGGATTTTCCAGGAAATACCCCACAGCCTTTAACCATTAGCTGTTAGTGTACCTGTGTCCTCCAAACATACACCGCAGCCATTAACCATTAGTTGTTAGTGCACGTGTCCTCCAGAAACACCCCGCAGTGATTAGCCATTAGCCGTTAGCACGTCTGCATCCTCCAGAAACATCTTGTGGCTGTTTGCCATTAGCCCCTAGCACGCTTGAGTCCTCTGGAAATACCCCACTGCCGTTAGGCACTAGCATGTCTGCATCCTTTTGGAAACATCCTGTGGCTGTTAGCTATTAGTCACTAGCAGGCCTGCATTCTCCAGGAACGCCCCACAGCCATTAGCCATTAGCCGTTAGCCTGTCTGCGTCCTTCCGAAACACCCCGAGGCCGTTAGCCAACAACACGTGTGTGTCCTTCTCGGTCAGTTCTAGGTTTTCTGTTTAAGCGGCATTTCTAACTGCATGCCGAATGCAGCTATAACTGAATGTTTGCTAAGACTGCAGCAACGCAGGCCCCAAGGGCATCTGCCTGCTCACTGTGCCTTTGCAGTGTGTCCATTCTCTAGCAGAAAGTGACCTCCAGTGATCCAGTGAGGCTGAAACACCATCACCAGTGCACCGCACTAATGCTGTCTCGCACAAAATAAAAGCTGTGCCTTTTAACATTAGGCTCTAAGCTGGTGGTTAGAATGCTGCGTCTATGATCAGAAGGTTGTCAGTTCAAGTCCCGGAGTCAACTGAGTGGTTACATTGTGGGGCCCCTGAACAAGGCCCTTAACCCCAATTGCTCCACAAACTGGCTGACCCTGGTATCTCAAAATTGTATGTTGCTTTGGACAAAAGCTTCTGCCAAATAACTAAATATTAATAATCCGAGCTGTATCCATGTTCTGATAAAACACATATCTATGTGTATACTGACACTGTCATATTTAAGGTCAGGCTGCCTGTTTGATCCCTGGGTAACAAAGACTGCCAGGTCTGGTGGAGGCCAATGATGTCACCTCAGACTCAGCAGCCGCATACTGTGGTTACCTAGGCGCTGCCGGGGGGAGGGGAAGCTGGGTGGATGGGGGAGGGGCCAGATAGGCCATCTGTTAGTGCGGTCTGACAGCCAGTCATTCAGGGCCCTGTCCGGCTGCTTTGTATGTGGTCTGCGTGGGCGGGGGTAGTGCTGAGCCAGACTGCAGCCTTGGCAGCCTCCCAGATCAGTGAGCGAGGCCACATTACACAGCAAGGAAAAGGGTGCAGAACACATCCCCTGGTCATGTGGCACCTGGTCACATCCTAAACAAAGCCGTCAGCGATGGGAACTAAACAGTATGTTGTCGCTGTCCAATGAAAACCATATATGTCCACTTTCTGACTATTGTGACTTTTTACTATAGATGGAATAGACCCGTTCTCCTCTGTCTACTGACTAATGAAAAGATGTTTTATGAAGTCATCTATCTAACTAGCATTTATGACTATACCAGTTAACATTTGCATTCACGAGTGTCATTTGTATGGATTACTTTACATTGCTATTTTTAAGAAGTTACCGTCGATAGCTAGATAGCTAGCTAACTAATATCATTGTTAATTGTGAATATAAAGTGAGATTAGTTTGTATCTTGTTGACGCCAGCATATTTGCCTTGCTAACACCAATTCACCAATTAAAGCATGTTTTAGATTTATTCTGTAAAGAAATTTCTGAGAAAATGCGCTTTTTCACATTCCTGAAATGTTTCTAGATTTTCTAGGTTTTTCATTGGACAGCAACAATATTTATGCTGAAGTCTCTGCCACAGAGTCACATGACAGGAAATGGAGTCCTGTTTGGAAACGCTGGTGGTATCACTAGTTTAAGTGTGACATGGCCCTTGATATTACTGAATGTTATTATAAACCTGCCCTGGATAATCCTTAAAGAATGGATAAATGGCAGCTAAAGCTGATCATTCTGTTTCTCTCAGATTCACGGCTGCCCTAAATGACCTTAGTGGTCACTTGTCAACAGTGCGGCTTTTCAAAGATCTGGACAGTTAAGGGACTCAGTTTAACCCAATTAGGAGCCCCGATGACCTGTCGCCGTGAGATGCAGACGAAATCTTTAAACCAGGCCACATCAGACAGAGTCTGTGCACGACTACAGCTAGGATATGAACCAGAGAAGCCTTATCAGGTAAGCTAAGCGTGTTATCACAGCCCTGTGCTCGTGTGTGTGCGTGTGCGTGTGCATGTTTCACTGCAGCTGACCTTTCACTGCAGCCAGGTATGCCTTCATTTCCCTCTGGAGCCGGAACCCCTCGGTCTGTGGGGAAAGAAAGGCGAAAGTTAGCAGAGGTGGTACAGACCACATCCAGGAGGACATGGGGAACCTCAGTGGTATTTGCATCAGATTTTATTTACAATACAAATCTTAAATTATCTCATTTATAGGGCGCCTTCTCAGTGACGCCGTACATGATGTCATCACCGTGAGACAGCCCCCATCTGAGCTGTGAGAACATCAACAAAGGGATCTGTGGCCAAATCTGTATACGATTAACACACATCTCCAAAATGCTCAGGCAAACACTGGGAATATTACTCTAATGACTAATGTGTGCATTAATTCACATTTCCAAGGCTCCCTGCAAGATATTAGCCATGAATTCATGCATATGTTTCTATATTTATATATGAAATGTGAGTCTGATCTTAAAATAAAATATCGAAAGCCCATTTCACATGGTTCATTTTATAGAGCAGAAACATGCTTAACGTTCAGTCGTTTTAACCTGTGGTATCACGATGTATAAACAGCTAGGGGACAAAAGTCTACCAATTACCGTGACTAGTTATAGGTTTAATCCAGTCCTTTCTGCCTGCACCTCTATCGTCCAATCACATCACCCGGTCATGCTGCTGACCTGATATGTCAAACCAATTGTGGGACAGAATGATGAGGCTGTGAGGCATGTCAGGTGACCTTAAAACAATTTGGTTTGCAAGACGGAACAGTGGGGAGGCAGGAAAACAGTGGATGGGTTTCCCAGCTCCAGTTAAAAGGTTTTCACTGGAATACAGCAGCTCTTACAAGCTCACACGGGAAAACCCACATAACAGGTCCCATCATCTATAGACACAGTAACACTGTCAGGTATGCAACACACACCTTAGGAGATGCACTTCCCCGCAACTGAGGGCTCTGGGTACACTTTTCGCAAAAGATTTCTCAAAGTTTAACTCAAAAAGCGATGACGTCACACCGTCACACAGAATGTTGCTCTGGGGCCAAATGGTTTGGCAAGAGTTTCCCACAATCCTCTGAGACACTCTGCTGTGGGGGCGAATCACAGACCCTGGCAAAGATTATTCCAGACCAGACTGCAGCCTGAATTACTGCGGCATCAAAGATGCTATTTGGGGCGTAAGAAAATGAAAGCATTAATAAGTGCATACCGAGAACAGAGCGGCGGGGGCATTTATCGTTTTAGGGTTTTTTTGTTACTCCCCAGAGGATCTCGGCCTCTATCTTTATATGCGCCTTGTGCAGATGGAGACACATTGATTACAGTAATGGCTGCAAAGCCGGGGGGGGGGGGGTTCACAGAGTGAGATCAGGATCGGCGCCAACAGCTGGGCTGCCAGCACCCATTTCCTAATGACACCCCCTTGTCATTCAGCAGAAAACAGGAAGTGTCCAGCATACCGGGGGGCTGAAGTGATGTTGTATAGCTTTCTGTGTGTGGGGACTGAGCTTTAGCTCACGACCATAGTTAACTACAGATGTAGCTTCAGAGAGCTGGTACAAGGAAATGTACTGTACCTCTCATACCTCATTCTGCAGCTCACAGATCCTGCAGGGAGGACAAGGCTGGAGCAAGAGCATCCCTCTCCCATTTATATCCCCACGCTTTCAGCGTAATCTTTGCTCATGGGAGGTTTACTTACATAAAAATGTTCTGAGGGAAGAACGGAAAATGATTCAGAGAGATAATCAAAAAGATCTCGGTCAGATGTCAGACCAACCAATCAGGTATTTTGGTCCCACCTCCTCTACGATCTGATTGGCTGTCTCTCTAAGCCAATCATTTTTCATTCTGCCCTCAGAACATTTCTGAGTAAGTAAAACTCCCATGAGTGTAATCTTTTGGTTTTCGCTCCTTTCTGACAGCAGACCTCTCTCTCTTTGACTTCACAGCTTAAAGCCCCTCCCCCGAACTCACTGATGCAGGCGACGGGGGGTTAAACCAAAGCAGCCCCTGCTGCAGCCTCTGATAAGCTCTCATCTTTGCTCCTCACGCACCCCCCCTTGCTTCTAGCACTTTCTCATTCATGTAGCACGCACAGCTCAGCATGGAGGCTAAATATAGTAAAACCTGCTAACAAACGGCTCCAGCAAAGCCGGCCCTCTGCTGCGCTCACATGCTTTACGTGTGACAATACTCAAGCCAGCTTCCCCCCAGGTCCCGGCAGCTTAAAACACCCTCTGCTCCAGCTTGCCCCAGATCCCGGCAGCTTAAATCACCATCTGGTTACAGGTCCGTGGCCGGCCTCACCTCCTGCTTCTTGAAGTTGAGGACGCACTGCTCAAACTGTTCGTCCTTCGTCTCGTCAGCCTTCCCCAGCTTCTGCAGCACCTGCGAGGAACGAGGGGAACAGGTGGTGAAAAAAAATGAAAGAAAAAAAGCAGGCCTGACTCCTTTAACATGCCACTAACTTGTCACTTCCTGTGTCCTGTTCCTCTAAATGCAAGGAATGGCACCAGTACCATACATTTACATTTACAACTATTAAAAATGGTAAAAATTAAACTTCTGCACGGTTCATCATTCCATACATTTTCTGTATTTAACCATATAATAATCTACAAAGTGACTGCAGTTCTCTCCTATTCTGAAAAAAATTAGACATATTGGACACTGAACATTAATAATTTCACTGAGTATACTTCCTAATTGCATTTCGGTGTCTACAGTTTAGGAAAGAAATTTCAATTCTGCATTCAGAAGGTAATTTATACAGAAACTTATTAAACCTGCACTTAACTTTAATCATTTGTTTTCCGGCAAATCAGTAAAAACATGACACGTTACATCCAGGTCCATAATGAATCTCCTCATTGACTGGCCTGGCTATTAAGCATGATCGATTTGCTTTCCTGTGTCGATAAATCCTTATTTAAACAAGAAAGTTCATTTCTGTTCCTTATAAATAATTGTTTGGAACAAAAATGTTGTCCTTAAAAATAAATGCATAATTATGTAATTTAAAAATCCTTCACCGTTGCAGCAAGAGGTCATTTTATTTACAGAAATTTCTTTTAGCAATAAAAGGTAGTGAATTAACTCAAATGACGACTGAATCCCAAACAGTAACAGGAAACACAATCAAGATGATTAAACGTGAAGATGAATAAATCAGGCACCTTTCAAATTAAAAAATGGACTTTATAATCATTTCAACATAAATGGATTTATTTATTTAAGTACCTATGGTAAAACTGCCGTTTCACTTCGCGAGTGATCTCTCCGGAAAAGTCACCAAGTTAATAGACTCTGAGCTGTGGGATAATGGAGGTGGGGGAGAGGATGGAGAAGTTGGTGGAGGGTCAGGGCTGAAAAGGGGAGCATTTATTTATAGATTTACCTTCTTCCGTCGTTTTACCCGTTTGGAGTGCGGGGCAGCCATTCTCAGGGCGACAGAGGCAGTTTACACCTACAAAACTGAGTTACGACAAACGCAGGACCCTCCTGAAGACCCAAGCAGATGAGAAACCTCTCCCCTTCGCAAAGCCACTGGGACCAGTGCAGCATCAGCCCCCAGGAAACTGGGTCCGAACTAGCGGACCCGCGGTCACATGGACACGCGACATGGGCCGATCGGAAGGGGCAAACCGTGCTATCGATTGTTTACCAGGACACGCCATCGATCAGTCCCGGAGCGGCTCCATGGCAACAGCTGCTCTGCTTTCTGCAGGAATTACTGAGAATAAGTGTGAATTGCACCTCACCAGACCGGATCTGCTGCCCCTTAACAAGCCGTACACACGACCGCGACCTCGGGTCATTTATCACACGCGTGACGTGCTCCAGTTTACATTTCCATGCATGGCCCATACTAACATATTTACTGAGGCTCTCCTTGGTACAGTTGAGAGTCCAGCCACTGCTGTTAGGGAAAAACGCATTTTTGTGACTGTCACTGGGTGGTCAGCCAGGAGGACAGGCAGTGACAGGGGATAACCAGCGCAGTCCTGAGCACACAAGTTTGGGGGTGGGGGGGTTGTGCAGGCGTGGGGCTCCAGCCCTGCCCGTGTGGGGTCGCGGTGTACCTGAGGCTGAAACTGACCGCACAGTCAGAGTGTGTGCTGACCACATGGCCAGGGGTTTTGTATACAGTACCAGTCAAACATCCAGACCTACAGAGCATCATGTGTTTTCCAACAAGATAAAGACCGTAAGGCCACCTCAAGGTTATGTAGTAAACCTTGTAAAGGAAATTATCTTGTGAACAAGGAAAGAGATGGAGCGCTGTGACAGGTGACCCGGCCCCCACAATCCCCCGACCTAAACCCTCAAGAGCTAGTTTGGGATGAGCTGGATCAGAGAGTAAGAGCAAGGTAGGCAACTTGTGACCAGGACTAGTGGAAACTCCTTCAGGACAGTTGGAGAGGAATTCCAGATGAATGCCAGAAGTCTGTAATGATGTTATTGAAGAAAAAAGGGATTATTTTGAAGAGGATAAAATCTGAGCAAATTTTGAGATGTTGAGCACTTCTCTGGTTACAATATTTGATATGTATTATTTCATTCCCTCACTGCCTTTTACAATAAGGTGAATAACATAGTTTAAAATGTATATTACATTATAGGGATCCAACATCCACACAATGTACTGAAGACCTTGGGAGATTTTTCCAGTTTCCCACAAGGGAAAACTCAGCTTTCCATCCATCCATTTTCCAACCCGCTTATCCTTTTGGGTTGCGGGGGGTCTGGAACCTATCCCAGAAGCTATGGGCATGAGGCGGGAAACAACCCAGGACAGGGGGCCAACCCATCGCAGGGCACACTCACACACCAATCACTCACATATGCACACTTATGGGCAATTTAGGAACTCCAATCAGCCTCAGCATGTCTTTGGACTGTGGGGGGAAACCGGAGCACCTGGAGGAAACCCCACGATGACACGGGGAGAACATGCAAACTCCACACACATGTAACCCAGGCGGAGACGTGAACCCGGGTCCCAGAGGTGTGAGGCAACAGTGCTAATCACTGCACCACCATGCCAGCCCAGGGAAAACTTGGTCTTATAAAAAAAAATCTGTGAATTAATTGAAAAAATAAAATAGCCATAATAAAATAGCAATTTCTGGTTACTTATGGTTAAGGTCGTCATAGTAAGGAGCAGGGTGATGGCCATAGAAATCAATGGAGAGTCTCGGCAAAGATATGAACACATGGACTGTGTGTGTGTGTGTGTGTGTGTGTGTGTGTGTGTGTGTGTGAGTGACTACACTGTCCACTCAAAGGCCTGACATGAAATTGGCAAATTTGGCTTCATAAACAACATGCTCTGGCCATCAAATCAAGAAGTGTTCCTGGGTCTCTTTACAGTCCCAGACATCAGCGGTAATATGAAGCCGATTAAATATTCTTTTATGAGGAATAATGAGCTGTCTGCTTCGCTCCGTTTTAATAAACCGCACAGCAGCGTATGTGTGTGGGGTCCACGCTACTCAGTAACAGGCAAACTGCTGGAAAAGATCCAACAGACGTCAGCACTGTGGACGAGCCATGGAAAGAAGGGAGCGGAGAACATGCAGACTGGTCACTGTGGTTCAGTGTGGGGGGGCGCCGCACTTCTAATGACGAACCAAATTAAGGTTGAGTGACACCGGAGTGACGAAACGAAGTGTTCAGCTCCACGAAACAAGCGGGTGGCACCGAGTCAGATGCGAACAAAGTGTCTCTTTGATTTTCAGACGGGACAATCAAAATATTTAGCTGGGTTTCACTGCCATAGTAAGGTGAAATGGCATATTCATAAATTAATATGAATACATGAATAAATTAATGATTATCCGTCGTACCCTGCGGTGAGTTTTTGGACTTCTTTGCCTTGCGATTGTTTATAACTAATAATGAAACGCGCGAATGGAGTCTGTGTGTCAGTGACTGCATGCGTGTAAATTATCAAAACCATCCAATAGAAATCCCTGAACCCCCTAAATGGGTGTAGACTTCAACCCCCCTCCCCTCCCCCCCAAAGTTATGCCCTTGAGAGTGTTTGGGGGGACAGGGGGAGTTGTGATGCGAGACAACCTATTGTGAATTTCTGTAAGCACTCCTGTGGGCATGTTCTAATGTTCTTGCTAAATCTATACGTTCAGCAGACCCACGTAAAAACTGACTTATTATATTTTTTCCTTGCGCTACTACCTCTCACTATACTGCAAGCAGCACACTATAGTTATTTATGATTTTACCATAAATATCACTATGACTATTTATGTTTTATCACAGTCCTGAAGCTAGGTATAGCTCTGTATAGCTAGCTGAGTATAACTGTATGTGGCGAATAAAACGTTGAGTGATGTAGTCAAGAAAAAATGGCTTAATGTCATTTGAGCCCATTGGTTAGAAGAGCTATTTCGCCATTGTGACAGCGTGTAATGGTACCAAAGACACAATTGCTATAAAGAAGAATGACTGATGTGTGATTTCATGTATGAGACAAAGGTAGCGGGGAAATCAGTTCTGCGGTGTTAAAAATAGCCAGACGCTCACAGAGCATGTTATCGAGTTAAATGGTTAACACCTGTTCATCGCAGCCCAGACTCTGAGTCGAAGACACCTAATTAACAATACAGGCGAGTGTGATGAAACCAGTTTGTCTAATCTTTTCGGCAACGTAGAGTATAACCTTCTTGGATTTATGAGGATGATTCAGATGCTACCAGCAAACAGAACAATTAATTATCTGACATCTCGTGGATCTTGATCTAATGATTTAACAGGAATCTAGCACATTTGCATGAAAACTTAAACTAAAAGATATGACAACATAGCGCTGAATAATTATGTGTCAGAACTGCCTGCTGTTGAAGAAAATCCTGCAGCCATGGAGACGAGAGTCATAAGTAAAGAGAATGAGTGAAACGTGACTTTTTTGGGGAGGGCGCCCCCATCCCACATGGCACCAGTCTTACAGCGGGGGTTTGCTCTGAGCGACAGCAAGGCTGGGAGCAGTGATCCGTTTTGTTATGAGAGCAAAATATATATTTTAATGTTTCGTCAAGCTGCTTATCCATTCATATCACAAAATAAAAGGCCGGTTTCGACTTCCGAAATTCTCCGTGTGCCGAGCAGGCCTGTGTCCAGAAATTAATTTCAAGGGGGGTTCAAACTCCTTGTTTTACTACCCAGCTAGGTGTCTGGTTGGGAGCAAGTCGGATGTCGGGGGGTGCATGGCTGCATAGCTGAACCTGAGGAACTGTGCTCTGTCCTTTTTGCTCCCTCCTAACTTTCAGGGAATTGGGAGGGAGCAAAAACGTGGACCGTCTGGGGGTCCCCGCGTACTGGCTGGAGAATCACTGTTCTACAAGATTCGAGTAGAAACAGCCATGGCCAGTACACTGCCCCC
>JAODJU010000081.1:7500111-7510904 GCA_026776725.1 Gnathonemus echidnorhynchus
GGGGGGAGGGGGGGGGGGTGGGGGGGGGGGGGGGGGGGGGGGGGGGGTGGGGCGAGTTAGAGGATGTTCAGATCCTTTCCAAACCTGGTGGCAAAGCATGTCAGGACCCTTTGACTGAGTGTCCTGCCAGAGACTGTCTGAGGACTCAGAAGCAGGAGATGAGGGTGAAGCCGTTCCCACAACGTGCTCGTGGACAGCAGGTCTCACCAGCTCTCCATGGAAACTTTCCCGACCGCGCTGCCCGGACACCTCTCGGCAGCCGGCCAGCAGATGGATGAGAGAGGGGGCACGTTTCTACGGAGACAGGGTAGCACAGGAACAGGGTGGCGTTTGGGGCTGAGGCAGTTTATGGTGCAGAACAGTGTGAAATTGCACCGGGAAACTGTGTTCATTAAAAACAACCAAAAGAAATGGAGTTTGAAGATATTTGAAATAGTCAGGATTAATGAATGGGCGGTTTGTGAGTGTCTTTGTGTGTGTGTCTGTGTGTTTCTATGTGTGTGTGTGTGTCTGTGCACGCTGTCCAGTTTTGGGAATCTCTCCTTTAGTCAGGAGGTCCATCTGCTTCTTCAGGTGGAGAAGATCATTTCGTCTGCTGGGCTGAGCCCAGGTCTCCAGGACCGGGTCCAGATCAGAAACCCACATTGTTTGCACTGTTTGCCAAAAAAACCACAAATTAATTTATCTGACTTATAGCCAAAGCAACTTACAGTAGTGAGAAAGATTACTTATGTGTGCTCCCTGGGATTTGAACCCACAACCATTATGTAGTTTGTGCAGTGCTCTGCTTGTTGAACTACAGGATAAACGTGGTGTGTGATGTATTAGTAAGAAGGTCCACACATAGGCTGTGTGAGAGTATTATGGCACAGAGAGCAGCCTGGTTGTTGACGGCAGGCTGGAAAGGGCTGGGTCTCATGGGGGTCCTTTAAAATTAACATTAACATTATGGTAACCAACCCCAAAGTTGCACACTGGCACAGATGTGTAAGCTCTGTTTGTTGGAGTGAGCAAATGTATCTACAGGGACCTTAATGCTTAAACAACATAAAAAAGTATTTGGTGTAATTTTCAATCAGGTCACTCCATGTGTTGGGGAGGTTTTTCAAACTGAGGTTGATTGGTGTTGGTGGGGGGAGGGGAGGTCGCAGGGAGTGAGGCCGGGAAATAAACAGTGCCAGGCAACAGAGCAGGGATGGAGAAAAGGAAGAATGAAAATGCCCAGGGTTGTTTTTTAGAGAAAGAAAATCAATCGTGGTTAATAAACCATCAGGAGGGGAGACATAACTGGGTGTGACCACCCCCCTGTGCGGGCTTGCATGATCGCGCCGGCTGCCATGGCGATCAGCCATCCGGTTCCGACGCGGCCACTGAAGAGCATGGAGCTGGAGAAAATGAATAAAGGTCACGCTGTGTAGACAATGGGAAGGAAGCAGGGCTGGAAATGCATTTAGGTAAGGAGGTTAGAGGGGAAGGCCCATCGCTGCAGCCATGATCCGCGTCGAATGATTAAATTCAGGGTCTGATCCTACGTCACCTGCCATGACGTGGAGCCAGAGAACCTAAGTTAAAGTTAAGATACAGCTTCAGCAAACATTCAATGGCGGCTTATCAACAGGGAGGAAATGAGTTAAGGATGTCCAGAATTTATTAAAAAGCCTCATAATATGCCTGGCCAGATGTTAAATGCTCTCAGATAGGTGATTGGCCATTTTTGTTTGGAAAGGATGCTGGGGTTGGTTTTGAACTCTTTTTCATAGAACCCTGGATTTACAGCATATTGCCCCAACTTAGGCTTGTAAATACTCTCCAGACCGTCAGGGGAATTTCTGCTCTGATTTGAAAACATCCTTCCTCAGGAAATGACAATGTTAGCTGACAGGGATACAGGGTAAATGTTCCTGTTCTGACGCAAAACTTTTTAAATGGAACATTATGAGTCTCAGAGCATGACGGTTCGGAGAACGATACTTAAGATTAATGCCGGCGTGCGCGACGGCAGAGCATGAGAATGCAGTCAATAAAAATTCAATATGCTGCCAGTCTCTGCGCAGGAAGAATCATTATTTTAAAACAGACAAATCAATGAAACATCATGGATTTATTAAAACGGTCTGGAGTCTCGGATCACATACATGCTGATTTTTGGACTACATGGTTCCATTGCCTCCCCATGTAAAAGAACTGGCTGATTTTGAGAACCTTGAGGAAGAACATCAGCACTTTTGTGCAGAGGTGGAAATTTCAGGTCCAGAAAGTAAAATTCCAGACCGCAATTTAGTTTCAACCAACCAGTTGAGCATAATGAGTCACAGTCACAGAGTGCGCAACTTGGTTGGTTGGAACAAAATCATGGTCTGGATTTTTACTTTCTGGCTGCGAAATTTCCACCTCTGCTTTTGTGATGCTAGAGTCCTGCTAGGGACTTGCCAGTATGAGGACGCGAGTCACAGAGATCTCCACAGTGTTGAGTGGGCTTATGGGGCAACCTGGCAGGTCTTTAAGCCAAGACCAAAGGTTTAAACTTGATCCAGATGTTGAGGGGGATCCAGTGAGGGGGTGGCCAGCAGGAAATTGTTAATGGGAGGGTCCAGGCGGGTGAGTGGCGTCGTGCAGTGCCTTTTTGGATGATCTGATGTGGCCTGATGGCACACGAGAGTGGAACAGCTATGAGTAGCCGTCCAGCAGGATTGGTCTCACAGTTTGGACCAACAGATGGATGAATGGTGAGGTGGGAGTGGACAGGAGCAATACTAACAATGTTCTTACAGGTGCCATGTACTAGGAGAGGCTTATTATTGCAGATGTTACTGAGGTTCTTGGCAGTTTTACATGGTGCCACTGTCACGCTGACCTTGGTGTCAATTATTCAAGGCCATTTTCACAGACTGTGATAATGATAACTGGGCAAAGCAGAGAATTCCTTGTCTTTGCAGTAAAAAGAATAAGCTCCCAGTGTGCGTTTGCGAGGTAGTGCATCGGGCTGTCCCAATGTGTGTTTGTGAGGATGTGCCTCGCGCTGTACCAGTGTGTTTTTGTGAAGAAGTGCCTAGGGCTTTCCCAATGTGTGTTTGTGTGGAAGTGCCTAGGGCTGTCCCAGTGTGTGATTCTAAGGAAGTGCCTAGGGCTATCCCAGTGTGTATTTGTGAGGAAATGCCTTAGGCTGTCCCAATATGTGTTTGTGAGGATGTGCCTCTATGAGGAAGTGCCTAGGATTGTCCCAGTGTGTGTTTGTGAGGAAGTGCCTAGGGCTGTCCCAATGTATGTTACCTACAGTATGAACCAGAACTCAGCTCTGCAATATTCCCATCTTACCAAAACATCTGTCAGTATAGTCAGTAGAGTTGTTTGGTTGTATCACATTTGAAATTCAATATTAAATGTTTTTAAGGCCTCTTCCCCTTTCACACAGCTCTGAAATATAACACTAAAGTGACTCCCTAAATGACAAATTACACAAAGTCTGAGATACATATACATTTAGCTGAGGAGGCACATTTAAAGAGGCTGTATTTAACATGCAGGTTATGTTAATCACCCAGGACAGACATCCTGTATGTTCTCAGCTTCTTGTTACGAACATCACTTTTGTTTTGACACAAGAAAACCCAAAGTTCAAATAAGGCTGTCATTTTTTAGCGAGACACTAGCACCAAGGGTAAGCTGAGCGAGCGTGAAAAAGACAGAAATCAATATTTTAACTTCAATTTTAATAATTCCATGAAGCCACACATTTAACCATCAACAGATTGAGTTTGGGTGACAGCTAGCCTTGTTTCTATGACAACCTGGAAAATGTGCACGTCTGGACTTGTATGGCTGGATTTGATACGAACGGAGTGACATTTAGACCCTCACTTGTTGGAAATGTCCGGAAAATCCTTTTTTTTCTCCCTTCATTCTAACATTTCTGTAAAATTACAGGCGGTGAGGAATTCTTAATAATTGGAAGCAAAGCTTATCATCTCATTACAGCTATCTGGTATCAAAGACGCCTTTCATCCTCCATGGTAAATCAGGCATGAGGAGAGTCACCCGCAAACAGCCAATGCGAGCGTCATGTGACGTCCACCCAGTACATGAGGACTGCACCTTGCACATCTACCCTGAACATCTTCCTTTGTCTAGACAATAAGGGGAAAGGTGCCAGGAACTATTGAAAAATCGAGAAAATTCTGGATATTCCACATGGAACAAAATAGACTCTCACATTCAGATCTTCTTGATCATTCTGATAGACTCCCGTCTGGCTGTCTGCACACTGTATGAAGTTCCCTGTGGAATGCCGGCTTGTCCTCTGTTTGTGTCAGTGGCTTGGAATATGACATCTAAAATGAGAAATTACATTAATAGAGACATTACTGGTTACAGGTCTGGCCAGAGAAGTTACTGGTGTCTTTGGCACTCTGCTCGGACCCTGGGAGATCATGTGACTCAACTCGAAAAGGCCTAAAATGAGGCAGAACTGAAGCTGAAGAACGTGAGGATGGTGACAGTGATACTGGGTGAGGTGGCGGGAAAGAGCGGGCAGGGGGTATCACAGTAATCTCAGGAGTGCAGACCCCCCCCCCCCCCCCCCCACTCTTGTCAAACACCCTGTGTCACCACCTCCCAGCTGTTCTCAATATGATTATTAATATCTGACAACAACTGCTAGGATCTTACCCCTTCAGGCTTATACAATGAAGTTTGGACTGCCACCTATTACCACCCTCTCTGTCAAGGACAGTCCCGTCACATTCTCTGACGTGTCTGTAGGGATTAAACGCATTCAGCTAAACGCTGATTCTTCTTGACAGTTTTGAAATAAAATGGGTATCTCTCCATTTAGAAAGAGGGTTACCATCCACCTGTCATTCAAAATAATGTTTGACTTTTGATGGCATGTTATTATTAAGACGCGTGTATGGCATATCCTGTGTTGTATGGCATGGTGTTGGAGACCCCCTTCAACCTGAAAAATATCACTACGCTAACGTAGCATCCCTCCCAACCCAAACACCGGCGTCCTAGTTAAGCATGACGCAGACATCTGTCAGGGTGCAAAGCATTCTGGGAGGATCATTTGGGGTCCTGGTGTCAGAGCACCTCTACTGTGAACTTCCTCATATCAAATGAATTTATTTTGAAGGCTGCTCCTCATTGTTGACGGCAGTTACAATGGCTAAATCCTGCCCCCTAGGGCTGGAATTTACATTCCTTATAAAAGGAAATAAGAACTGGCACGATCACGTCAATGTCAGAAAATTCACTGTGTTTCTGTGTTTTTATGTGGCTTCTCTCCGGTGAAAACGGCTCGCGATTGTTCATTAAGGCATTCTGTAATGGTGTGACCTGGCATGTAGGTCAGGGATGTCGACAGCCTCACTCTAGAGGAAAAATTATCTAAACCCTGAATTTACTGCTCTCAAGGACACAAAACGCGAGCTCTGTCCCCAGGATGATTCCGAGGGGTTTATTATGTGATAAACGCACCTCAAGACGCCCTGTAATGATATTAACACCGAAATGAACACTTGGAGAGACACGTACGGCATCCCTAAGATAGAATAACAGTTTTTTTTTTCATTTCAGGTAAATCCTTTTGAAACCGTGTTTTTTTTTCCCCGTGTGACCAGGCGTGGTGTAACGTCTTTTTATTTTAAGTCTGGAGAATCGCCAAAGGCCTTTCTCCTTTCATTTTGACTTGAGTCGCTGCCAAGTTGCACCAGCCCAGGACATGTATGGGGGTGGGGTCTGGCAGCCAGCCGCCCCCCTCCCATTTTGCTAGCCTGCTGAGAACAAAATCAGTGCTTTTACTTGAGACCTGAAGGATTGCAGCCTGGCCAGCCTGGTCGATGCCCCATGCTGATGTACCGAGCAGAGAGAAATCCCAGTGTTGTGGATCCTTCCCCTTGTGCGTCTGCAGTGTGTGTGTGCGACACAGGCCCAAAACCCAACCCCGAGCTCTGTTTGTTATTCTCTTGTTTTTGTAATATCAAATCCCATTCCAAACCATATCAGCATGGTGATGAACCTACATCTGGTTCCATGCCAGCAGAGTGGTTACACAACTCGCATGTATTTGTGTGTGTTTCATAGAGAGGATTTAGTGATGAATTATTACCACAGGTATTATTAAACTTTATTGATTCCAGGGGCGTCACTAAGGCAGAATAACCTTTTTTTTTAACTTTAGGTAAATCATGAAGTAAATGGTTCCATACAGATGCAGTCAAAGGAAAATGAAAAAATGTTTTAAATCATGCAAAATGAAAAAAGACGGCTACTGCGGCCTACTTAAGCATGATCTGTCATACCAAATATCCAACCAACAAGGGTGCTTTTCCAGTCACCCCTGGGGATGCCTCACCAAAGGTGGAGGGGGAATTTCTTATGGGGGGGGAGTGTGAAGATTAGCTTGCCAATTACAGCAATCATTTACGATAATCCCAAGCAACACTAATGTACAATAACAGGTCTGCAGGTGAAATGTTTTTGCTAAAAAGCAGATTTGATAAAGTCTCTTTTTGCCAGTGCGATTACAGAGTATTAGAGTGTAAACAGGCAGCTCAGTCAGGATCAGGCCTGGGTGTGGGTGTCGGTCTGGCCTTCTTAGGCTCGACCCTCTTCTGCAGTCTCCATCTCTGTACATCTCCACTGTACATCTACATCTCTGTACATCTCCACTGTACATCTCCATCTCTGTACATCTCCACTGTACATCTCCTTCTCTGTACATCTCCACTGTACATCTACATCTCTGTACATCTCCACTGTACATCTACATCTCTGTACATCTCCACTCTGCAGCAGATGCAAAACCACCAGATCCACTTATTAGTCACCCATTTAGTTTTTCTATAGATCACCAGAAACTGAGCTGTTTCTGTTCCTCAATGGCGGATGTGCTCCACCAGTTCCAGGTCTGGCCAGGGTTCCATGAGTCACGCTAAGACCTGCATAGTATCTTCAGCAGGCTGTGGGGGTAACCGCAGTTAAGAACATAAGAAATTTACAAACGAGAGGCCATGCGGCCCATCAAGCTCGTTTGGGGAGAACTTAACTAATAGCTCAGAGTTGTTAAAATCTTATCTAGTTCTGATTTAAAGGAACCCAGGGTTTTAGCTTGCGCTACACTAGCAGGAAGACTATTCCATACTCTAACTACATGCTGAGTAAAGAAGTGCTTTCTCAAATTCATTTAAAAATGTTCTCCCACTAATTTCCACTTGTGGCCACGAGTTCTAGTATTTAAACTAATATTAAAGTAGCCATTTAGCTGAACAGCATCCAGACCTGTTAGAATCTTATATACCTGGATCATGTCCCCCCTTAGTCTCCTTTGCATGAGGCTAAACAGCCTCAGCTCAGCTAACCTCTCCTCATATGACATTCCTCTAAGACCAGGAATCATTCTTGTGTGTTAAAATGTCTGTTAGTGATTTTTTTTTTGTTTCTATTTTATCTTCCAAAGGGTCCAGCGTCTTTGTTTGTCCATCTTAATGGGTCTGCACTCACTACAGCAACATTCTCTTTGGGGAAGTATGGATACATGCTTGGTGACAACATCTTCTAGTGCTTGACGCTAACGTGCAGGTGTATCAGTAATACCAAGGCAGTGAATGATCCTGCTGAGATCCGTCGACTGTTTTTTTTTTTCTCAGCTGCTCTGAAGTTCCTTATCCTAGATTAAACTATAGATTTTGATTATCTCTATAACACAGTGACAGGAACAGATCCCTATACCTCAGAAATCCCACCCACTGTGAGGAAATCACTCTTGCTTTTCATGTAGTTTCGAGTTTGATTCAGGTGTGAGATTTTCCTGCAAAACCATTTGCTTTTAGCAATATAGAGCCTGTACTCTATTGTTCTCTTGTTAAACACAAACAGCTTTGTTCAACGGCAGATGCCTGGAATCATCTTGTTTGTGCAGAATAACTTGCTCAGGTTATGCACAAGAGGCCAAACTAATGTCAAATTATGTCAGTGGTTAGCATGTGTCAGAGTGCAGGTTGTGACTCTGGAGTCATTCACCAATACAGGTAGACTGACTCGATGTCCTCTGGCCCTGAAGATCACCACGAGCGCCCGCACCTGTTTCACTGGCTTCATGTGCAGCGTGTGGTTTGTCTGATAAATTTTACAGCTCAAGGTTCCCTTCTTCACTCGCCTCTTTCCCTGTGTCCCTCCCAGTATTTACTCGCTGCACCGTTTCTGAGACAGCAAACATCACTTAAAGATAAACCATCAGAGGGTTGTACGCTTAATACACATTCATACCATAAATCCCCAACCCTTACCTCCAAAGGCTTGGGATTTCTAAGAGAAGCAGAAGCTGAATCCCAGCTATATATTTTACACGAGACAGAGACGTCGAATCTGGCTGTGATTCCGTCCTTGTTGATCGGAATGAAGGTCACCGCTTATCCGTGAATCTCAGAAGTATAAAAACGGAAAGTTTAACATTCCGAAGGCCTGAAATGTCCGGGTTTATGAGAGGTGTGGGAGGGAGCGGAGGCCCGGGTTTAAAAATGGATTATCAGAGTTGAAGTGAACATCGGCTCTTGAGCTGAAGGACATATCCAGTCAGTAGGTGTTTAGCCGAGATGAGGAGAGCATACATGCTGAGTGTTGGCTGTTGTAAGCTGGGGGGAGGGGGGGGGCTCAGATTTCATACTTGCTCAGGAGGAGGATGACCAACCAGCCTTAGCTATCCCACAATCTCAGGTCAGGTTATCTTGCTGTTGGGTTTGGAGATCCAGAGGGTCATTGATAGAGGAGGTGAATCCAGGTGCCTTTTATCCTCACCTGAAGTGAGATGGTGCCCGGCTCATCTTGTGATGGGCTTTTCCTCCACCTGTGCAGTGTGGAGTTGACAGCTTAGCGTGGTTGCTGGGCCACGTTGGATCTGTATTGATCAAAATGGATCATGCTGAGAATCTGGCTTTATACTGTGCCATTTGTAATGTGCCATTGATCTTAGGGATCGACTGGCATAAGATATATACCAATGAGTGTAATCATGTTGGTTTTTTTCGTCATGGGCACCTCTATAGACGGCATAGATGCCGTGAATCTCCAGGCTTTAAACAGAGCTCATTGTGACATGATGGTCCACAGAGAATCTGCCACTCACCAGTAGGGGACGATCACTACCATGCAGGTCAACAGTACCAGTGATATTCTCACCATTAGCCACAAGGAGTGCCAACAGGATGTGGCTGGTAGATAATAATAGCCTCAGTGCGGGGCAGGACGGTCTTCCCTAGCAAGGCGTATATCACCATGCTGAGAAAAAGGTTGGAGAAGCGTATAAGATCCTGTCAGGCAACTTGGAAGACGGCTGTCTCAAAGGACCCAAGCCTCCTGATTGGCTTCAGCTATCTGTGCCCCTTTAACTCATATATTTTTCATTATTTCTTCTCATGTTGTGAAGCTGTTTCTTCTTGCTAATGCTCTGGGACTGCAGGAATGACCAGGAGGAAATGTCAAAATATGCAGAGAAAAGTATTTTGTTTAAAAATAAATAAATTCTTACTTAATTTGCTCTGTGCTTTCTTTGTACTCTAGCTATTCTTAATGTCGAGCACAAGTGGTCTCTCGCCTTTAAGGTTCGTTCCACGTGCCACCAAACCCCCCCCAGGCTTCCTTGATCTCTTGCTGGGGGGTCAGATCTTCAGGACTGCCCCATGACACTGGGAGAGGTTGACTTAAACCCCACCTAATTAACTTTCATTTTCATCTCTGATGGAATCTCACTGCTGCTCCTCATAAGGAGAAACATTACTGCATGTATTAATAGTATTATGATTAGCATTATTTAATCCTTTCAAATAAAAATGACATAGTTCTATATGCACCATTTTGATAGCGTACTGTATTATATATATATGGATTATCTAGTATTATATTACGCATCTGAAAAAATACTTGTCTGGAAAGGCAAATATTATTGAATATCACTACAAAAAAAACTAAATCTTGTAAAGGATTTTACATATTATTCAAAAAACTGCACAAAATTCACCCAGAATATGTAAATATATAATAGCGTATTAGTATAAGAAATTCTTTGGTAACACTTTCTATGAATGCCATGTCTATAAGAATCCATGACCACATTCATAACACATTATAATGCATTCATAAAGCATTATTCATAAAGCATTCATAAATCATGGCTATAAATATTTGTAAAAAGGCATAACACATTATAGCCATGTTTATAATGCATTATGAATGCTTTATGAAGCTCTCATCCATAATGCACTATACATACTTTTTTTAATGCAGTACGAAGCATCCTTAATGCTTATACCAGCAATTATAACGCATTATGAAGGTATCTATCTTGCATTATAGCCGAGAGCTTCATTGAAGCTTATAAAGTATTACTATGAACACTATAATGCCTTATGAGAGTCAATATGAGATGCTGAATGCATATTAATTCTTACACTGACCATTATAATGCAATATGAATGTATATAACATGCTGTATAGAAGACAGCTTCAAGTAAAATGTTACCAATTCTTCTGATTACTTTAATAAAGGTGTAATTTCGCAATTAAAAATGAACTTTGTTCATAAGGACATAATGGCCATTTCTAGACAGATAATGATATAACACTGTGCTGCTGTAAATGGGGGGGGGGGGGTCTAACCGCTTGATGGTGCTGTATCTGTGATGGACCTGCAGCTTGGGGCTGGAGGCATTCAGGCGGTGACATCCCATACCCAGGAGACTGGGGGCTACCAGGCATTAGCAATTAGCACTGATATCTGATGACCACTGTGTATGGGGGTG
>JAODJU010000081.1:7521771-7535949 GCA_026776725.1 Gnathonemus echidnorhynchus
GGCAGGGTGGCGACAACGAACCAGGAGGGGAATCAGCCCAGAAGCTGGGCCTGTCTGTTTGGGCAAACGGTGGCGTTTAGCCCATTCCCAGAGGAGGGGGTCACTATGGGACACTAGACCTGGATAGCTTATGACAGTACACCCCATAAAATATGCCCTAGAGACAAGTCCCCCCCTCACCCGAAGGTGACGCTCCTGCTATCAGTTAGCTGTGTGCTAACGGAAATGGAAGCATTTCATTGCCTGCAGCTACCCCTGCTTAGCGTACTGTCGCGATTTTGGTAAATAAACTTTGATTTGATTTCATTTGCTACGAGTTGGCCCCGTGCCGTCTGGTAGCTGTGTGCTACCAGCTAGCAGTGTGCTGCATGATTACAGGTAACATTTAAACTCCGTGTATTTTGCTATCAGTAAGTAGATTTACCTCAACCTCCCCCAACGGCCGTAACTTTGATTGTAATGTTACTGGCGGCCCCTAGGACCCGCAGACTGAGCTGCGTTCTGAATGCCATCTCCTGCCTTCGTGCTGGGATCCCGCATCTGTTTCACGCCGTAACTTCCTGCTAAGTGGCCCTCCAGCTTACGACGGTGACGTGACTTAAGCTCGGCCTCTCCGTGCCGCACTAATCTGTCGGTCGTCACAGCTACCGTGCGTAACGAACACGGCACAGAGTGTTTGGCACCATTTTATATGTCTAGTGGGAGTGAATGTTCCTACTACGGGTGTGATGTGAAGTGAAAGTCAGAAAGTACATGTGAGGGGAGGAGGGAGAGTGTTTATCTGTGTCTGGGCTGTGCACGGTGATGCAGAGGATGAGTTATAAAAGACAAGAGTGCATGCCGTCTCGACTCTGTGCGATTACGTCTGTACGTGATAAAGTGTGGGCCTCAGACGAAGGCCAGCCTGCGAGCACATTAGAGTGTGTCCAGCCTTTGTTGGACTTAGCCAATGTGTCTTTCACCTGCTTTGCAGAAAGACATTGATAAGATGTCCATATGACCTCTGACATCTGCATAAGGACCTGCTGAAGTCATTAGAGGTCAGGAAAGAACTATAAAAAAAAACCCATGTCTCTGATTGGTGGAACCCTACACTGTCATATTGTAGCTGGACAAACAGGATATTCTGGATGTTTTTATGTGTTTAATAAGCCTACAGGTTTTATATAAGGCCGAATGCCTAAAACAGATGTTACATATTCCGTTATTGGTACAATTTGACACCATGGCCAGAAAAAACATAAACATTTAGTAAGAACCTGGAGTGGCAGAATCTTCTCGAATTGATATTATTAGCGATGTCCTAATCCACTTTTTTGGTACGCCAAACTGATCCATTCGGTATTTATATCTGCCGGTTCTGATCCAATTTTTAAATAAATATTTACAGTAGGTGTAGGTACATGCTTCCTCTGAGGCGATGCGAACATTGCAGGTAGCTGATAGGCTGCTTTGAGTTTCCAAATTAAACAATTTCCGTATAGCTGACATCTCAATAGTTGGTAGATTCGATGCCATATGCCTCAGGGTTCCTGCAGCATATGACAGAGTCTTACAATCTGCGCACCTGACATAAATAAGGTGGATGTGGGAAATGTCAAATAGATCGGGCTTTGGATAGGGCTGTGGTAGCCGATACCGATCAATTAAAAAATACCTGGATCGGCCCCAATTACGATCTTTGATATTGGCTCGGGGACATCACTGGATATTTTATCGATATTTGTTTGCTGGTTCAACATATATTGTATATATTATATTTTTTTGTTGATGAGCAGCTCAGGAAAACGAGGGTTGTAACAGTAAAACATATTTGTCGTGCGCCGATCTGTTACATCGTTTTAGGAACTTGCAATGAAAAGAATGAACGCATTTCTTGACACGAGTGAAACCTAAATTCACAAGTTGTTGTTCGACATGATGCTAATTCTGGCTGTGAGTTGCTATATGGCTAGTACTGGAGATGTCGAAGACCCTCCCACGTTACTTAAATCGGTAGTTTAGTATCATTTTGATTTCTCAAGAAATCACACCAACATCGGAGAGAGTAGCTCTTAAGACCAAGACTGACTGTGGCTCTGTTAAACCAAACTCAGATATGTCACTGAAAACACATCCGACATGCTGACTCATTTGAGACGACGTCATCCGAATGTATGTATGACTGGAGCAAGGCAGAAGCAGCCTCAATAAGTTAGTCTCCCAGCGGCATCTAAGGTGCTGTTTTAATCATTTCAAAACAAGTTCTGTTTCCCTGCTGTACCATAATTGCACTGAACCATGAACCCAAGCAGTTAGCTTTGCTCATCTTATCCCAGCAGCTTGGGAACAGGGGACCCAGATGTGGAGCAAACAGGAAACCTAAACGAGAATCTAAGTCACTTAACGGATGCTAAGGTACAAAAGCAGGGGAGTCTGTCCTGGGGAATGAAGGGAGAGGCAGCCGTTTGTGCAGACGCGGGGAGATCGGTATAAGCACAAACACTCAGAAGGCGATTGGGCACACTCACTGAGCTGGGGATCGGGACTAACAAACTCACTGAGCTGGAGGTCGGGATTAACAAACTCACTGAGCTGGGGATCGGGATTAACAAACTCACTGAGCTGGGGATCGGGATTAACAAACTCACTGAGCTGGGGATCGGGATTAACAAACTCACTGAGCTGGAGGTCGGGATTAACACGCTCACCAATCCAGGCACGAGTGAACCTGAGCAATCAAGTAGAAGCAGGGCAGCGTAACACTCAGGAACTGGATAAAGGTCTGCGATTGAAACTGGGTGGACCTGTTAAGTAGGTTAAAACCATCAAGGAAAACCAGAAAGGGGAATGATACGCAGCTGAAGTCCATATTCTGGACTGGGAGGGCTGGTGAGGGGGGCGTGGCTGCAGTACAGGCCCGTATTTGGACCTCACGCATGTCTAGGTGTCTGTTTACTTCACAGAATCTTAAGTTTGCCCAAACTCTGCACTTCAATTGAGACTGTGCTGGAGATGTTTCTGCACACACTTGCTCATTCCTGCTTCCTGTCCACATCATTCTTAGGGACCCGGGCTGTGTTGCCAAGACCCGACCCGAGTACCAGCCCTTCGGAGCAGAAACGGCCTGGCCAGACCTACCCTGGCCTTCCTGCTGGAGCACAGGTAGGCATCCAAACGCCAAACATCTCTCTTAAGGGGAGTTCCTGCACTGCATAATGTGTGTTTAATGAGCTATGAACACAGGATGAGGAAAAGTGGACGAGTGTACTGACAGATAAACTACAAAATGAACTCACTGTTTATCATAGCGGTTTTATCTACTCTTTCTCCTCTGAGAGAGATGAAACGTGTCTTTAGAGGATGACCATTAAATATCAACCACCCTCACTGTGAACAGAGCTCAGTGGTCTAACTACACATTGCTTTAGACCAGGGATGGCCAATCTTATCTACAAAGGGCCGGTGTGTATGCAGGTTTTTGGGATAACCTGTAGGTCAGCTGTTCAAACCCAGGAGTGAGGACTCTTCAGTCAATCAGTCCTCTAATTAGTAATCTAATTAGAGAGTTGCAGCGAAAACCCGCATACACACCGGCCCTTTGCGGATAAGATTGGCCACCTCTACTTTAGACTGAATTGCTCAGAACACTCTTCTTTACCTTGCTGTTTTACACTCCTTTGTGTAAAGAATATTACATCCCCCGCTAATTCATACTCTGATCCTCCATGAAAACGCCTCAATCATCATCAGACGTTGAATATATGGTTGCTGATTTGAGTCCCTTTTTCATTTCTCCTGTATCCAGAATATTCTGTAGGTCCTGCACACTTCACCTTACCATTGATTAATCAATGTAAAGAGGCTTACACGTAACAAGCATAATGACTGTTAGGTGTCTGCCTTGTCCACAAACCCTTTAAGATATATCATCGAGAAAAATAGAATTCAGAAAGGGCCACTGTCAGACTGCTGTATTCTCACTGTGATTATGGCGAATTATGTATCTCTATTCAACACAAACTTGTTTCCCTTGGTGTGATATGTGTCATGGTATGACATGATGCAAGGATGATCCACAGTACAGCTTAAGATCAAACGGGAACTTTATTTTAAACAGAACTCACACATGCATAATACAAACTGAACCACTAAGGGTCAAAACGAAGGCAGGTAGGTTAGAAAAGGATAAACTAAAACTGGAACTAGACACAAGGAAAGACAGGGGAGAACACGAGTAAAAACATCTACCACAATCAAAGCAAGACTGGCTGGTAACCCATACAATGACCAACAAAGAACAGAGCAAATGCAGGCATATATGTAGTGGTATATATATGTATAGGTATCCAGGACTAAACAAGAAACAGGCATGGGCCATTAAACACTAAGCGCTCCAACACTAGGAATGGGATGGCCAGCGACACCTGCTGGCCAAACAGGGAAACGACAAACAGGACAGGGCAGGGACTGATCCAGACAATATGGTTCTGGGATAGTGGGGCATCAGGGTTGGTCCTCTGCCAAACCCTTGTCTTCTACAATTGGTGGCCAGTAGATCTTCTGGTGAGTAATCAGGATGACAGCTTGTGTCAATTTCTGCACTGGCTGACAGCTCGTTGCTCGAGGAGGTAGCGGTTATTCACCTGCATGCTGATTCTCCTTCATTTTCCTCAAGCTTTTTGAAGTGTGAACATGTGACGCTTATGCTAATTGGTCCTTCAAACAAAATTACATCAGAGCCACTCTTCCTACCCCTTTCTTAGCGACGCTAATGTGCAGTGTGAAATGCAGCCCAGTAAATTAAGAACGCCGCTAAGTCTGTTTATCTAAAAAACAAAAAAATAAGCTGACAAAAAGATCTTTAGATGTGTTTTTAAGCAGGCTAGGTGGCATACACCGATCTGCCTGGTGGCACACCTGTGTTTTGCTGAATACAGCCGCCCCGAGGGATATTGGTGTCTATTTTCCTTTGAAGCTTGAATCTGTGTGACGTTCAGGAAGAATCACCCAGAGATCTCAGAGTTTCAGTTTGAGGAGCCGTGTTTTTTTTTCATGTCTGTTATGGGATTCCAACTAAAGCGGAAGTTTCCGTGGCAGCTGAAGACACCTTTCTGCAAAGCCTTCCCTGCTTTTTTATTTAATTCTCCAGGGAAACGTAGCATTGGTGTTTGTGTTCGTGCCTTATTCATTGTGTCTGTAAGCATCTCAAAGTCCACCTGTGCTAACAATAGTACTGTAGATACTCTACACTTTCGTTATCTTCACATTGATTGTGACTCTGCTTGTGTTCAGTTTATATTGACGGTGCTTCTCAGCTTGTATCGACTTCAGATTGAAGACCACAACCTCTTTTCTAGAACCAAGCTTCTCCCTTCTCTCATTAACTATGGCCTCTTTGTTATAGCACCTGCTGGCGGTCCAGCAACTGGCATCAGCCGTGTCCAGCATGATGCCCACGGGCACAACAGGCCTCAACCAGCCCATCCTCATCCCCTTCAACATGCCAGGTCAACTGGGCGGCCAGCAGGGTCTGGTACTCACCATGCCCAATGCCAACCTTAGCAACATCCAGGGTCTGATGGCAGCAGCAGCCAGTGGCATCATTACCCTGCCTCTGCAGAGCCTTCAAGGTAAGACAGCATGGCTCCACCTGGTGGTTGGATGACTCATTCTCAAAATGTTCCTCGGCTGAGACTGGCGTTTGAAGAACCTTAGGAAGTAAAGTATTGATGTTGAAAAAAACCTTGACTTGCCTTTTTGCGTAACTTTCAGGTTTGTGCCAGGATGCACTGTGCAGCAGCTAACAGAGTGTGTGACATTTAAAAACACGTGAGGGGGAAAATGTAGTGGGTTTGAAGAGTGAGCTTTTCGCAGTTTTTAGGTAGCTTCAGTAGTGTTTCAGTAAAAATGCGTGATAGACTAAAAGTCATGTGACGTGCCATGGATTTCAGAGAAAGGTGGTGTCAGTAGAAGCTGTGATAGTGTGGTGTGGACACAATGACCCCAACTTCAGTGTCCGGCCGACAAGAAGTGTAGTGTAAAGGCAATAAAGAGGCTGACTGTAGTTTCAGTGGGGTGGTATGTTGATACTAAAGAGTGTTTATTGAATTTTCTCTGTGCTGTGAAGCCCAGGGTCCTATTGCTCAGGGTTAATGTGTTAAGGAGCCTCGCTGTGTTCAGGTATCTGTCATGAAGCAGCCTCATTTTACTGGTCACTGTCTAGTTAATGGCCCCTTTTAATTTTTAATGCTTAAATATTCCCTTTTGATCACAGCTATAAATGGTTTTCAGTTTAATCTTTAAAATATTGTCTCTTTTATGCCATTAGCCTGAGTGAGGACGAGGGGTGTCAGCCATGAATCTTAGATGAAGGTGGGGGGGGGCAGTTAAACTACAACTGAGAGTAAACTGCCAGTAGCAGGGGCTTCAATGGGTGGGGGAGATCCTCATTTGTTTGGATCGAGGAGATCTTCACGAGTGTGGAGGTCTTCGTGGATTGGGGAGATCTTCATGGATTTCGGAGATCTTCCTTGGTTGGGAGAGATAATTGTGTGTTTGGGAGATCTTCATGAATGTGGAGATCTTCATGGGCTGGGGAGATCTTCAATGGTTGGGGAGGTCTTCACTGGTTGGGGGAGATAATTGTGTGTTTGGGAGATCTTTGTTGATCGAGGAGATCTTCACGACTGTGGAGATCTTCATGGGTTGGGGAGACCTACATGGAATGGGGAGATCTATATGGGTGTTTGGTGCTGAGGGACCCTTAGGAGGGAAGGAGAAGGTCCCTTTGAGACATCTGCAGTTCCTGCCCTGCATGCTCCTTCAGTACACCTGTGAGGACCCCTCCCCCCACACCGCAAGTGCTGTGATTTTCATGTCGTGTATGTTTACACATAGTGTATTTTCTTATTAAAAAACCCTATGTGAGTACTGGACATTGATTTTGTTTATTTCTCCTGTAACATTTTGTGTTGTGTCTGAGGCTTATTCTGGGATCAGCGTAGACCAGCTAAAAGCTGTGTGAGCTCTAGATACCCTGGCTGACATGTACCAGTGGATACGATGATAGTATTGGGATATAGTCACGTCTTAGTATGACTTCACCAGACATATATCATGTTGGGTTTTTGCACTCTCTGAAGGATCTGTCAGTGAAAAATACCTTCACCAAATGCGGTTGGCTGTGTTCTGCTGCAGCCCTGTACATGTGACAGGGGCAAGGAAGATAAAGGAGAGAGGTTTCTGTGAGTGGGAGCAGAAAGGAGAAGATAAAGGTCCAGGGTGGACAGAGGAGTGAGACAGAGTAAAGAATGGATGCAGGTCTCGAGAGGACAGAGGAATGAGACAGTCAGGAGTGGATGAAAGTCTTGAGAGGACAAAATGATGCTTGTCTTGACTCTCCTTGGGTCTCCCGGGCTGTCATGCCTTCCATTGTCACCCTGTCCATGTGATCAGGCCCTATCTGTCTCAAGTTTGTTCTAACAGCACCATTGGTCTGTTCCTTGGCAGGGTTAAAGGTCAACCCTCTCACTGGGACTCGTCATGTGACCTGAGTGCAGACCAATGGCTGATTACCATTAGGCTATACAGAAGCGCCTTATCTCTGGAAGCAAGACGAGGGTGCAGGCAGGCGCTTTATTATTAAAGTTACTGAGTCACCCAACAAAAAAGCAGGTGCTTAGTTATTGAACAGTGTGGCCATGGAACCGGATCTGCTTTTGTACACCGATCAGCGGCGAGTGTGTCTGTGTATGCATGTGTGTGTGTGTCTGTGTGTGTCTGCTTTCTATGAAATCAGGAGTTGGAATTGTAGTGAACTTTTTATTAGCTCAATTCCCATTCCTTTCGTCGTGCTATTTTCCATTTACATTATACCTCCTCGGTCTGATAAGCCAAGAAGCCATGAAATGAGACAGAGATGTGCTGACGTTCAGCGGCTGCCATAAACGGCGGCCGAGGTGATGCGGGCTCCCCGTCACAGCATCCCCCGGCAGGGCGAAGATGATAAAAAAGTTACCTGTCAGGAAGAGCACAGTGATGCATCTTCGACTGACTATAAAGCAAGGCGCAAGTAGCACAGCGCGTTATTTTAACAGTGTCATCTTTATAAACGATCGCGTCTCCAGTAGCTACCGAAAGCGCGCTGTCGGAAAGCGTGTTAACGCAGTTACCGCTGTGCATTTTCACTCCTGCGACAAAATTACATCGCGTCCTTTGAGGAGTCGCGGTAGCTTCCGGAACTTTCCGTCCGCAGTGTGGCAGAGGGAATAGTGTCTGCAATCCCATCAGTCACTCTTCCTCCTCATTCGGCTTCCTCTCAGTGCATTGTCCGTCATTCCTGTACTCTCTCCTTTTTTTTTATCTGCACTTTACAAATGGAATTCAGGAGTTGGAAGGTGGACGATGTTCAGTGGAAATATTTCTGCATGTGGCACTGGGCTGGCCAGTGAAGCCTGCTCAGTTCCAGCACATCAGCATTTAGATCTAACCATCTGCTGGTTTTTAGAACCCCTCTGCTTGCTTTATCTCCATCATAGTGTGAGGATTGAGGGGGTGGGTTCTCTGGCTCCGCCCACGTCATGTAATAATCATGAGCTTGTGTCACAGAGGAGGCAGTGCTCTGCAAAACCCCAGAATTCCGCTGAGCAGTTAAGCCTCATTGCAGCTGCGATGCAGTCGCAGTGGCTGATCCCCTCCGCTCTTGTCGGTGATTTTGATTCTACCCGCTTTGCTAAAGATATGCAGCGAGTCTAGTTTGCTGGATGCCACTTCTGACAGCAGTTCCACCTGCCAATCAGGTAGCGCTCATATCATGAATATTTATGAGTTTCCCCAGCCACCCTGCAAACAGATCTGCTTCTGGAATGCTTCTGAACCGCTTTGGGTAGGGGTCGAGGACATGCAGAGGACGGAGCCAAACCGCGACGCAGCCGGAACGCAGCGCAAACCACTCTTGGTGAAATTCCGACATAATCCTCCTCAGCAGTGGTGTTTACCGCCACTCATATCACCTATTTGCATGGACGCCTAAGTTTTGGGTCCCCTGTTGGCCACAAACAGTCACTACACTAAATGTTAAATAAACACATTCCTTATTTAGGAGATGTGGAAGCAGCATGTTCTGCTGACCAGCTACCCAGGGGCACGGCGGACCTCAAAGTGACCCAAACCTTAACCCCAGATGCTCGCCGGTTGGTTTTGGTATAATTATACCTTTTATTTCAGTTTTGGAACGATCCAGCAAGGTTGTCATGACCAGTATCTCAGAACAATGTTTTATCTATTATTTGTAATCCTCATATTCATCACCTTTGACTTGGAAGCACTGTCAAGGACTTTGAAAAAATCTCGACAGACGCAAGTAAGCCAATATTCTCATTCTGCACTGGAGGTGATTAATGACTTGGGGTGGGGGCTGTACATTTACTGGGGGGGAAGTTGGATAAAATAAAAGCTTGACGTGGAATCTGCGTCTCCGTGCGTCTGATGGCCGACGCGGGAATCGTCTCCAGCAGAAGCAGCTACACAAAGACTCAGGGCAGAGGATTGATTGATTTGTTGTGACAGCAGACGGATAATGGAGAGTGAGGTGCCAGCAGAGAGGAAAGGGGGGATGAAGGTTTGCCGAGACGCACCGAAGCGGCGGCGGCTGGTTCCACGTTCTCCTGTCCCCTGATGCCGGGATGGGCTCCATCGCCTGTCGCGTGTTCGCGTTAGTACCCCAGCCAGAAGCGAAGGAGAGAGACCGGCCCAGAAACTGCGGCTCCAGCGCTGAGTATAAACACAGCATGTTACACACACACTGTATGGCTGAAGACAGCAAAGCTACTCGCGCTCCTATTAAAGCACATCAGCTCCACGTTTCTGCAAATAGGAAATCGTGCAATAAATGTTATCTTAATCACCCTGTCGCTGTAATTTATATGTCTAGCCATGTGTACTATGCAGCGAGGAAAGTGTGACTGATATTTATTCGGTTATCCTGCTTATTAAATACGTGGAACGGCCAACCACATCTGAGGAGACTCAACAAAGAAGGCCTGGTCAGGACTCTGCGCTGTTTGTGACGGTCGAGGCTGGTGTCTGAAACTCGCAGGGGTCAGTGTGGCCAGCCACCCTCTAACCCCTGACCCTACCCAACTAACCAACCACTGAAACACCTCCTGCTCTGTTCCCATACTGAAACTCTCCTTACCTGGCAACTAGAGTCGTCTTTAAAGTAGTCTGTACACAAAGTGTACATTTCTGCAAAATAAGGCATGAATCACAAGTTAGTGAGTGTGGCTTTAAGCAGAAAAACACCCCCGCCCCCCCACCAGTTCTCCTACGGCACAGCCACAACAGATGCCTGCCGATGCTTCTCAGAGTCTTTAGCCTGAAGAATGGTGGGAGGTCAATGAAGAAGCAGGTCTTTCAAACCGCAGGCGAAGGCCTAGTCTGCGCAGCACTGAGGAGGTGTGACTGTCTGGCTTCTGGGTCCCTCGCGGGGCGGTGCTGACGAATCCTGATCCGGCAACGGATCCCGTCTCACGGCCATACAGACGTTTTCTGCCCGAGCCTGAGATCTCGTACTTCGGCTCGGTTATGAAATGCAGTCGTCATAAGGGGCCTTTTATTCAGCCGGGCGCCGGCGTGAGAATGTGCGACTTTGCAGAGCGGTCTACAAAGTCGAACGGCAAATGGGGTCAGCGGGAGAGGTCAGCCGCGGGTGTTGGCTTTCGCCGTGTAACAAAAGCCAGCGGTCAATCTCTTTGGAAGCGGGTTAGTAAGCGGACGCAGAAGCAGCATTAGCAGGAGGGCGGGGGTGGGGGGGGGGGGGGCACGCGCCCGCTAAAAGGAATCTGCGGTTTCAGTCGGCGGGCTGTACCCTCGACGCTTTAATTAATAACCGTGCTTTCCGGGGGCTTGCTGCCGATCCCCGCGGAGTGTCTCCGGGTAAAAAGCCCAGGGCGAGACCTTCTGGACGTTAATGATCCCCGAATAAGCAACTGGCGTAACCTCAAGTACATCTCGGACACGTCAGATGCCCCCCCCCCAGACCTCAGGGTCACCACGCGTGGGGGAGGGTCCGCTTCATTCATAAACAGAGGAGCCGCCGTTTCGTACACCTCCGTTTTGAAGCTTCCCTTTCTCCTCTCCTCTTTCCACCACCGTCTTTCTCACTCACTTCTGCCTTCATCCGTTTTTTATTCCCTTCTTTCATTTCCTAACCCCAGTCACCTCATGTCCCGTCTTCCTTCCTCTCCACCACTCCTTCCCCATCTTCTGTCTCCTCCTCACCTCCCCTTCCCATCCCTCCTTCCCCGTCTTCTCCTCCTACCTCCGCCTGCTCCTCAGCCATCTGTTCTCACATCTGCCGTGAAGTGTGATGCCTCCCTCACCAGATCTTCCTCAGCGAGCATCCAGATTAATATCTTAGCTGTAAATGACGAACGTTGAATGAGGTCAGATAAAGATACTCGGCGGGGTCTGTGGTCTTCGTGTGACGTGATCTTTCACATCACAAATCTTTTTTTTAAATTCAGATTTCCTTAAAACATATGCAATACAACATTGATGCTACATCTAATTATCTACTTGTAATACTTCAATGCATAGACTGCAATCCTACAAACAGATTTGTGGTTGTTCTGCAGGAAAATCACCTGTGAAAACTGTGAATGTCTGTTACCAGGGACCGACCTCAAGAATATTTGCTTTGCCCAACTGGACTAGTACAGTGAAAAATGCAGTGCAGCCAGTGAGCTGATGTTCAGCTTTTTGTATCTGCCCTTTGCTTAAATTACTCAAGATGGGCTTCCATTTCAGCCTTGGCACTAACCCTGCAGTCGCCGATCTCCTGGTGCCCTGATGTTCACGCCTGAAACACGGCAAATCTGGCAGAAGAGCAGGGCTTTTATTAACTGGGGCATTTCTGACCATGAAGCGGTGAGTAACGGCCCTGCCCATCTGTACGAGGGGCGGCTCGGTTAACTCCACCTGCCCCTGCCCCGTCTCACACCCCCACGGCCCAAAGGGGGTCCAGAAGCCCCCCCCGCTCCATGCTGCTCATCTGGTGACACGGTTCATGTGCCGATGGCCGTTTTTTTCAGGACACGGGGAGCACGAGAAGTGTGCGAGTGCCTCCAGCCGTCCGTCACGTGCCGCCCCGAGTACAGTGTACCGAGGAGAGAAGCTACCACAGGAGCAAAAAGCGAGACACACTCCTCCCCTACCCAGACCACCCTGAGCACCTCCCATATCACCCCCCCGCCTCAGACAGCTCTCCCAACCCATTTCTTACGTTGATGTTTTTAAGGAATTAAAAGCAGCTGCTTGTTCTGTGTCTGCATATCATACCCTGTGCATTTTAATCTCTTCCAATCTGAACTGTTGAGTATGAGCACTGGTCCCTCCCTGACTTTTCGTTTTTTTATGCTCCCTTCATGGAACGAGGTGTGTTGTGTGCAGTAAACAGCGGCTAAAATGTCAACAGATACAGCGCTGGCCAGGACGCACCGTTACTCCCGCACATCAAACCCCCGCCATCGATTTCCCCCTCCCCCTGGGCTGTCCTCTGAGCATTAATTCTTCATGAGGCTTTCGGGCCGCGGTCTCCACCTCGGTCCGCTTACTGAGGTGTGAAGCATTTAAGAGCCGCCCCCCGGCTCTGCCAGAGGCACCGGTTCAGGGGACCCAGCCCGAGGACACGTTTGGTTTTGGACGTGTGCTGTCCAATGACCCCACAGCCATACATGCCGTATCTGGGCTTTGGAAACTCCTATAGTTTATCAGTATGTCGAAAGCAAAATGCAGGCATATAGACGGCCTACCTTTGGGTCCTTGCTAATGGTTACATGCCATGTGAGCCTCACACTGCGCAACACTGGCAGCAGGTTTGATATTACCCTGCGTAGGGGAAAACATGGGGCCCCCTGCTGGCTGTGCCCGGAACTGATGTCTGCAAGGTCAGTATATTTTTATGTGCCCTCATTTTAAAAGATTTACATTGATTGTGAAACCACAAGGAGAAAATTTAATGTCAGAGCTATAACACGGGGTAATAGCTTAAACATAAAACAGAACGATTTGGATCTGCAAGAGCTGATATGATGGGAGCTGTGGTTTTTTTGGGTCTTGGGCTGACCTGGCGGCAGGATGCTGACATGTGACGTCTCGTCACATTCCTGTCCCCCGGACCTGCGCCACGGTTTCTGATTGTGGGCGTAGGACAGTCGTAGAAACAGACACACGAGATAGCAGACCCAGAGCGACGCCCATCGCCTGTATTCTCAAGACTCAGCGGAGGAGGGACTTTTGGGGGGGGGGGATGAGTGAGGTGCCACTTCATAAAAGGTGGCGGAGTTCGAGAGGACTAATGGGGGGGGGGACTTCAGCAGCCTCCTCGGGACGCACTAAACAAAAATGACACCTCTGTGAAACACCGGCCCCCATGTGACCCTGACAGTCAGTGTGCTTCAAACTGAATCAGCCTCTCTGACAGTGTTTTTGCTGGGGGGGTGCTAAGCTAGGCTATACTGGAAGGTGCTGGTCACTACGGAGCAGCGCGGGGCGGATGCCAGGCTGGGGTTCCCCAGGAACGGGGGCGTCTCTCTTTGCTTTGGTCACGTTTAGTCTGCTTTCCCTTTACAAAGATTCACCAGGGATTGATTTTCATTGCCTTCCCCTTCAAATCAATAACAATTTACCTTTAACAGAGAATCTTCCACCCCAACATCCAGATATAAAATCCATGCAGCATGTTTATGAAAGTACAAAAACATGCATCTGAAATGGGACACATATGAACACCCACCACCCATGCCTGGCAGTTTTCTCTGTAGTCGGCTGGGGACGCCAGTTGGAATGCGGTTCAGGGTCGGACCTGAACGCAGGCCGGCGGCCCTGAGATGATGAAGGCCGCCTCACAAAGGTGGGAAAGGAAACAATTAACTGGGAGAGCTGACTGGCGCGGTGGTCGGGGGGTGTGGCGGGGCGGGGGGAGGGACGAGGTCAGAGGGGCCGACAGCCTTAACAAGATGACAGGATTTATAAAGTGCCCCCCCTTACCTGCAGCCTCGCCGTATAACAAGCCGCTGGGGGCTCATGGCTGTAACCCCCCCCCCCCATGATCAGATTCCGAGGAGGCTCCCACTTCGGCTTTCATCTTTACCTGGCATGGATAATTTCCAGTAAGAATTTTCCCTCTATTCGTTT
>JAODJU010000081.1:7542778-7555583 GCA_026776725.1 Gnathonemus echidnorhynchus
GTCACCAGATATAGAGACTCAGAAGCTCGTTATCTCTGGGATATGACCTCTGACTTCTGTTTCTCACTCATCGTGTCTGTGCGTGATTCTTTCTTTGTAATTCTGTTTTTCCTAAAATGCAGTGTGCCACTGTAAGTCTGTGGCTAAGGTCTGAGCAAGGGTTAAGATTAGGGTTAGGATTAGGATTAGGGTTAGGGTTAGGGGTTAGTGTTAGGGTCCTGGCTTCACGGTGTTTGAAGCCCAGGCTGGACAGATGTCTAATTATGCAGGAACACCCCCCCTTTTAGGTCTCAGGGATGGGGGGGGGGTGGGGTTGGTGGGACGGCAGGTCTATCAGCTGCGGGCAAAGACGTCACAGCGGGTCACGGCAGCGACACCAGAGGCAGCGAGAGACAGACTCTAAGCGGGATCGACCTGCTTCCCTCCGAAAACCGCGCCCCTCACGCACACCCCCAGTGTGAGAGCGATACAGAGAAAAGGGACGGTGACCCAGATATGACAGGTGGCACTGTGGGGGTGGAGGCCTCCGAAATGGGGCTGATAGCATTTGCCAACTTCAAGGGCCCCCCAGGTATGAATAAGTAATGAAGGAGAATTAAAGTGCTGACAGGCACATTATTAGACAGCCTCTTCCTGGGGCTTGTTAATGAATAACAGGTGTACTGGTCTGCACCAGTACACAAACTGGTACTGGAAGCTGTGGCGAACATCACCATTGGCTCCTCGGGTCTGAGGGAAACTGTGATTTAGTGCATCAAACCGCGCGCAGGTGACCGTGACCGTTGGTGCGATCACGCTCGTGTTGCCTCTGTCACTCACACCCCTCCGTACTCCCGCCCGTGGGCCAGATCATTGGGGCCATCCCCCTGCTGCCAAACCCCCCCGGACCCTGCGGCCAGCCAGCCAATGGGAGCGTGGGCCTTCCGGTCCAGCCAATCGTGCCCCAGCTGCTCACCAACACCAAAGGACAGATCATCGCCACCGTCATCGGCAATCAGATCCTGCCGGTCATCAACACTCAGGGGATCACGCTGTCGCCAGTGAAACATGAGCAGCAGGTAGGACAGCCGCATGCCCAGCCTGCAGGAAATGCACATGCATGGATGCGTCGTCCGTCCATCCATCCATCCATCCGTCCATCCATCCATCCATCCATTACAGGTGGCACAATGCCATTTTTTCTGATACGATACTAAAATTTTGACTGTCTGCCAGTACCAATCCAGTATTTTTTCCCCTTTATCTACTTTAACTACTAAGTATTAATTTAATTGAATCTGCACTAGCCTTAAATACATCGCATTATGCAGTTTGACTTTTTTCTTCCTTTAGAGTCAAGTGCTGTATTTCCACACAGCTAGATCAGTGCCATCTGTAGTATCTATCCATCCATCATCTATCTATCATCTATCCATCATCTATCATTCATTCATCATCCTTCCTTCCTATCTATCTATCTATCTATCTATCTATCTATGCATGCATGCAAGCGTCCATCTATCCATCCGTCTGTCTGTCCATCCATGCATCCATCCATGCATCCATCCATCCATACATCCATCCATTCATCCATCCATCCATCTATCCATCCACGCAATGCTCCATGGCCTTTCATCCAGTATGCAGTCATGATATGATGTCATGTATATGTATTTCAAATCATTTCTCTCCTTAAACCCCCTGAGCTGAAGCTGAGGTGTAGGCGTCTCTCTAGCCAGTGGACATTCACAACATAAACACCTTCATGTCAGTTCACTGAGGGACACTGAGCCACCAAAGGGCTGCCAGCCTTACCGGCAGGCTTGAAGACACCAAAAGTGAAGGACCCTGTTGCTTCAAAAGCAGATCGGAGGCTTTGTGCCACCAGCTCTCAGGAACCCGTTCTCGGTCCTGCCAGCTCTCTGTTGTCCCTGTGATACTCCTGGAAGAAAGGGAGCAAACTCATGTCAGGTGGGGACGATGGCCCTAACAGGGGACTGTGACATTCAGGGCGCTCCGGCGTCAGGCCTGATCCAACGCGTCACCATTTCCTGAGTAAGAGGGACCTTCTCAAGGTCTTCCGGACAATGAATCGAATTCAGTTTGCCATCCTACCAAACGAAGCCTTTTGTGACAGGTCTCTGAATATAAACGCTTTCTGTGGAGGAAATTCTGTCTATTGACTATGGGAGAAGCTTCCTCTAGATGCTTTCTGTAGGCAGCCCTTCGGCTGCACACACATGCACACGGACGGAGCCCGTAGAATGTCTCCACGGCAGAAGTGAACTCTGAGGCACCTTCCAGAGCAAAGGCAGAAGCATAACTGGATGGAGAGTAGCTCTTACTGTGTAATTTGTTACGATTGTTCTGCTGGATGTCTGCTGGCTGGATGGCTGCTGCCACAGCCTGGCATGTAGTACCTGCATGTGGTACCTGTGTATGATACCTGCGTGTGGTACCTGCGTGTAGTGCCTGTGTGTGGTACCTTCATGCGTTACCTGTTTGTAATACCTATGTGTGGTATCTACATGCGGCACTGGCGTGTGATTCATACGTATGGTACTTGCATATGGTACCTGCATGTGATACCTGCGTGTGATACCTGACTCTGACAGTGCAGGGTTTCTGGGGGTTTTACCTCAGGATAAGGACCCCCACCCCTCTGCTTCACAGCTGCCTCCAGCCCCACAACACCAGCCCGGCCCCCCTTCGTCTCAGGCCAGCCTACTTCACCTCCCCCACGACCGCGCCTTCTCCCCGAGTCCCATGCGTCAGGCCTCCTCCTCCTCTTCCTCCTCTTCCTCCTCTCCCACCACTTGTCCCGCTTCTGGCCTCAGCGTCGGTCAGCTGGTGAGAGGTGAGTATCTGCGATTCCCTGCACTTCGTATTGCAATCAGTGCCACCTGCAGGATGGGAGAGTGAAGCGCATGGTGTATTTCACCAATAAACAGCCCCAGTTATTGTGCATGTACGTGATTAGGGAGGCCACTGAGGCAACACGCTCCCATCTCTGTAATGTTATTTCCTGTTATTTCCAGGAAAGGTGAAATATTACAGCAGCCTGTCTGTGTTTATGGGAAAGGGAACAGTGCCATATCCCTCCAGACAGTTCTAGAAAAATCCTGACCATTACCGGGAGTGAAATTGACATCATAAAAAAGGTCGGACAGACTCGTCTCTGATGACGTTTGTTTGTTTGACTGTAATGAAGGGTGGCGTTATTCTGCCCGTCTCACACTGGTGAGGTGGTTTTAAAGGCCTAACTGGTCTCTGTACATATTAGCCTTTGATGTTTTACTGGGAGAGTGAGTCATTCGGTCACATGGAGAGTGATTTTCTTTCCAACGAATGTTTCAATGAAAGGATTTTTTATTCTCTGTAAGTATCGGCATTTCTTTCAGTCTGGAATTTCAGACAGACATTATTAAATTAAGTTTAGCTATTTTAGCGCAATGCAGTGGGCCACACCGCCAGAGTTGGGGCGCTGAATCCTGTGCACTGTGACGGATGGGCATTCTGTCCAGGGTGTATCCCTGACCTGTCCAACACCCCCCCCCCCTCCCCCTGGGACCCAATGAGGTTAATAGGTTGAAATATTGACGGATGGAGGGATGGATGTGTAACTATATAAAACCGATTTGACGGAAATTAGCAATAGCATTTGAACGTTGACCACTTATCTGTCTTTGTATAGCTGTGGTTATGAGGCACTCAAAACTTATGAAAAATGTTCTATTCCGCTGCTGTTTTCCATAGCCACTTATCCACAAAAGGTTAACAGTCAAACACATCATAAATTACCTAAGCTCGTTGACAGAAAGGCTCTTCAGTTAAAGTTGTTAAACAGTGTTTGAGGATTTTAACCAAAAGCAATACTCTTCTGCTGTTGTTCTTTTAATAAAAGAGAATCATTTTGATTAGTTTAATCTCCATTATGTACATAACGTTCCTAACAGATATTGTATTTAAACTCTCCATCCACTTCTGCTGCTGTCTGAGAATGAGAATATATTTTTTAGTGCAATGGCATAGGATGGAGTTGGATATTGGAGGGAACACAATTTAATAATTTAAATACAAAGGTCTCTTTATTGAGGTGGATGAATGAAGCCAAATTAAACATTGGGGGGGGGGGGGGGGTACTCTCCCCCAGGCCCTACACCCCATTGGTACTTAGCTCAGAAGATCATACTGCAGGATCTCTATACAGAGGACAATAGACTGAAAGCAGGATTTGTGTATACGTACGGCCGTCTTCAGATGGGACGTGTGTGTTCCAGACAGCTGCCTGTGTGTTTTACTTTAATAACCGCTATGAATTATTTACCGCTGATTCACACAGCTGTTCATTTGTCCCGCATATATATCACAGTCACTCAGCCCGTCCGTAACGAGACGGATGAAAGAGGCGTGTGAAGGTGCTGCGTGAGTTCATGAGGTCACCCCTCTCCAGACCCCCAGGTCGCCCCCGGCGAGGTCGACGGCGTCAGCCTGGAGGACATCCGCGAGTTTGCCAAAGCATTCAAGGTCCGCCGCCTGTCCCTGGGCCTGACGCAGACTCAAGTGGGCCAGGCGCTGTCCGCTGCCGAGGGGCCTGCCTACAGCCAGTCTGCCATCTGCAGGTAACATCGTGTAACTGCGTCCTACCTCCATCGCACCGAGAAGGTTGAAGGATTCTCTGCGGTTGTTCCTTATTTTTGATGCATTTATTGTTCTGCATTAGTCTGCTTTCTCTATTTCAGCTTAATTTTGATCAAATGTAAAAGGGGAGTGTAACAAAATAATGGGGAATCAGAGCCAAACAACATTTTAATATGTGCGAGTAACGTACAAAGTTCAGGTGTGTATTTCATTAAATACCAGAGGATCACATTACACATGCCTGGGGGCATCGGAAGGTTGAAAAGCCATAGGTCACATGACCTTTCCTGCTATTTATTTGCTAATTTTAATGCGCTTTTAAAATGAGTGTGCAGAGCTGCCCTGTTCACATACCCGAATGTCTGCATTGTTTTTGAAAGTCTCATCACGTCTTCGTTTGTGGACATCAGGCTGAAGCTGCCTGAAATTCGGACCTTAAAATTGTGAGGGATACAGTATCAATATCTCACGCGACTTTCAAATATTTATGTCAGCTAAGGTCTCAAAAAGGAGTCACTTAAAACAAACAGTATTATTCCTTTTACTATTTTTTTTTCCTGTGGGCTACAGGTAAAATAACAGCCGTTCAATAAGAAACAGAAATTCCAGTGGAGGACCTGAGTGTTTTTAAGCACTTAGGGCCTGCTGTCTTCCTCTCTGTGCAGAGCCTTTACCTCGAGCACTTTGGTCTGTCCTGAGCATGAGGAGCCAGGGGCTGTACTCCCACACAGTACATCAATGATCCCAATCCGATCCTCATGGACCCACAGACAGTCCACGTTTTTGCTTCCTCCCAGGTCCCACGGAGTTGGGAGGGAGCAAAAACATGGACTGACTGTGGGTCCATGAGGACCCGGCTGTGAAACACTGCAGTAGATGTTAAAACCCTTCATTCCATGACAACTCCATGTGGGAAATGTATTTACATTAAACATTTTATGTCGGTCAGGTTATTCAGGAACGTGGAAAGTTTTGAAAACATATCAAAAGGTGCATTACAGTGAATTACTGAAGCTGGTTTTGTAAAAAATCACGTTAAATGCACTTCATGTTCATTGTTTTCTGGGTTCCTCGATCAAAATTCTATGTTTTAAATGCAAATGTATTACTTTTCTTTGTTTAGCATATATAATAGCCACATTAATTGCTACATGATTTTATTTGGTCATAAAACTCTCATAGACTGTTAACGTATTAATGTATTTTAATAATACTGTAACATATGAATTATATTTTTATGCATGTTGTTCTTGTCTCTGTGTATGTTTTGGTATAATGAGCCAAATATTCATATGCTAAAGTCAAATTGATCAGTTATTATTTATGCTTTTTTTTAATCCAAATGCTTTATATAGAGACTGTGTTATGCTTTATTAGCTTGTGATGTTTATGGTCACTGTTGGCTGGTGGGAGGGGAACCATAGTTTCTAGTTCTGGGGCTCTGGGGAAGACAAAGTGATGTGCGCATGGCTCGTGATGACTTCCTGCTGCACCATTGGCCTCTTCCGATAGCCACAGCAGGCAGGGCATCCCGGGCCTGGTGCCGGTACCCTAGTAAGACTGTTCTTCTCTCAATTTCCCCCCCCAGACACACCATCCTGAGAAGCCACTTTTTCCTACCGCAGGAAGCCCAGGAGAACACTATAGCTAGCAGTCTGAGAGCCAAACTGAACCCCGGCCTTTTATATCCTGCCAGGTTTGAGAAGCTGGATATCACCCCAAAAAGCGCACAGAAGATTAAGCCCGTTTTGGAGCGCTGGATGGCTGAGGCTGAGGCCCGGCAAAACTCGGGAATGCAGAACCTGACCGAGTTTATCGGCAGCGAGCCGTCCAAGAAACGCAAGAGGAGGACCTCCTTTACGCCACAGGCGCTGGAGATCTTAAACATGCATTTCGAGAAAAACACACACCCCTCCGGCCAGGAGATGACGGAGATCGCGGAGAAGCTGAACTACGACCGCGAGGTGGTGCGAGTCTGGTTCTGCAACAAGAGGCAGGCGCTTAAAAACACGATCAAGCGGCTGAAGCAGCCAGAAATGGGGTCGGGCCTCAGCGTGGACCACATCACTGACTCACTCATGGACACAGCGGAGAAACTCCCTTAAACACGGGATAAACCAGTGACCAAAAAACAGAGACTCCAGGGCTGTTCCGGGGCCATGTCAGGCTGGGAACCGTAGACTTGGCATTGAAATATGTCTCTTTTTTTTCAAAGAAAGTCAAAATTACCAGTGGACAGCTTTTTGGTGATAACGAATGAAACATATTAAGTACTTTTTATGTTTAAAATATATCTGTGGAAATGTAAATCAGAAAGCTAGTACTTCTGTCAATATTAAGTATGCAAAAATACTTTGATAACCTGTTTTAAGAATATGGAAGGTGACAACTGAAGTCTTTGTAGAAGTCTTGCATAAGGAGTTTAGTTTGATAATCAAGTTTTGTTTAAAAACCAACCAACTGCAAACCAAAGTCTAGGTAATAAGTCAGATGCTAGTTACACACCTACTTTTTATGTGTAAATGTCTTCTAAATTTCTACATTTATACTGATGGAAAACAAACGATGACTAATCTAGGGGGCGGCGAAACCGCTTGAAACATTTATTTAACGTTTCGTTGCACTGTTGCTTTGCTATTTAAACTGATTTTTATACGAATGCAGTGAGCTTAACTGAACGGCCAACGGCAACTGTTTTTGCGATTTTTTAAAAACGTTTTTTCTTTCATTGGTTTCTCCCAAAGATTTCAGCTGCTGTAAGCAATCATTCCATTCAGCAGCGCGTGCAGTCTGCCCTGTATCTGTATTGTTTTCCCCCATCTTCCTGTTTAATTACCTGAGGCAAATACGCAGAGTGATAATTACTCCTGTGCAGCAGAACCTCTGCTATCTTGTTTTTTTTGTTGAATAATTTCCTACAAGATATTGATTAGCTTCAATGGGGAAAACGGATGTGAATTTGCTGCAGTTTTAGATGATCGCATGTGCGGGAAGATGGGTCAACCAAAAAACATCTATAACTATCTATAAAGCAGCACCTGCGTCCTTTGTTATATTCACTGTACCTCTAACCACGTGTACAGTTTCGGGAACGAAGAAGGATCCCGCTGGTGCCCGTTTAACACAATCGCAATAGCGGCTGTGAGTCTCCTCTCCTTTAAAACATTTATAATGTCACTCCGTCTATAAACGCTCGCCTGGGGTCAGAATGTGCCCCGGCCGGTGCTTAGTAATAACATGCGTGCAGTTAGCGGAGAAGCGGGGCTCGCATGATTATTTTACAAATGCATTTAGACATAATTATTTACAATGAGCAAGGCAGCCTGGCCGCAGGAACCCTCTGTTGTGTTTCTGTATTCGTGCGAAAACGCATCAGACCCGAGGACCTCAATGAGAATGCTTTATACCCCTAAAAGTGCACCATCGTACAAATAGACCTACATTTGATGTGAACTTATTGTCATTAATGTGTCACATTCTATTAGCTTGACCCTGCAAGAGAAGTGGCGTTTAAAACGTGTGACCATGTCTGCCGTTTCACATCTGTTAGTCTTTCAGCAAATCCGTCTGTTAAATGTCTGTTATGATTCATTGTTTGTTGTTATTTCCAAAGTTATTTTGTATGAACATAGATTTTTTTTTTATTATGTTATACAAGTATTTATTTTAAAATGTAAATAAAGATTTGTTTTTTTGTTCCAGTGAATATTTTAATATTGTCATAGCAAGGCAGGAACTTGCTGTTTGTATATGTATGAATGGCTGTTTCTTATCTGTTGGCATTAATGTATGTGATCCTTGTACATGCAGGGCGGCAGTAATCGGGAGGACTGACGTGTTTCGGTACAATCTCTTTCCTGACTTCACAACACAGTCATTATCTAAGCGCAGGTAGCTGGCTAGCGGTGTGCTGCAGGTGACAGGCTGTCAGTCTGCCACTTCTGATGCTACACGGATTCCTTTCCAGTCCCGTTTGTTCCGGTCGGTGATGGAGGTGCAGTAACAGTATTCCTGGCAGACCGGGACGAGAATTTACAGGGTGGTTTGGCACAACTCATTAATATTTATAAGAGAGGCTATTTGATTGGCCGGTGAACTCTGTCTAAGACATTCACTGGCCAATCTGGTAGCGCCTCTCATGAATATAGATGAGTTTTCCGAATATCCCTGTAAAATGAAAATTAGCACCTGGGATTCCTTGCTAGTTTGTGTGCTACATTCAGTTTATGTATAATCCAGTGAACAAGCTGACCAGTTTCAGATGTTCAGCTGCTAATGCTGCACATTAAAAATAATACTTTACTTAAGTTATTTTCCATTGGTAATGCAAAGCAAATGACTCGTTGGAAAGTACCCAAAGACTAGAACACTATTATCATCCAGCTGCCAAGTCTGACAGAGAATGATTCTCACCTCCCCTGGTTACTGAAACCTACTTTCATTGTCTGTGTTTTTTTTATTATCTCGTTTCAGTCACTTTATATTTGTGGTGTTTTATATTTACACAGTGTAATAGTAAACAGACGAAATCCACAAAACAAAAAAATACACAACAGAATCTTTAGAGACAAGAATGTGAATGATCTTCAAGAGATTATTTTATCATGGTGATATTTTATGCTTTATGAAGCTGCCTCTTGACTTTGAGGAAATTATACCTGTTTATGCCGTTTCTGTTCAAATTTCTTCTGGAAATCTGTGGTCAGTGGGATTTATCCATTCGGCTTACAGTACGTTACTGCTCATCTGCTACAGGTTTGCAGTGGATAGAATTGTGCTCTACAAATTGTCAGTTCTTTGTATATTTATATATTGTTATGCAATGTTATATAACTGCATGTATCCTTGTTGTCTTTTGTCAATTTATTTTTTGACCAACATCATATGTTCTGATATTTTCAGCCTTTTCTGATGTCATGACTTTTTCCCAAATCCAGAATATGGACAAAAGTATTGGGACACCCACCTGTTACACCTACAGGAACTTCCATGACATCCCATAGTCATCAACATGGAGTCGATCCCTCCCCTTTGCAGCTGTAACAGCTGCCACTCTTCTGGGAAGGCTTTCCACAAGATTTTGGAGTGTGTCTGTGGGAATTTTGGCCAATTCATCCAGAAGAGCATTTGTGAGCTCAGGTACTGATGTTGGACATGAAAGCCTGGCTCTCAATCTCCGATCTACTTCATGGGGATGGGGTTGAGGTCGGGGCTCAGTGGGGATCAGTCAAGTTCTTCCACACCAGACTCACCCAGCCATGTCTCTATGGATGCTTTGTGCACTAGGGCATGGTCATGCTGGAACAGAAAGGGCTCTTCCCCAAACTGTTCCCACAAAGTCAGAAGCATAGAATTGCCCAAAGTGTCTTGGCATGCTGAAGTATTAAGAGTTCCCTTCACTGGACCAAAGGGGCCTAACCCAAGCATTCAAAAACAACCCCATACCATTATCCCTCCTCCACCTAACTTTACAGTTGGCACAATGCAGTGAGCCAGGTAACGTTCTCCTGGCATCTGCCAAACCCAGACTCGTCCATCAGACTCCCAGACAGAGCAGGTTGATTCATCACTCCACAGAACATGTTTCCACTGCTCCAGGGTCCAGTGGCAGTGTGCTTTACACCACTCCATCCGACGCTTGGTACTGCGCTTGGTGATGTGAAGCTTGCATGCAGCTGCTCGGCCATGGAAGCCCATTCCATGAAGCTCCCCCTGCACAGTTTTTGTGATGGGGTTAATCCCAGAGGAAGTTTGGAACTCTGCACTTATTGAGCCATCAGAGCACTGACGACTTTACGGACTATGGGCCTCAGCACTCAGCAACCTCGCTCTGTTACTGATGTTACTAAACACTTCTACTTTGCAATAATACCACTTACAGTTGACCATGGAATACCTAGCAGGGAAGAAATTTCACAGACTTATTGCAAAGGCGGCATCCTATGAGACTATCACACTTAAATTCAGTGAGCTCTTCAGAGCAACCCGTTCTTTCACAACTGTTGCAAAGAGTCTGAATGAAACACCTGAATTCAGTGATTTACGTCCCAAGGTTATGTCCCAATACATTTGTCCATATAGTACGTCATGTACACGGCAAGTATCGTGGATAAATACCCTGTCAGACATCAGTCTGATTCTGTTCAGTATCATTTTGTGTATATTATCAGTGATTATAATAATGAGTAATTATTATAGTTTAATGCACATTTTCGGGAAAGTTAAGATGATTTACACATAACTGCACATTTCACAAGCAACTGAAACAACTGAAATATCAAAGGTTTTAAAAACTAGGCTAGAACGGTCCACACCGAATTTGGAAGGTGTGGTAAGCACTGATCGGGTCCTGGTGCGTAGCTGTCAGCTTACATAATTAATCCGCACGTGAGAGTACTGAGAGTAACAAAACGTTAAACTCATTAATCTCAACAGATGGGCAGCTACCTGTTTACACACCTAACCTGCTTTACTCAGCAGAATTCTAACCGGGTTACTGCCAAAAACAATCGTTTGTACTTGTGAGTGATGGAAATACGAAATGGAGAAATTTTATCAAGGGGGTGGTATATAAAAAGAGAAAACTGACAATGATCATTTTATTACTTAGAAATCAGACTGTGTTAAATTTTAACCATGTTAAAATCTTCCCGTCTCCCCTGCCTTTCCGTCCCATGTGTATCTCTCTCTGATCACCCATTTATGTTCAGATATGAAGGACTCCATGGCAATACTGAAACCAAAACAGGGAGCAAGTGCACCATCTTTTCTCTAGCTGGACCAAAGCTCGATCTACTGTAGTCACAGTATATGCACACTGTACAGATATGGCTTAACGTGACAATCCTGCAATATGAACTGCTGTTTAAAAGTTTAAGATGTATCAATGGACAAATAGAAAAGGACTCTTTTACCTCAGTACCCAGTAGGCAATGACGCATGACATGTGATGTAGACATTCAAAACGGAGGTAAATGGACATTTTTATCGGTACGTTTTGGTGAGCGGTGTTGTCAGTGTGAGGGGTGTGTTTAACCACACCCGAAAGACGTGGCTGTCTGCATTGTTTTCTTCTGTGAAATTGTTTCCCAGATCTGTACAGTGCTGTTGAAGTATTTGCTGTCGTGTTTCTTTGCTTGATTTATCTCCATTCTGATGTTTACGCTGCTTAACGTTCAATCAGCAGACAATACCTTTGTGATCTAAATGACAAAGACTCAACACAGGTTTCTTTAAATGTATATTTGCCAGAGGTGGAAAGCTCAGGTCCAGAAAGTACAGATCCAGACCAAGATTCCGTTTCAACCAACCAGTTCAGTACTCTGTGAATGTGACTCTTTATGCTATATTGGGTGGTTGAAACAAAATCTTGGTCTGGATCTGTACTTTCTGGACCTGAGCTTTCCATCTACGATATTTTCATAACTAAAGAGCCACTTAGGGAAGTGTAATTAAGCAGCCAAAATGAATTAACTTTCACTTTGCTTTAATTTTTTAGATCAAATCTGTACCTGATCTCTGGAGCAATATCTGTATGGTTAATAAAGTCAGTGTTGCTATATGACTTCACTTTTGGTCTTTGTTCTGTAAACAGGAGGGTATCACCAGCGCCCCCTGCTGTCTTTTTTTTTGTCTGCAGAGTCAGATTAATAATCTTGCAATCACATTGTGTAACATACATGAGACACCATGTGAATGAAGATTACATCATACCATTGCTCTACCATCACTTCAGCACCATTTACATTTATATATGTGGAAGATCTTAGATGATAGCAAGACATAGTCTGTCGATGAGGAACTCTTTGGAGGGCAGGTCTGATAACTGGAAGGTCGTGAAACGTTCAGATTCTTCTCAGCTGCGGATGAGCGAATGAAGAACAGGAGAAGTCTGGGGTTGGCGTGGTGGTTTGTGGGATACCGTATCAGATGATTAGTATAGATATAGACAGATGGAAGGAAGAAAGGAAGAAGAAGAAAGTCAAAGTCAACCTCAACAAAATGAAGGTGTTATGAGTCAGTGTCTCTCCCAAACTTCCATTAAATTTCCTCATTTATTGCTTGCTCATCTTCTTCGAAGACTCCAGCCCGGCTTAGCGGCCTATCGCCTGCTCTGAAAGTCTACTGAAGCATGTGACAGACTGAAACGACTTTCAGAACTGGGGGGGGGGGGGGGGGGGTAGAA
>JAODJU010000081.1:7561494-7572008 GCA_026776725.1 Gnathonemus echidnorhynchus
TCTGTTCTCATGCTCTTTGCAATGAACTTATTTGTCAGGCATATAGTGCCTTCTGGCAGAATCCTCTTAAGTGCCTAATAAAAGCGTATCCATATTACAAAGGTCAAACATGAAATGCAATGACTGAAACTGAAAAAAAAACCGTTAAAATAATATGAACAGGAAGATATTTTATATTTTGTTTAGTATCATAGTCTACTTTGAAAGTTTCTCTCCATCAGCAGCGTTTGTTCTGCGGCGGGGGAAAAAAACACCGCTCTCGTTTTACACGCTTTCCGACTCATTTGATCGTTCTATCGTTCATCCATTCATCTGGGCTTCTTAAAATATCTCAGGTGGGCGCACTAAGTGAGATTATGCAAGTCTGTCTTGTATGAGCCTTGATTAGTTAAAGTATAAGTGCGTTCGTGGAACTACATGAGGCTAAGTTTAGAGATGGCTAGTTTGAGTCTGCTACTTGGAGTTGCTAAATTGCCAATAGGTTTGCATGTGTGCGTGAATGGTTTGTGAGTGTGCCCTGCGATGGGCTGGCCCCCATCCAGGGTTGTTCCCTGCCTCATGCCCATTGCCTCCAGGATAGACTCCGGACCCCCCGCAACCCAGTAGGATAAGCGGGTTGGACAATGGATGGATGGATAGTTTGAGTCTAACTTTTTCGGGAAAGTCTGGCTTTCTTTAGCTACTTTCATGGAATACCCTCCGGGGGTATTCCACAAAGCAGGATTTTCATTTAACTTTAGGCAAACGTGAAAAATGTAAAAAAAATAAAAATAATAAAAATATTAATAAGTCCTGGGTATGACATTAAACTGCATCCGGCCCTGCAAGCGGTCCTCCAAATTGCAGGGAAACAATTTTTGGGGGTCGGTGGCAGGATTGGCACTCCAGCCCCCGTAAAACAACTCACAACTGCTCGATTAAAACAAGCTAGATACTCGTAGTTATCTGCTCTCTGCGGGAGTAGCTCTGCGGCAGCCACCCGCAGGAAGGGGATGCGGGAAAGTCTTCTGGAGCCCCATCCCTGGAAGAGTCGAAACCGTCGGTGAGCTAATAGGGTCAGACCTGTTGGGGATTGGGACTGGTGTGGTGCTGAGGTGTCACCCGCTGCACGGCGGCACTTGGGTCCCAGTTTCAGGTGGCCCATCCGGGTAGGCGCATGGAACGTCTTGTCTCTCTGGCAAGATGACCTTCTTCCTCTGCTGTCGGGGGAGCTTCGTAAACTCTGCCTTTCGGTGGCAGCACTTTCTGAGGTTCACCGACCAGGGAGTGGTCAGATCTCTGTAGGTGGGTATACCTATTTTTGGTCTGGTCGGCCTGCCATATTCATGGAGTAGCTGTTGTTGTAGCAGATTGGCTCCTTCTGACAGTGTCTGATGTCACTCCTTTCGACGAGCGTATTATGAGGCTCAGGCTAAGGATCTCCTTGGGTGTCTTGTCTGTTGTCTCAGTGCTTGCTCCGACCGCGAAGGGTGATGTCTCGTTGAGGTCCACATTTTCCTCGCAACTTCACTCAGTGGTTGATGGGTGCCCATGAGGTGACACTCCTCTGGTCATGGGTGAGTTCAGTGCAACCACTGGCACTGACAGGGCTGGCTATGAGGATTGTGTCGGTCCCCATGGGTCTGAGACCAGGGTGAGAGTGGCTCCATGTTCCTTGACTTTGCGAAAGATTAGGGGATGTGGGTCACTGGATCCTGATTCCCACGTCCTGAGCGGCATCGTTGGACTTGGTACTCCAATATTGGTGGTGTGGCGAAGGAGATCGATCACATCCTCGTGGGCAGACGCTGGAGGCTCCTACAGAACTGCAGTGTCTACAGAAGTGCCCAGTTTGTGAATTCTGACCACAGACTTGTTGTTGCTACTCTGGAGATTCAGCTTAGATCCAATAGGCTACCACCTACTAGGAGAATGAGGCTGGACTTAGCCAGATTCCAATTTCAAGCTGTTTCTGATGAGTTTGCACGCAGTCTGTGTGAGGAACTTGCAGACTTGGGTGCGACTACTGACTCTGATGTGATGTAGGAGACCTTCTGTGCTAAGACCCTGAAGGTTGTGTTGGTGGTGTTCCCAGAAGAGGTGTTTCATCTCGCAGGGCACCCTGGATATTATCGAGAGGAGTCGCAGGGCATGACTTGGTCGCAACTCCAGTCTGTACCATGAACTGAGGAGGGTGGCTGTGAGGGCTCTGAGGGCAGATAAGGAGGCATTTGTTAGACAAATCTGTGAGCAGGTGACACACCATCTGTGGTCTAGTGACCCATGTCCTGTTTACAAAGGAATTGAATCATTACACACATCTGAATCTGTTCCACTTGCAGTCAGGGCGAGTGATGGGATGGTTGTAGTGGGATCTTAGTTGCTCATAATTCCAAGGGCAGATGTGCTTTTATTTTGAAGTTACACTCTTCTTCCGGTCAGAGTTTTTTATGCTTTAGTAGCAACCGGATATGCTCCTTTTTCCTTTTTTTGTTATTAATAAAGCTATTCATTCTCTTTTACAAGAAGAAGCTGTCTCCTGTCTTTTCTCCCCTCGCCACACGGTCCTTACGGATGACACTGCAGTTGTGACCTGCTGGGCCAGCTACTTTGAGCAGTTGTTTAAAGTGGACCCTCCCGCTAGGATGTTGGACATCTCTGGGTCTACGGTCCTCGAAGCTGATCCACCGATCAGCTGTGAACCACCCAATCTCACTGAGATTGCACAGGTGGTGAATCAGCTGGGAGTAGGGAAGGCCGAAGGGATCTGTGGTATCTGGGGTGAACTTCTCCAGGCTGATGGTAAGGCTGTCTGGTGGACTGGCATCCTGCCAACAGTGAAACCAGTATATAATAATAATAATAATAATAATAATTCACCCGTTTTCCAGTTTCTTTTCTGGGCGCGTCTCTTCTATACCGCTGCCTATTTAAATACCCGATTTCAGTAATCAGTACATTAGCTGTCTTCAGTAGTAAAAGTAAAAGCGGCGGAGTGGGTATGAGGTGTCTGACGCTGTCTCCCTCATAGTAGTAGGCGTTACTTGTATAATCTACAATGACAAGGATTGCGTATGCGGAGGATTTATTTTGTGGTTTATTGTACTGCATAGTCATAAAGAAAGATACAGACTGGACTTTCCAGCGCCGTTTTTACCTGGAGGGTATTTTGTACTTGCTGGAAACACTTATTTTAACCGCGCATTAAACTGAATAATATAAAAGAATAAATTGGTAGTAGTAGTAGTAATAATAATATTTAATAATGTATTATTGAATTAATTTAATACCTTTGTTATTACTCCAACATTGGTTTTATGGGATTAAAAATGTGTAAAATGGTCAGTTTTTAGTAAAATCCATATTGGACTGCCCGTACACGCTGCACGTTTCCAAGTGGCTCTCTCTGGAAGGATACACGAGACATATACCGCATTAGGTCAAGTATCGTAAGGACATTTCCTGTTCCGTTCATTGTGGGTAATGGTGTGTCTTGAGTACCTACTTGCTTAAATTTAGTTCGTACAATTATAAAGCCCATACGCAGATATCACAAAGCCGTGCTTGTTCCGTGTTAATGATGGAAACTCCGTTGCGTGAAGCTTAGAACTGCGTGGGCTTGAACTTTGCGGTTTTGACGGGCGTCTGCTCCATGGACGCCGGAGCGGTGGAGCTGCGCTTGGTGCTTTCACAACGTCTGATAGCGGAAAGTGAATACTCCCATGTTAGCAAAATTCATCATAAAGCACTAAGGGCGTATAAGGTAAACTCGCTATTTTAAACCAAGACGCGTTTAAATATTTATTAGTGTCGAAACGTGCAAGTTGCGTAAGGAATGTTTTGTTTGTTAATCTTTTTAAGTTTAATTTAATTTATTTATTTGCTTTGCATTGCAATTCGACACCCATGTATACGTCATATTAAACTGTACTTGGCGGACAGCTTGATGCAGTTACGGTAAACCATAGTAGGCTATACTTAACGGTCTTGACCTAAAGGAATACTTAGTGTGATATTTCACAATGATAAATTCCGGGTAAATTCATAAAATCCCCAGTGCTATATGATGATTAATCGTAACATGGGTAACAACGCGAAGTACTGTGAACTATAAATCTGTAACGGGGGAGGGTTATAGTGTGTCCGCTTGTGCCTTATTTAGCGTTAGGAGTTGTTTATTCTTTGGAATTAATATTGGTTCATTATAGTATTTTAACTTTTAGTTAGAGTAAAGGCAGCCAGCCCGTCATGCTGTGTCTGAAGACGAGGCGCGCTTGTGTGTTTAACTTGTGGATTTAACACCACTTACAGGAGATTCCCAGCAATCTGTCCCAAAATTGTGAAGTCACTAAATTAAAACGCTTACTTGGTAAAGCTATTTGCAAAAACGATTATAGTCACTGGCCCATACTTTATTATTTTTGTGACTCTGCATTGTATAAGAATGTCTGTCTGTCAGGGTTAATGTGAAGATTGACAGGCAGCAGGTGACGTTCATCAGTAACTGGTGTCCCAGTTGTCGGTCATTGCTGCTGAAAGCTTCGCATATTGTGCTGTCTCAGAACAGCTGGGCTTTTGTTCAGACTGGTTCCCGTTTTCTCAGTTTCACAGGGACAGGTTGTGAGCATGCCGCTCCCGCCGCGTGCCGCGTAACGCTGGGCCGTAATGCGCGCCCGCCGCAGACCGAGAGGAAACACAGCGTTCAACATGGGCAGCTGCTTCTCCACAGACAGGTTGGACAGTGCGGACGATACGAAGCCCTCCGCCGCCGCGGAAGAGAGGAAGGGACAGGGTAACGTGGAGAAGCAGCAGGAGGAATCCGGTGCTCCAGAGAAACGGTAACCTCCTGCCTGGAAGTGTGCTGGTTAGGGACAGGGTGAACCAGTACAGTGAGGCCCAAAGTGCCCCAGAACACATCCTCGGTAGAATTTACCGGCCTGGGGGGGGGAGGGGAGGGTCTCTGTAAATTGTTGTGAATTACAGTAAGTGTGACTGCCTGTTATCAAAAGGGGCACTGAGTAACATTTGCTGTGGGCCCTCTGCCGTGATGGGCCTTGGGGTGCACACCCCCCTGCTCCCCCCCCTCCTCCTGCACACCACCCCGGTGAATGAAAGTATTACTTATGTATAACAACGACAACAATAATAATAAATTAGGGAAGAAAATAAGACTCAAGTAGCTTGTACTCTGATAATCCATTGATATTACCTTGTGTCCTGCACTCTAGCTATGCCTTGCTTTTTAATGAAGACATTTATTTTTTTCCTAAAAGACTTATTATTTCTTTTAATACATGAAGAGGAATGCCAAGTGAGGCTGAGAATGCACAAAGTAAAGCAAAACATGTGGAGCTACTCGCTAGTTTGATTTGAATGCCTTGCAAAAAGTACATTTGTTATCTATCTGTTCTGCCCTGCAAAGGCAAAACACAGTTTTCAGATCAGTTTAACTTCAACTTAAACTGCACTGATTTAGTTTAAAGTTAATTTGTATAGCACATATTCACAACATTGCATTGTCTCATAGGGCTTTACAATATCCCTGCCTAAAAGCCCCATTGAGAAAGCCAGAATTGACAGTGACAAGGAAAAACTCCCTAGTAGGGGAAAAACATCTGGAGGAATCAAACTCAAAGGGGGAACCCATCCTCCAGGGGCCAGCAGAGGAAGTCAAATGAACAACATGGCAATATCCTAATTTACACAGTCCAAATTTTAAGATTTGAGTATATATACAGGGGGCAGGCAGGTGCTGGTGCTGCTTCTGAGGGCAGGATGAATAGTGATACAACAACAGGGCAGCCAGCAGAGATGTCAAAGTAACTGCATATTTTATCAAAATTGATTTATCACTGAAATCTGGTCTCTGTAGCTGTTTCATCTTGTAACAAAATGTTTTAGTTCAGCTATGCTTAGTTTTGAAGAAACCAGGGTGTAACTACAAAGTCCACACTAAAACCAAGGCAAACACCCCTTTTCTGTATCATTATCAGCGCAGTTACTGTGTTCTGCTTTTGTAGGGCCATATTATACTATCATGAATAGTGTTCATAGTACAATTATGCTTTTTTGTACAGTTTGCTTATCTGCCGCCTGGTCAGTATCCTTGTGGTATTTTTAACGAGAGTATTAACAAAAGGTATTTACAAAAGCTTGCGAAAAAACATTCCTTTAAAATTGTACGGTACCTTCTTTATTTAAGAACCATAGGTGACAGTACTTTTGTTATACTAGGGAGGCTATATGTATGCGAACCGAAGGCAGCTGGGAATTGTAGTTTTTTTTATGTAGAACGTAAGCAGAATTACGCCTGAACATCCGGTATTTTAAACGCCAGTTTCCGGTACCTCAGCCGGCGCCTGGAGTGGACTATCGATGTCGCTGAAAATATCGATATGCATTTGCATTCATCTGCGGATTAAATTTACATCGTATAGCTAACAAACTGAAGTAGTACGTGTTGCTGAATCCTGTAATGTCAACCGACGTGTAAACTAATATCAGACTTCTGGCGGGGGCTCTTGGTAAGTTAATCATTAGTTATTGTCGTGGGCGAGGTGAAGTTAGACGATGGCTGGTGAGCAGCTTTAGAAATTGAACATTAGCCTTTGAGGATGGTGATGGCGGCCGATCCATAGAGGCCCAGGAATGACCGTGTCTGAGTGCAGGCAGAAAGCAAACGCCCAGGTGCCGCCGATTGCAGCGTTAGGCCGCTGTCAGGTGTAAGTCACCTGCCCGGTGAGCCGCCCGTCCTGTTTGCTGCCTGCGCCTTCTTCATTGTTTTGTTATACACGAGTGGCCAAAATTGTGGAAACGCCTAGCATTTTTGACATCATGCTCTAAAATTACTACACGAATATTGACGATAATGTTTATAAACAATCAAAGAATGTAACTAAGTTAAACTGTTTATAAAGCGCTTTTTCCATAGACAATAGTCAAAAAGTAAAATAAAAAACAACTTACACTACACGTACAATAAAAAAATATAATATTTAACTAACCAAAAGCTTGTTTAAATGAAAAAAGTTTTAAGATTACGTTTAAAATACTCCGCTTGATCAGCTGCACCTAGGAAGATTATGTAATAACCTTGTGGCAACAGATTGTAAGGCACGTCGCCATGAGTCTTTAACTCATGAAACCGCTAACAGCCCTTTCTCTTGAGGTCTGAGCACTCGAGTGGTTTAATAATTTTCAAGGTGAAATGTAGAATACTTCTGGGCTTGACTATTCAGAGCCCTATAGGTAATAATTAGGATCCCAAAATCTTATCAAAATCAAAACCTTTTCCCAAAATCGACGGGAAGCCAGTGCAGATATGATAGTGCAGGTATTATGTGCACCATTCAGCTAGGACTGGTTAAAAGTCTCGCTGCTGCATTTTGAACAGCTTGGAGACAGGAGACGGAAGATTAATTTAGTCACAGAACAGAGCATTACATGAGTCCAAACAAGACTGGATGAAAGCATGAATAAGCATTTCAAGCTCAGCTCTAGATGCTGCCGTGCAGAGCTTGGAGATTTGTCTTAAATGAAAAAACAAGATTGTGTAAGTGATTTAATATTAGTATCAAAACATAATTGATCTAAAACCACTCTGAGATTACTTACACCAGGTTGATAGGCAAAATCTCCTCACTGATAGACTGATGTGATTACAAATATCATACATTGGATGATTAAATAAGTAACTGGAATAAAGTTCTGCAATCGCTAAATTTGGAAGTGTTTCCACAATTTTGGCCGCTAGTGTGTATTAACATTTAACTGGTTTATTGGAACAATCTGGTCAGTGGAATGTGGCCTGGTTAACACTTTTTGCTAAACCCTACCATGGCCATTTAACTTTAATATGGGTAACTGTAATATCAAGCTTGGTATTTATGAATAGTTGTTTAGATTTGGGACATAATGTTGTATAATGAGTCATTCCATTTTAATTCAGAAAGAAAGAAGAGAGAAAGTGATAGTCATTATTGACACGCCACAGTACCCAGTGCACAACAACAAAATGTGTCCTCTACATTTAACCCATATGTGACATCGTGACATAGCAGGGGGCAGCTAATTCAGCACCCAGGGAGCAGTGCTTGGGGGCGGTACCTTGCACAGGGTACCTCAGTGGTACCTTGCTCGGCGGGGATTCGAACCAGTAACCTTTCGATCATAAGCATGCTTCCCTAACCATTAAGCCACCACCACAATTGGCCGCTGCGTCACTGTTTATGTTGATAAAATCTGGCATGTGTATTACGCATACTTTCCAGAGATCAGATTTTATTTTTTCCCTTTGCGATATAGCACTGCATGTAATAAAAAAATAATTCAGTGTATTTTTTTTTTTTAACTGTTGCAGCTGCATTACTCACCTATGGCTAGTTAGAAAGCCCTGAGGACTTTTTCATGGTATTGTCAGATTTTCTAAGGTTCCTTTTTGAAATGAAACTGCATTTTCAGTACTTTCAGTTTAAAAAAAAAAAAGAAATCAATTTCTCAATATGAAGACCACAAAGACTGCACTTGGGAAAACCGGTCTTGCTAACTGGCCACCCAAGAATGAACTTGGAGCTCGGTGAATCATAGGGTTGGTCTCATTTGGCAAGGATGTGACCAATGCATCCTTGATATTTGGGGCGGGGCAAGAACGACATCCGGGGATTTTTACTGTCCTCTGTATACTTCTGTTCTTGAGTATTGGAACTGGTCTTCGGCAGTGGAAGATGATGTATAACAGGTACCTGAGAACACAAGTATGGTCAAGTACGCATATTGAGAAACACCCAGTGATGGAATTGGAATAAGAAGTTGGCTTTTATAATAAAATGCATACGCTGGGTCATGGATACCCAGGAGGGGGTGGTGCAGTGGTTCCCGCTGCTGTCTCACAGCAAGAAGGTCCTGGGTTCGGACCCGGGTCCTTTCTGTGTGGAGTTCACATGCTCTCCCCGTGTTCACGTGGGTTTTTGCCAGGGGCTCTGGTTTCCTCCCACGGTCCAAAAGCATGCAGGATAGGTTGATTGGTGTGTCTAAATTGGCCCTGTAGTTTTGTGAGTGTGTGAGAGTGTGTGTGAGTGTGAGTGTGTGCGCCCTGCAGTGTGTTGGCACCTGCCCAGGGTTGGTTCACACCTGCGCCCATTGTTCCCGGGATAGGCTCCAGTCCCCCCCACGACACTAGTTGGGATTCAGGGGCTTCAGAAGATGGATGGATGGATGAATAGAATACCTAGGAAGATTCAGGGAGGCCAGTGTTTAAAAGGATTCAAGGGTTTTATTTGTTACGGGCAAGGTATACAGTCAGGCTGTAACCTGTAGTGAAATGCAAGATGGACAACTAACTAACATAAAAATATTTGAATGCAAACAGACAAAAAGGTAACAGCATAATAAATGTAATAAATAATTGACTATATTATACTGGGGGCTCGAAATGAGATGTGCAACACAGTTCAAATAAAGTGCAGGGTGTATAAATAAGCAGTTAATGTTAAATTATAACCATTTATGAGATGCTTATTGCCCTGATGGCTTGAGAGTCGAAGATTCTCACTGAGAGACAGCAGAAGTGCTCCCTGCATTGTCTGAGGTAAAGGTTCAGTTGAAGGTATCAGCCTACAGAGCTTTGAGGTCCAGATTAGAGCAATTACCAAACTAGGCTGTGATTCCCATGGTGCGGATGCTCTCCAAACGCAAGCCGGTAAACACCCTTATAGGCGCATTTTTTCGGCCTGGTCTGAATTTCAAATGGAAAAAAAGAATTCAAAGGTTGGTAGGAGTTATGAGGCTCTGAACTTAGGAAAAAAAAGCCCCTAAAATTCTTCACACTCTTTTAGTTGGCATATTTCATAAAAATGCCCCGAAGTGTAGCTGAAAGTGTGTAAATTGTTTTGAAGGACTTTCCAGAAAATTACTCCTTTGTCTCAAGATGAAGTCCAGGCATACCACTGGTAAAGTTTGCAGGCCACATCACACCCGTTCATTGTCTACTGGAAAAGTGAAGGAGATCCAAACGCAAAGTTTCTGTTCCATTATTGAGACTCATGGTCACATCACCACCACATATGAGTTTTTTTTTAATTAATTAATTTATTTAAGAAAACAGCATTTCTGGGCTAGATCATTTATACGCCAAATTTCATCAAAATCAAATATGGCGAAGCACAAACTTTTGTAATTGATTTGGTGGGCCAAAACACTGGGTTTGAAGAAAAGCAAAAATGCTTTATTTAATAAAACATCAAGAAGTATTTTTATGTCACAGTTGTAATTACGTCTTTATGCGGTGTAGAGGATCTCAAATTAAAATGAGAAAGTAGCATAGAAACAAAGCTCCACTTTTTCAGCCATATTTAGCTTGCTAATGATTGTACGTTATTTCACAGTATTTGGTATTTAGCTTGCTAATGATTGTACGTTATATCACAGTATTTGGTATTTAGCTTGCTAATGATTGTACGCTATATCACAGTATTTGGTATTTAGCTTGCTAATGATTGTACGCTATATCACAGTATTTGGTATTTAGCTTGCTAATG
>JAODJU010000081.1:7576431-7593093 GCA_026776725.1 Gnathonemus echidnorhynchus
CTCCCCCCCCCCCCCCCCCCCCCCCCAGGCTCCTGCTTCCTGCTGTCCTGCTGCACCTTGTAATTCCCAGCATTTCCTGCCCCGTCTACAGGGTTACGAGGTTGTGGGCCGAAGTTTCCAAGGCCTTCGGCGAGTGAGGGGGGATAATTACTGCGCCCTGCGGGCCACACTCTTCCAGGTGCTGTGTCACCACCCACCTCCTGATTGGCTCCAGCACAGAGACATCACCCAGGTGCGTCTGTGGCGGCCATCGAGGCAGACTCCTCAGCCGGACCTGCCCCGCACCCCCCCACCTGTTGTTTCTGGAAGCCCTCTCAGGAAGTGTGTCTGTTGTAGTGGCCACTGGAGTTGCTGGAACAGGAGGATTTGATCAAACTTTGGAGGCTCCCCCCAGACCTTAAGGAGCAGGGTGGGTTTGGCTCCACCACAGAGTGTCTGAAGTACTACCTGGACCTCCTTAAAAGAAAGGTACACCCCCCTCCCCCCCGGCCACCCACGTTGCACCCATGTGATCTGCATTAGGGACCTCAAGCCACACTCTTGCCTCATGCATGCCGCAGACCCTTGTATTGCGTGCAGCAATCCTCTGTTTTGTATTCCTGTAAGGTCACTTGGCACTGGGTCGTTGACTGGCATGTCGTGTTCTGACGCCATGTCTCTGTGCCCAGTGGTATCACGCAGCGCAGTCGTGCAGCGCCCTCGCGAGGCGGTGGACGTGCGAGCAGGTGTTCCAGGGCGGCAAGTTGGAGTACGGGCTCCTGGAGGCGGTCAAGCTGCTCATGCTGTGCACGGCTGCAGAGCTGCACAGCTGCATGCACAGGGGTGACCCCGTGCCCGACTTCGGCTGGCTCCTGTTCGCCCGCGACTCCTCCAGCTGTCCACGGGCGTTCCTCACCAACCATCTGAGCCTAGTGGGCTTCAGCGGCGGCCTTGAGCAGGTCAGACTCCCATCTGCGGGGCCAAGTTCTACCACGCGATGTCACAATGATGGGTGTGTCTGAATCACAGAGGCGGCTAATGAGACCCGAGTTCACATGTCCCAAATCAGCATGAACTTGTACAGTGTAACTGAGTCTAACAGTTATACCCGAAGTAACCTTGCACAGGTATATTTGTTTTTGTTCTTGATCTCGCTGGGAAATCTCAGGTGTCTGGTTGAGTCCTGCCTTTAGGGCTAGACAGACACAGATTTGCGTGTTTGTCTCTCTTCTCACACCCTCTCTGCGGCTCGCCGCACACTGCTGTGTTGAGCACACCCTCCCATCAGCCCCGCGGGCCTGTCAGAGAGGTGCAGTCATTTCGAGGTCCTCCCTGTTAGTCTGCGAGTTGCACCTGTAGCATAGGCCTGGCTGCTTCTGTCCTCTAGGGGTGTGATTCATGGTATGTTCTTCATGTTTGGGCAAGTGATGCTTTTACTGATGTGGCTAACTGGTAGACTGATAGGTCATACCTGTTACTGTAGCTTCTGAGCTATTTGCCAGTCAGTGTAAGAGCCCATTTTCTGTTAAACTCAGTGAGCAGATTCTTGCCAGCGTTCTGGTTCGATCATTCAGTTAATGAAACCTGCCGCCAGCCCCACAGAATTACTTGTCCACTGAAACGTGGCCTCTCTTCCAGGTGGAGATGTTTCTCCTGGGCTACACCCTGAAGAGCACGATCAAGGTATACCGTCTGTACAAGGCCCAAACGGAGGAGTTCATCACCTACTATCCCGATGACCACAAAGACGACTGGCCGCACGTGTGCCTCGTCACTGAAGATGACCGTCACTACAACATTCCTGTGGTCTTGCTGGACGGGGCCAACTCACAGGAGCCCCAGGGCAACACCTGCACTTCTCCGAAGAAGCTTTCCCAGTGAATGGCACACTAGTGATGGCCACTCAAGCAATTACTGACTTGTGTCAGTAAGCAGCAAGACTACTTTGTGACTTCTTGATATTTGGAATAATGAGGAAGAATTGGTTAGCAAATCTTTGTTTGGGATGAAGAATGCTGCTGATGGGCTCTTCAGCCTCACCTCGGTCATACCTTCACCCTGGTTCCCTGTGTTTTTCAGGAGGGTAGGACATCCTGGCAGCCTGATTACTAATGCTGTATCCTGCGGTTCCTGGAACTGCATTTTTTTGACTGGTCTTAAAAAATAAAATCAGCCTACAGGGATTCTCTTATGAAAATATTTTGTGGATGCTTTTGTCCAAAGCAATGGAGTGTAGGGATGGTTAATATCCTGTGTGCGTTTGGGGTTAAGGGCCTTGCTCAATGGGGATAGAAGTAAATACTTTGCCTGTATAGGATTAGAACCAGCAACCTTCCGCTCATGGGCATAGAACTCTATAACCCTCTGAGGTGTTTGGCAGCTCTTTGGTTTGTACTGGCCAAAAGCAGCATTTCTACACCATCTGTTGTGAGGTTTGGGATGACTGGACCGCCACAGGGAGCAGGCTTTGACTGCCTTAAGGCTCATTTATGCTTTATTTACGAAAATAAATGCGTCAGTTCCATTTCCATTAGTCCTTTATGTTGGCACGTGTCCACTAGAGGGCGGGGCAGGCAGAAGTTTCTGACAAACATGGTCGTAATAATGTACTCCTCAAAGAGGCAAAATCGGAGGCAGTGTTGTAGATGGTGGCTCATGTTTAAGATTTCGCACCCTGAAAAAATGATTAGCGTGTGCACATGATGATATGAGCGCACAAGAAATTAGCCAGACTTTAAAGCAATGGTTACCAACCTTATGCCTGAAGATCTACTTTAATTCTTTAGTGCAATAAATGACCACTTAATGTGCACTGTACCACAAGGAACTGCTTAAAACATAATATCCTTGGCATGTCATTTAAATTTAGAGTTATTAGCCTGTTGATTTATTCCAATGCATGGAAAGACATACCAGAAAACTGAATATCCAATTGGTGTGTATTTCCCCCCCAGGTAACTCGTTGTCTCTGTCTCATCTTGCTTTAGAGTTATTAGAATAGTTATTACACCCTTTTGTGCTATGAATGGGCACTTAGGGCACCTGACTATAAGTGAATGTGAAGTGCACACACAAACATTCAAAAAAATAATTTAAATCCACCTGGAGCAGAGTGGTGGCTCTGAGTCTAGGGATCTGTACCAGCAATCAGAAAGTTGCTGGTTCAAATCCTGTGAATGCCAGGAGTGATTCTACTCCCTTGGGCCCTTGAGCTAGGCCTTTAACCTGCCATTATTTCATCCTGGGTATGATGTTAATCTACATCCAGCCCTGCAAGTAGGTCCACAAATTTTCCCCTGAAAGTTGGGGGGTTGGTGGCAGAATTGGCACTCTAGCTATTGGAAAAACTTAACAGTTCCATTCCATTCGAACCAGTGTGGTGCTGAGGTATCACCTGCTGCACGGCTGCATTTGGGTTCTCATCCCTGAGGTAAAGAAATCTGGAAATGCAAGTGATGTGCAAGAATTTCCATTCACTCGAAGCATTGAACCAACATGTCCTTTAAGCTGAAGTAGTCTGTTTTCATAGTTAATAAGATTAAACACCAATAGTGAAAGGGCTTGAATCACAAAAATGATCGGTGCCCATCGCGGTCTGTGTACTGGACATCAAGACTGATTAAAAATCGCCCGGCTTGCTTTTGTTAAAACATATTACAACCGCAAAACTGAATATCGAATATGAGGCTAACTTTACCGCAGTGTAACAATAATGCCTTTGTAAGATATTCTAAGATTGAAGTAGATTGTTGAGTATCCTGTTTATGTATATAATTTCTAGTGCGCTCACGATAATTATACTGTGCGTACAACATAATTATCTTGATAAATACCTATAGTGTTTCGCTTAAACTACTGGCTACACTGCCTCCCATGATTTCTGGTGTTATTGCTCCGTTTCATCTGTATGCTTAAGCCTTCAGAAAACATGCACAAATGCGGACAAAATGAATAGAGAGAATGGTGAGAAGGCTCCGCCTCTATCCAGATTAAACACCAAGCATAAGTGAGCCTTTAGTCTCTTGCCACCTGGTTTATGAAAACCAGTCTATCCTCCCTCCCCAGTGTGTCATTCATAACCAGAAAACTGGTTGCAGTGCAGGGGGTGAAGACACACATACCAGTGACTTTATGGTACAACAGGGTAGCTCCAAAGAGCACTTTCTCTATGGTTATGGAAATGCATCATTTTTTAAGAATTTCCCTCCATTCTTCCTTTTTGGAAATAGTTCGGGGGAAAAAAAACAGCACAACTGTAAACCTTTAAATCACCCTTTAATCAGTGAGGAATTATTAGTGTCCCTTTTCATTCTCTTAAATCATGTGACTGCTCAAGCCTCAGAGTCACCACCAGTAAGGGGGAGTCACCAGCCCTCGGATGGAGGGTCTGTCGACTACAGTCTAATAAAAATTAAAAATAGCAAAAAGCTATTACACGTGCAAAGAGGACCATGAGTGAGGGAAGGGGCATTCACGCACGCTGTGGAATCATGACCTGAGATCAGAAGAAGAGATGACTGGATTTACGGGACAAAGAACAACTAGAACCCCCCCCCCGCCACTCACTTTATACATATCAGCGATAGAAAAAACGGTAATAATATTTGAACAGCTACCACCTTATGATTAAAAAAATAGGTCCTTTAAATGGCACCAGCACGACAACCTGTCAAACGCTCTACCTCTATCTGACAGGCAGCTGAATGGGGAACCAGTCAACCAATCAGGGGCTGCCGGGGCCAGAAGCTTCTACTGATTTTACATTTACATTTTTCTTTTTTTTTTTTTAAATCGGCTCTGTGGCAGTCACAAAGTCCAAGGATTCTGATCATGTCCGAGCGGTTGAAGGTGTCCTACAGAAATGTCTATGCTGGGTTTTAGTCTGAACGTGCAGGAGGTCTGTCTGGAAGAGGTCCAGTTCGAGGTGTTGCTTTGGTATAGAACGGCGTCTTGCTGAGGGACCCAAGCGCCCAGTGTCGCTGTGGATGGGAGGGTGACCTTCTCCCCTGCTCCACCATGCCACTCCTAAACACGCCTAATTGACCTCCTCCTGCAGACCAGCGGGATCCTCCCTCGCTCTGCTGGGCCCGGCCTCAGTCATGGGGGCCATGTCCTCCTCCTCGGCCGCAGCTTCATTATCCACGTCTCCCTTCTTCTGAAAGCAGAGAAAGGAGAGACTCATCCTTGCTTTGGGTGCAGCTTTCTGACGACAGCAGACCGGGTTCGCAGGGGTGACGTGGATTCTGGTCTCGTACCCTGACCTTTGAATGGCCACATAAACCTGCACGATCCCATTGGCGCATCTCTAACGTCATCTCCCTGAAATCCCATATGCCGAGAATGCAGCCCCTGACTGGTGTCACCTCCTAAACGCTTTGTCAAGAACCAGTTTCTCTCCTACGAGCTTAAAGCTCCATGCAATTAAAATCTTAAATTTTCGGTACTTAACCCAAGAACATTTCCCACCATGATTACGTTTTCTGCGTGAAACAGGTTAAGTTAGACGTGGATATTCCAGCAAGGGACTCGCCACGCTATGCGGTCATGGGCTACCCGAGCGACGACTCGTCTCCTAGCCAGACCCCAGAAAACGCCAAGTATCACTACACAGAATTTACAGTGAATTCAACGGTAAATACGTTTTACTGCTAAAACGTCAGGAACCTGATTGTAAGACTGCATGCGCCGCGCTAAGATTTCCAGAAATATAGTGGCTATCCTGGTTATTGCTTGATTAGCATAAACATCAGTGCAAGATGCTCACTCATAGCTACATGTGCATAATTTTTTTTATACAGTCCAGGTCAGATCACCCATCAGAACTAGAAACTGATCCTTCAGATGGACAAGGACCACCACGTCCACCTGTGTCCGTAATATCTATACCCCCCACCCTGAAATGCGGCTAGCCCTCCGTGTCTCTTCAGAACTCACCTGTTTCCTGTATACGTAGCAGGCAGCTGCTGCCACCATGGCAGACTCCCCCAGGAAACCTGCTAACAGGGACCCCACCCCCAGCGTGGCGCCGTGGACCCTGCAACATGACACACGACCTCAGCGATCATGCAGAAGGTGAGAACATATCTGCTGCATTGCAGCGTGAAGCGGCTGCATTACAGCGTGAAGCGACGCAGCTGCAGGGGATCTGCAGATGATGATGCTAAGACACTCCCACGCTCATTTACCTGCAGCTTAAAATCAGTCGCTTTCAGATTCTGAAGGAACCATCGAATCTAGAACCTACATTTAAGATGCCAGAGAAGGTACGGCGGACAGGTTTCGTTAAGCTTCACGACGTTGACGCCCCTCGAAGGAGAAAGGTGACCATTTTTCTGAGGGGGTTTGTCTGGTTCCGCTGTGTCGGAATAACGGCATTACTGGAATGAAGAATCTAGGATAATATTTTCCATGATGTGGATGAATTATTGATGCAGCTGTTGAATTATTCAGTAGAAGCTGAGAAAGAGAGAAGCCACACTTGCCCTTTTATCCAGGTGACACGGATCAAACAGACGTGCCGGGAGATTAGCGTGGGGCTGAACACTGTGTGACAATTCCTCAGTGAACAGGACAGATTTAACAGACTACGACTAGAGCCAGTTTAAGTAATCCAGGATAAACTCAAACCACCAACCTGACAGCACCCGTCCCTACAGGGCTACTGATTATTTCCGTGTTTTTTTTCCGGATGACACCATTTTAATGCTGTGCAGGGAAGATTTATGATTTCTGACACGCTGCTCTAACTGCCCTATGAGCTGAACAGACATGCCCTATTAATTACAGGGGGTTCGGCAAAACATGCCCATTGCGTAAGACTGCTATTTAACAGTGGATGTAACAAGGCAACACACCCTTATTGAAACTTTAGCGTTTTGTAATACAAAGCCAGAAATCAAGATATAATCAAGATGCCAGGCATTTCTCCATCTGTAATGTGACGAGAGAAACGGAAATAGATAATTAGGACAATTAAAGGCTGCAGTGTCAGTAAGGGTGTTGCATCATTGTCATGCAGATTACAGCTTGTGCAGATGACTTAATTTTACCGACTACTGTAGCTCCAGCTGATAGCACCTGTTCTCTGAAGATCCTGCTCAATCGCTTGGATGGTATTAAATGCTGGATGGAGAGGAACCTCCTTCAACTAAATGAAAACAAAACTGAAGTAATTGTATTTGGCCCCCAAAATTCTGTCTCTAGCCTTAGCAGTGCACTCTGTCCCGTCCGTAAATTTACATGACGAAGTTCAAAACCTTGGCAAAATTAAAGCCAATTTTAAAATTTTGCTATTTGTTTTTAAAGCCCTCAATGGATCAACCCAACAATACATTTCAAAGTCAAAGTAAGATTGTTTTGTGCAATATGATTTTTCAGACCTATTATTTCTGTATTCCCCCCCCCCCCCCCCCCGTAACCTAGGTCATACTCACATCAGCTCCTCTCAGTTCCTCACTCACACCTCAAAACCAAAGGTGACACGGCTTTCTCTCTAGCTGCCCCCCGTCTTTGAAATAGCCCCCCGTCCTACATGAAGTCCTGCTTTTCTACAGATGAGTTTAAACCTAAATTAGAGATCAACTTTTTTTCCTCATGTTTCACCTCAGTTTGAGGTTCTCTTAGGGTTTTTCTCAAGTCTGCTATTAAGTTACTTTTAAATTCATTTTAATAACTCAATTTATTTTCATTACACTTTTACTTTTTAATCCGTTGCTTATTGTGTTAGATTTCCTTTCATTTAAATTTTTACAATTTTTTCCATATTTCTTGTATGCACGTTTTCACATTATATTATGTATATACACATTATATTTTACTTGTTATTCATGCTAATTTATTTATATATTTTACTATGTATGTAGTATTTGTTAATTCTCTCTAGACTGGAAAGAACTTTGGGTCAGCTCCTGTTGTTTTTAAATGTGCTATACAAATAACTGACTTGACTTGACCTTTTACAGCTGTAGAGTGCAGTATCTGGAAGCTGCACAAGAAAATGTTGGAGTCATTCTTTAAAACACACAACACGCAAGAGTCACTAAACCGTAAACGAAATGTGCGGTTTTGCGGAGACATTATCGGCTCTGTGGGTACAGATTCTGCTTATCGTCAGCTGGTCAGGGAATTTACTGTTAGCACTGCCTTCTAGCCTGATACTAATCTTTTTGTTAGCTTTGCTGCTCTGTTGACAGGGCCTTGTGGAACTGTGCTTAGTGGTTAATGTCTGCGGGCTGGTGTGAGAGTGACGGCTAAGGGTGCTTGAAACGTGCTGACTGAACCTTTAGCTTGGCTGTACCGTGAAGCGGTCAGGCCAAGGTCAAGACCAGGCCCCAGCACAGCATTGCTGAACTACTTCTGGCATCAGAGGAGGTCTCCACTGGGACAGTCCTTATTTAAGCAGGAATTCAGCATTCTTCCACATGGTTATCAGACTACAGAGCATGTCCAGCAGCTTGTTTGAAACAATAAACACAAAACCATTTATAGACCCGCAGACCAATCGGGGGAGAGGAAATAATACTATGTGCTATGTGTTTGGACCGAATTCCTCTTTAGACAAAACCCAGTGGCCGTTTAAAGTATCCGGAAAGCTAGACAGTGTTTCCAAATCTGGTCCTCTGGGACCCACAGACAGCCTACATCTCTGCTCCCTCCCAGCTCCTACTTGGAGCTGAAAGGGAGAAAAATGTGAACTGTCTGGCAGGGAGTTTGAAGGGAGCAAAAATGTGAACAGTCTGGCAAGGAGCTGGAAGGGAGCAAAAATGTGAACTGTCTGGCAGGGAGCTGGAAGGGAGCAAAAATGTGAACTGTCTGGCAGAGAGCTTGGAGGAAGCAAAAATGCCAACTGTCTGGCAGGGAGGTGGAAGGGAGCAAAAATGCGAACTGTCTGGCAGGGAGCTGGAAGGGAGCAAAAATGCAAACTGTCTGGCAGGGAGCTTCAGGGAGCAAAAATGTGAATTGTCTGGCAGGGAGCTAGAAGGGAGCAAAAATGTGAACTGTCTGCCAGGGAGGTGGAAGGGAGCAAAAATGCGAACTGTCTAGCAGGGAGCTGGAAGGGAGCAAAAATGCACACTGTCTGGCAGGGAGCTTCAGGGAGCAAAAATGTGAATTGTCTGGCAGGGAGCTGGAAGGGAGCAAAAATGTGAACTGTCTGCCAGGGGGGTGGAAGGGAGCAAAATTGTGAAGTGTCTGGCAGGGAGCTGGAAGGAAGCAAAAATGTCACCGGGCCAGGACCAGATTGGGAAACACTGCGCTAGAGTGACTCCACGGAGGTATTTGCAGGAATCCCAAGCAAACCAAATGTATGGAGGGGGTATTTTGACGAGAAGGCTGAGCTTACCCCATATATGGCAGCACCACCAAGCTGGTAAGGAGGACAAGCAGGCGTAGCACGGAGCTGGGGGCCAAAACGAAGGTCTTTTTCAGGGTCATCAGCCAGCCAGTCAGGTGAGCTCGGACGGTTACTGGGGGGTGGGGGCGGGCAAAGGCAGCCTATTCAAGCCATCAGTATATACTGTCCATTCAACGTGAGCAATTTCTAACAAATCAACTCGCCTCATCCACTCAAAACATAGCCTGCATACACTATTGCCAAAGTCTGATATGGTGGAGTAAAATAATACTCTTTCACAAAGCATTGTACAATGAGACTTCAAGTTTAACACTGAGGCCAGGTTTGTGGCTGGCTACCGAGCGGGGGAATGTGCAGGAAAGCTGTCCTCTGGCCGTACATCAAGCCAACCTCGGGGACAGCGAGGCCAGGGAGGCGTACGGCACCATAGAGAGGTCCCCGCCCTCCCCGCGAAGGGTCACGAGAGGCCAGCCAGCAGGACACACGTGAAAGCAGAGTCTTTAGCTTTTGATTGATGCAGCATGGCATGTAATGGTAGCACCAGCAACGACGCGGAGGGCGGGGCTATACCTGGCAGAGGGAAGAAGGAGAAGATCTTCAGCGGGACGACGCAGAGCTCTGCAAAGGACTGGCTCACCCCAATGAGATCCACCAGGATCTTTTCGGAGATGTGCGGGGTCCAGAACACTATAAAACATAGCTGCAGAACAACAGTCCATAAGAATCTCAATTATTTAATTTCTTGGAGCCCCCCCCCCCCCCCCAGTTACCAGTGTCATAAACAGCTGGGTAGATTACTGACACTCTCTTCAGTTACCATCAAACATCCTAATTTTTCAATAAAACACAAACACATACTTCTCAGTTGACAGACAAGGAAAGACAATAATGCAGCATTAAGGGGATTCAGCAAAAACTTCCTCGCGACGCTCTACAGTGACGTCTGCCTGCTTCCAGGCCCGTGGCTACAATTCAGCAGGTATTACTCTGCCGTTTCGGTGCACCGACAGCAACACGTCAGAGGTGGTACATGCTGGTCCCCAGGGGGAATTACACATGGCCAATATACATCAATGATACATCCTATGTAAGAATCACAGACCCGATTCCCTGCACTGCTGTCATATGGATTCAGTGGCTCAGTGTGACCGACACAGAACTCCATAGGGAATTAGATAAATCCTCTCATTATTGATTATTTATTTTCTTCTTTATTGGCATCATACTAAACACAGATTTTGCTCCTTCACAGTCTCCAAGAACATCTGAAATAACTACGGCCAACTCATTAGTCATTAGCCTGTATGTCTATTTCATCTTAGTTGTCAATCATTGTCAGTCACTGCTGGCATAGTGTCTACCAGCCCACACAATCTGCTTTGGGTCCCACCCTAAAAACAGCCTCGGTGTGTGTGCGCGTGTGCCGCTATCCCTCAGACGAGACGCCCCAGGCCTCGCCATTATCCTCTGGCCGCACCCCCTGGGGGGCGGATCCAGGGTCTGGCTTGGGCGGAGCCTCCCTTGTTTACGGAGCAGGAAGGCACATCTGGTAGCGGGAGCTGGCGTCTCTGTGCCTTGGCACTTCCTGTTTTTGCAAGCCTGCTCACATCAAATCGCCTTGTTTTCCTATTCGGGTTAAAAAACACATACCTGTGGAGCAGGGGGGGGGGGACGGGGACGAAATGCAGACTACCTGCCTGCGGGCAGGACCACCGGGCAAGTCAGAATGCGCCTGGTGTTTGTGAACAAAGCCAAATGATATAATCCCAGAGGAACGACTGGCAAAGCACAGACTGTCTCCGTCACTCCCGGAGGGGTGGTGCCGCCTGTGCCAAGTTTCGGGGGGGGTTATAAGTATCGGGAGACACCGAGGCGGTTAAGGAGCAGGACGAACCCTGAGACCTGAGGGACGACGCTGCCAGAGACCTCATTGGAAGTGTCACCCGGTTCCGGTCAGTGAATCAGCGTGATAATGAGCACCTGTCAGCACAGGAATGATGGGGATAGAAATCGCATCCTGGGCCCTCATTTCGCAGCTGGACGGGGCCCCCCGCTCCCTCCGACCCGAGAGCCCTCGCCTGACTCACACTCAGCAGCAGGAAGTACTGATGCAGCCACGGCACCCACAGACAGACACAGTGGCTTCAAACTTTCTCCACAGTTTCTCATCATTAGCAGATTAATGCCAGGGGGTCCACTTCCAGGGTCTCAAAATGGTCACCTCAAGATAGGGGTGGGGGGGGTTATCAAGATACTTACACAGAGAACGCCCCCTCTGCCCCTTCCCGAAAGCCAAATATTCAGGGATGACTGTATTTCTGGGTATTTTCCACTGACTCCCATTTTTATGTAATTATCAGCCCCCAAACCACCGAAACAGGAAAAAAAAAAATTAGTGACCTGCCAAACACTGTTGGTGCTTTTCTTATCTGCTTTTAGAAGGGAATTAAAAAGTGTTTGTCTTGCAGGGATGTCCCCGCGATGTCTGCTGTCTCATGTTCCCAAGATAGCAAACCCTGTCCCACGCAGGACAGTTTGACTCCTTCTTCACGTGCCTCATTAGCAGGGTGACTGTCATCCTCGGGGTAATTAAAGTCACTCAGTGACTTACCGGCTGCCCTTAGGCTGCCTGAAACATCGGGCAGACAGTCTGTCCTGGGGAGGCAGGGTGTCAGCCCAGCCAAAAACCCTTCCCACTGCCTCAAGGGGACGGGCGGGTAAAATTGCATCAGCGCCCCCTCCGGTCTGACCGCTGCCTGCGGGACTTGAGAAATGCTCCCTCCATCTCCTAAACTTCTGAACCGTGCCTCAAGCAAGCCCAGAAAAGGTAGAGGCGCAGAGCGAGTTCTGCTGCTTCACACCATCACACCATTACACGTCCCTCACGCCCAGCACATAAAGATATTAATGCTTCGCTCACAATGGATATGACTCAATCATACACCGGCAAGCTGCTGTCACCATGAAGGCTCACCTGCTACCCTCAGGTGCAGCATAAACCTCCAGTCAGCTTCTGATTCATGCTAATCAATCGCTAATTTCCCTCCGGGGATCGATAAGCTCTCATCTCAGCTCCGAGTCTCTCAGACTTGGCGAGCGCACGCATCATGGCACTATAATTATCTTTAATTAAATGCCACAGATTGGCACGGGCCAATTATTCTTTCAACGTCTCACCCAGCTATACCAGACACATAGTGATAAACAGAGAGATAAGAAGTTTTGAAAAACAAGATATAAAAAAAAAAAACACAGGAATGGTAAAGTCAGAGAACAGCCGCCTTACCGTGAAAGAAAGTGCCAGACAGACGAACGTGAATCTTATAATGTGTGACTTGGACACTGAAGTGGTTTCGCCAGCCAGCTTATTCCCTGGATTGTTCTGGAAGGCAGAGTGGTCAAAAACACTCGTTTTCAGTTTAACTAAACAAATGCTGGGTTCGTCACAGAGGTTTCTATTATTTTCTTGACTGCGGTCGAATTGACCCCCCCCCCCGTGGAAAACTATCCGTGACGCCATCCGGACTTCAACTCCATGCCAACTACCATAATGTCAGTGGGGATCCAGAATTAATGCCATTCACTATTACGGACAGCACTTTCTGTTGAAGACCAAGAGGTCTGTTAAATCAGGCTGCCATACTCATAAAAACCAATGCTAACAGCTTAGAGAAATTCCCTTTTAACCTGTAGACTCACAAATGGCATAAGTGACCTTGGGTCCCTTACCTTGTCAAAGACTGGGCAGATCGCCTTTAGCTCTGTCAGCCAGCCGTAGGGCATGTGACCCACCGGGTAGGTGGCGGTCAGGACCGCCACGGCCTGCAGACATCAGATAGACCATCCTTTGAGCGCCATTTTCTTTAGAGTATGTGCTGAATGGATTTTAGGTCACGCTGTACAATGTTCTCGTATCGATGCGATTTAATTGCCAAAAAAATAACAAATCAGCAAGACACGGATGTGATGACAGGGTGCGTTCAGAATTAAAGGCTACTTTCTCGTTTACTGTAGAGAAGAGTTTTAATGACAGTCTGAGCAGGATAGAGCCTGTGTCCTACACGCAGCTTAATAAAGACAAACGGAGTCCTGTGCGATTCATAGCTCCTCTGCCGGAGGGTATATGGAGAGAGGAAACGGGAAACCTACAGCTAACATAAACCTACAGAAGTGTTTCCCAATCCGGTCCTCGGGGACCCACAGACAGACCATGTTTTTGCTCCCTCCCAGCTCCAGAGCAAAAATGTGGACGGTCTGGCAGGGAGCTGGGAGGGAGCAAAAACATGGACAGTCTCTGGGTCCCCGAGGATCCGGCTGTGAAACACTGCATTAACGTCATATGAGATGGCTGGTTTATGGAGTGTTCAGATACAGATACTTTTGGTTAAATAAACAAAACCACACGTCTAAACTAAAGGATTAACACAGAGACCTACACTGCAGATGGTGGTTTACTATTTTAAGCCAGGAAGTATGACTCAAGTGGATGCTTACATTTCAGAATGAACAAGACCCAAAATAACCCTTGTAGATTTACGTAAGATTGACTTCTGACTCTGAAGGGGGCTGAGAGACCCCCACGTGAGAACGTGGTACATGCCAAACCTCCATACTCGAGTTAGGGGGGCCTCGTTAATGAGAGGTAGGGGCGGGGGGGGCACTTGCCTCAGTAGCGCTGTTGGTCCCTTTGAGATCCCTGGAGACAAACAGGTTCACGATGGGTCTGCTGATGCGCTGGGTGGCTAGGATGAGGGCCAGTGGCCACCAGAATTTCAGCATCTTCTTGATGGTGGCATCTCCCTGCAAGATGTGGGGTGGGATGGTGAGCTGGCGAGGGGACCATGAAGAAAGGCTCCAGCCACGACCTGGTAACTCCCCCGACAGCCGCCCCTCTGAAACCCCCCTCGCGTACCCCCATCTCGGGCGAGATGGATTCAGGGATGGAGTCGTGGATTTTGCAGTAGTAGCCCAGACCCACGATGGTGAAGCGAACCAGCGCCCCCATGTAGAGGGACAGGATGGGGATGAGCAAAGGCTCCAGGCACTCCAGGTGGCTCTGAAGGAGGATGGCCACAAATACGATCTGCGGTACAGAGAAAGGAGAGCAGATGACGGGGGGGGGCGGGGTTTCAGGGGATACTGGTGTCTCGGCCAGGACCTAAAATCACCTCCGTTTAAGCATTCATACAGAACAGACACGCCGGTCACCGTGGGCGCGTTCGGCATTTCACCAAATACAGTCTGAACTGGGCTGCGCTCTCAAAAAAACCTCCGTTACACTGCAACCAGAGAGCGGTTGGTGCAAACCCCAGGAGAAGAAAAGCAGAGACACTCAGGCCAATGAGTCAGGGGGTTAGGCGCCTCAGATGGACAGGTGCCATTTTAATTTCCCATTCAGACTGACGCCTCCTTGGCAACATAACATTTATAGTTTGCATTAGTCACCCACAGCAGCAAAATGCACGTTACCGAACACCGGATCAGGCCGGGGGCGGCAGCGATCCTCACCTGAGCCACGACATCGGAGATGGAGGCACAGCCCACCAGGAAACTGTGCTTGTGCTTTAGGAGGATGCCAGCATGCGTCCAGGCCTGGGAGAGCAGCGAGACAGTCACTGCACACGCGGGGTTATGCACTGCAGAGATTATTATACAGCTACACAGTGGGGATTATTACATAGCTACACCATGAGGTTCAATCAAACAGCTGCATTGTGGGGATTATTGCACAGATTTTCTGATGGGATTATTCTAGTGCTATACTACAGGGATTATTACACATACACTGCTAGGATTATTATACTGCTATACTGCAGGGATTATCACACATACAGTGCTAGGATTATTATACTGCTATACTGCAGGGATTATCACACAGATACATTGTTGGGGTTATTATACTGCTGTACCGCAGGGATTATTACACCATGCACTGCTGGGGTTATTAGTACTGCAGGGATTATTACACAAATACACTGCTGGGAGTATTATCCTGCTACACTGGAGTGATCATACTGTAGGTCCTCAGTAACTAAGGAAATGCCATGTAAAATATTGATTTTTATCTCAATGTCTGAAATGAACACAAGATTAAACGGGATCGTCTGTATATGGTCAAATTTTTGAACTATAAAGCAAATTTTTCTGATTAAAGGTCACATGTAGCTGGGTCTGATGAGCACTTATAAAACTGAGTGTCACAGACTCAGAGCCAAACCCAAAATGCACATTAATAACTCCACATATTTCACACTAAGGACATGATGCCCTCAGCAGAATTTATTTGTGCTTCCTTGTTTTTCCTAAATTAAATAAGGTCATTAAGGCTGGCATCACGCCCTGCAGCACCCCAGGTGTTAAATGTCCGTGGTCGATGGGGTACGTACTAGTAAGGCGTGGACACGGCGAGTCACCAGCACCAATAAACTAAGCCAAGGCAGTACATCCTCCAAATTGTTTAAGGAGATGTACACTTCTCCAGAGGGCGTTTTTTCACATACTTAGCTGCCTGCCTAAATGCCTGTCCCAAATCAGTCCTAGCTCTGTTCCATTCAGTGGACCCATGCTCTCCTATTCTGCCCTTGGCGAAGCCCATCTGGTGGTGTTCCATGGGGAAACACTAATTTGGACAGGATTAAGTCATCGTCTGCACATAACACAACAGCTTTGTGGGTCTCTATGGAGACCTGAAGGTCTTCATTTCCACGTGGCATCCTATTGCGCTTCGGGTTTCGGTCCATAGGGGGGGCACTCACCATCGCATCCAGCAGCGGGAAGCACGACAGGTACAGGAAGGCTTTCCTGGTCTTGCTCCCTACTGAGTCCTCTACGTGGTGAAGCTTGTTGATGATGTAATAGCCCAGGTCTGTAAATGCTAGAAGGAAGAGAGGAGGAGATAAAGCGAACACCGTGGGCCATGCCAGCCCCCTCCCCAACGTGGCTGAGAACACAGTCGGAGAGGGGAAAGGGTTAGCAAACTGAAGTTAGCGTAGCACGGCTCCACTTCTCAGCAACAGCGTCGATAACATCAGCCTTGAAAACCCTCCCAGAGACAGTAAGACGACCTCCCTTCACCCAAACACAGCCAGTGAAGGGCACAGCTTTGAACAATTTTAACAGTCATAAAACTGACTGGTCGAGAGAGCCTGGACATTTTGACCTGGAGCAAAAATGCCTGTGGTCTGGTTGAAGCACATTCCATCTAGAAGATAACTATCATCTCCATATCTGATGTCCTCCTGGTGTCCAGCCCTCTGCGTGGTGCAGAGTTGCCTCAGTGAATCTAGCTAAGGAGGATCTACTCTTTTGGGGGGGGGGGGGGGGGGGGGGCC
>JAODJU010000081.1:7682303-7700031 GCA_026776725.1 Gnathonemus echidnorhynchus
CGCCCCCCCGGGCCGTCAACCCCCCCCCCCCCCCACAAGAGTGGGAAACGAGCGAGAGTCTGTCTCGGACACCCCCACACATAGGCGTGTGTCGCGGATGGTTCACATTCGCGACGGCTTCGGGGGTGACGTGTCTCGAGTTTGCCGACGAGCGTCGTAGTTTGCTCTCTTTACGCCTTTTGGGAGTTTCATATCTCTGAGGGACACCATCAGTGCCTGATGCCACATTGGCCTGGTCAAGCTGGCTGAGCCCCGAACGCGGCCTCTTGGACGCACCCCGATGGCCTCGCCTGAATTTTGACAATGGACTATCCACGAAATGGAAAACAGGGCTTCCTGGTGGGGTCAGGCAGATCAACACGGTTTGATTTCAGCAGAAGCCCCCCGCCTCATTGACTCCCGGAATCGCCCTAAGTAACGCCCTCTGGATATTTTGTTTTCCCCTCGTCGCCCAGCTCCACCGGCTTCCAGACTTTTCTCCGCATGGCTCTCAAGTGCCAGTCGGCCTGCTTGGCGAGGGACCCCGCCACCCATCCACCAGCTGCTCTCCTGGCAGCGTGTGCGTCCCCGTTTCCATGGCAATGCCAAGGCAGCCCAATGACACGCAGAGCCTGGCCGGGAGCCAAGGGAAGGGGTCCTGTCGGGCTGCCTTTCACTGCGCCTGTCTGTGTGTGTGTGTGTGGGTGGGGGTGTGTGTGTGTGTGTGTGTGGGTGGGGGTGTACGCACAAAGGCCCCACGCTCTGCCAGCACAGAAGCGATTCGAACCGTCAGCCAAACACGGTCCCGTTACGCAGGCTGGCCAGCTGTTCGCCATCCTGTGCCAGTGCTCCTGCGATGGTCTGCGTAATGGGACTGACACACTGCAGCTCCCCCCGGAGGCCCCCTCGCACACCGCGCCCCCCCCACACGTGCCGGGAGCTGTCCGCCGCTATCATCACACTCACCCTCCTTTTCCCTGACACTGCTTTTCTGGAAAAATCTCCGGGGCACGCCGCACAGGGACACCAGGGAGAGCGGTTACAGTGACACAGGCGTTTACTGGTTAGCTTAAGTACCCCACTGATAACGTCACCTTGTTCTGCTGTCACCCGTAAGAGCCACTGCAACGTGTATCCAGTTCTGCAGCTGGACCCTGAATCTGATTGAAGCTTTTCTTAATCAACTAAAACAAGCGCGAATCTCTCAAGCCGTAAGTCCGGAAGTGAGGCGGCAGTGAGCGAGTGCCGAGGCGAGGCGAGGCGAGGCGAGGCGAGGCGCCTCTCTACACATGGCGTGTGGCGTGTGATGGCCAGCGGGCCTCTCGCGTGTGTGCCACTCAGAACCACATCTCTATGCGAAAGTTACACATGCACCAGGGTGCGGGGGGGGGGGGGCAGGGACATTTCCTGCTTCTGAGGAATTTTGACAAGTCTTGGTATCTTCGGGGGCCCCAGGTCTGAAGTGGGCACGACCAAATCCCTGCCTATCAGTTAATCGCCCATCGCAGCTCAAAATGTGCTGCGTGCTAACGCGTTACACGCTAAAGTCTCACATGCTAATGCTTTACACGTTTCGGCTACATTTCCACAGCGAGTTTAATTCGGCAAGTTAATGGCCTGCAGACAGTTTCTCGCAGATAAATCAGTCCGTGTTCAGTCCGTGTTTTTGCTGCCAAATGCTCCACCCTTAAGGCTCAATCGGCACCTTTGATTGGTTGGGGGACATGTCCCTGGAGAACTGGCCCTATGATTAGTCCCGCCCACCAAATCCACCACTACCCCTACCAGCTTGTAGAGGGAAACCCTGTAGTCATTCCCTGCCTTGTCCTTGTCACTGTGGTCCCCTGTCTTCTCCCTATCAAGGGGGTCCACCACCTTGTGTCCTGTCCATAGGCTCCAGGCTCCCTGCGACTGTGAGACATACCTCTGCATGGTAAAGGACAAAGGCAGCCTTAATTATGGGCTTCAAACCCCCCCTACACTTCCAGTGGTTCATCAGTAATTGGTTTGTAATTATTCATGTGTTACCAGGCACTCTCACATGACTAACCCTCGGTCAGGGAAGTCAGGGTTAAACTTTTTCCAGCTGGTATTTTCATATAAATATTTACCGCCCGTCTACCTGTGGCACATTTTCGGGGCAAAAATAGAAACACTAATTTAACTCTAGATTTTTATCAAGTGACTGCAGGCATAAATAAAATAAATTATAATAATTAATCGCACAACCCAGAAAAGCTGCAGGCGGCATATTTCTGTGCATGCTGCCCCCCCCAGCCAGACCCCCATCCTGCTTCCAGGAACCCCAACCCATCACTTATGACTTGAAGCCCTCACAGTAGGTTTTCCCAGAATGCCCCTGGAGCAGCACAGGCTTCATGGGAACGGAGCGAGCTGGTGCACCCAGCAGGCGATTGCAGTCAGACTCATGCCAGACGCTCCGGATCGCGGGGTGGTGGACAGGAGTGTCGTTATTGTGTGTATAAAATAAAGTACCGCTTCTCCTCCACGATGCACCGGAGTAAGAGGGATGGGGGATTCTTTGCAGGCAGTATAACGCCCTTATCGCGCGGAGTCGATACTCACGCAGCGTCCGTGTCCATGCCAGGTTGAGAGGTTGGATTAGATGACGCGCCACAAATAGACCAGAGCCCGCTGTTAGGGGAGATGCGTGCTACGATTTTAACATCCTGACAAATAGCGGTTTTCATTGAGTCTTCATTCTCCGCAGTCGTGGCGCGTCTTTAGAAAACAATAACGTCGTCCTGCGATTCGCTAGACCCCCGATGTGAAGCACCCCCCCTCGACTGACCCTGGCCGTCCACACGGGCCTCGGGTGACCCAGGAGTGCGGGGCGTCCTCTGAGTTTGCTTGCTGCCAGAATTAGGGTTAAATCGGCCCCTTTTTTCAGCCCCCCAAGCAGGAAGCGCCGTCAGCTTCACGGGGGTTCCATGAAGATGACGTTTGCGGAACACGGCAGACAACCAAAGCTGTGGTCAGAAAAAAAAGTGTGCCAAATTAAGCAGGAACACTGTCAGGTTTCTGTGAATGCACCTTAGGAAGGAAACTGTGGCCAGATTGAGCAAATGTGTAAGATCTAAGATCTGCGTATTGTTCCATGAGATGTAGGCAAGTCTGTAGTATGAAACAGCTGTTTAAACTGCGATCCTGCGTAGTGTCAACATACAAAGTAAACAAAACTTACGTTTATCAAGTTTAACATGTCCGTATGGGCTCAACAATGCAAATACATGCAGATTTTTGAACGATTAAACTCCCTGTCTGGTTCCTGAGCTGCTGAAAGTACCTGTGATCAGCAAACGGAGCTTGGTGAGCTTAACGCGCAGAAGCGACAGCAGCAGATCGACTGACGAATGCCGGAGTTTTTATGAAAATGACTGAAAAGTGAGAAACGCAGTTCAGCCGAGGGTGAGTTACTGTGTCTCCGCTAAACTGCCACTGAAGTGGAAACATGAGTGTCAGAGCTGAGAATCAAACACGGCTGAATGTTTGTGTGATTTTCTCCATGATCTGCCGAGGGTCACGGCCAGAGGCTCCGTGAAGGGACTTCACATATTAACCTTGGGGGGGGGGGGTATGGGTGCATGAGTGGGGTCGTTATTGCCCCTGTGATCCTTCTTCGCTGGTGCCCTTGGTGCAGCTTGCGTCACGCCTGTGACTGAAACACATGAAGCCAGACAGCTGCGGGGACATGTATCACGTGTCATCGTCACGTCACGTTAGAGCGAGTGGAAGCCCCTCCCGCTGCTCCGCAACTTCTTGACAATCAACTATAGAGATCAAATGCTGCGTTCCATTTGCCCTTGGAACTCGGAATCCGAATTGAGGCCGGAAGTGACGACATGCGCACTCCCATTTCTTGGAAATCCGAAAAATTTCTCGGAGCAGCACAGAGGATCCCGAGTTCAGAATCCAAGATGGCTGTGCCCTTTATCAACAGAAGGGAAAGTTGTAGTTTTATACTATTTAAGCACTACTTCTCATTTGTGGCTCATTAAATCAGTCGCACACACTATACCGTCCAACTTATCTGTGGATGTGTTGCTACGGAGTTTTATACGTAAAGCACCGCGCGTAATGTGTTATCAAGTGATATTGCTAACAATGGCAATTAACCTGGCTAGAATTGGATTTCATGATTAGTCGGATTTTTTGTCGGATTTAAGGTAGTTCGGGCTAACTGTAAGTGAACTAAGATAAAGGCCATTTAAACTGAGGTACCTTAAATCCGGCTAAGCAAAAACTCATGCTTTTTGAAACGAGTCCATGGTATTGCTACTTCTGTGGCAAATGGAATGCATCCGACTCATCCGAGTTTTTAGCGGATGTGACGTAATCTCGGCAACGGAAACTCGGATCCGAGGGCAAATGGAACGCACCAAAACCCTCATGAGGGTGATGGGGTTCTCACAGTTTGAAGGAAAGAATGAGAAAGGGATGGCATGGTCCATTTGGGCCCAGGCTGGGGGGGGGGGTGAGTTCACAGAAGGCCCAGCAGTAATGAAACGGATGAAGAAATGTTGAGGGTCAGAAAGCCCACCTCAGGGTGACATTCTTACACTATTCACACTGGGACCAGACAATTAATCTGCAGCTTTACACTGCAAACCACACATAATTAACTCATAGATGGATAAATTGTGCAGAGAATGTGAGTGCCTCTGCCTAGAAGTGCGTGGAAGTGGGTTGTCTTCTGCTCAGAGCTGGTAAACGCTAAAACCAAACAACTAGTACTGGCACCAGACCCTGCCAAACCACACGTTCTGTACCCCAAGGAACAGAAGTATGGAAAAAAAGCACAAGATTCCTCCTTTAAAAGCATTTTTTAATACCTTCACCTCCTCCGCTGCTTTAAAAAGCCTTTTCATAAGAGGTTTGATTCAGTGAGACGTATCTAACATTAGCACAGACACGGTGAAGTTAAATCCCAGCCTCTTCATCTCAGATCCCCTGTGCATAGAAACAGTGCCGTTTGCCAGACTGAATAGCAGCCATGCAGGCCTGTGATCTCCCCTTTACTCTAAGTAATGGCTCTCGTATGGCCCCTAAGTGCTTTTCTCATTGCCGCCATTTTCAAATCATTAAAGTAATTAATGTGCATTTGGACATTCGGAACTAAATAAAACTTTTGCGTTCTGGTTTCCAACCTCTCACATGCGTTTCAGAGTGAGATCTCCCTTCAAATGATTTATGGAGATTTTAAAATAAAACCCAATTTACAGCAAAGTAGGGACATTTTGGAAAAAAAACCACACAGGATTGTTACTTAAATGAGGACAAAAGAGCCCTTTGATCTACAGCTCTTACGCGTTGGAGTGTAAAACATGAATTTCGCACTGCATATTCTTTGTGTTCCTCCTTTTCACTAAATCATAATTTGACAAATTTATTAGAGTTCAGTCTCAGTAAGCGTGAAATTTCCGTAGGGTCTGCAGAACGGGATGTGCCTGAACACCAGCACCGAAGCCATCAGAGCGGACAGCCACTGGCGGGCAGAGCTCCAGCATGGACGAAACCGGGAGGCCTAGAATTCCAGTGCAGGGAAAACCAGGAGGCCCACAGTAACGGTACAGGTAAAACCAGCAAGACCGGAATTCCGGTGCAGGGAAAACTGGGAAGCCTGGAATTCTAGTGCAGGGACAAGCCGGAGACCCAGAATTCCAGTGCAGGGAAAACCAAGCTGCCCAGCCGTTTGGTCTATGTTGAGCTGGACCATCAGTAGAGGTCCTGAAATGTCCTCGTGGTTCCCGCGGCCCGTCTGACGTCTCCTCACTTCCCAGTGCGAGGCTCCCAGTCCGCCGAGCAACGTAACCGGAGAAAGGCAGCAGCAGCTGATAAACTTGGCGCTGTGTTCCCGGGCTGTTTGCCGTGGCCCCCGGCCAGGAGACGCTTGGTCTGCTCTGCCTGCGAGCCACGGTCACACTCTGGCACCACCGCATTTTGCCTAAAAATTGTTAAAATCTGTCACATGGCATCAAGGCAGTGGGAACTTGCTACTGGCCATCCCACCACTGCTCTGGGAAGAGTGCTCCAATGCATCTTCACGCAGAGTGCTCCAATGCATCTTCAAGCAGAGTGCTCCAATGCATCTTCACGCAGAGTGCTCCAATGCATCTTCATGCTCCAACACAGTCCTGGGCTCTGTGATGCGCTGCACACCTTTATGCAACGAAATTCCACCGGACCCCATATGTGACCATGTGACTTAGCCCGCTCTCCCCAACCCTCCCCCACCCTTTCTGTCCTCGGGGGCCTCTTCACAGGATCCTAGCTTGCCTTCTGAGGCTGTCTCCTGCCCCCTACAGTTCACACGTCACCCAACCCCCTGCGGTAGCTCACTCAACCTTGAAGGAGACTCTCTCCTCAGAGCGGATTGGATGCGGAAGAATGAGAAAGTCACGAGACGCCCATCTTCTATGTTTCTTTGGCAGTCTGCAACACTTTTCAACAAAGGAAAAAAACAGTAAAAGATGCAGAAGTGAACTGCAACTGGGAATCTCAATTATAGTAAAAACAAATAAAAAAACAATTAAGGCATTACATTTCCAGTCTTCGCCAGTGTGATTCATTTTGTGGTTACATTTTCAAAGACACTTTTATTGTGACACATCTGTAAGCAATACCGTGGTCGACCTCCACGTAGATGCAGAAATGACACAGAAAGACTTTCCTCTGTGTTTTTAAGGAAAATCCCCCCAATCGGTTACTGATCCACTACGCCTTATGGAAATGACCCCCCCCCCCCTCCCCCCTCCAACTGGTATTTCCTCCTGTTTTATGGGGTTGGGGTTTTGTGTAAACGTGCTGAGGGTTTCTGTGATGCTGAGCGATGAGAGCACCGTCATTCCGCAGGATGCTGCCACAGGAACAGCTGTCCGGCGATGCAGCAGCACAGAGACCCGGATCAGCACCACCAGGATCCTGTCACTCCGCATCTCCATCCCCTGAGGTTGGAGGCTGCGGTGGCCCATGACCTGACCACCAGAACTCCTAGAATAAACCTCAAGACCCATCTGTTCCATGAATTCCTCTACTAGCCTGATGCCTGAATGTTGCACTTCTGGTCCTTGAATGTTCTTATTAGGTTCTCATTTGGTTAGAAGTTGTGTGTAGCTCCTGCTCTGATACTGCTTACACTTATACCTGGGCATTCATTGGACGCTCAGCCAAGCTACACTTGTGCCTATTCTACTCCTTGACAACTTGAAAGTTTACAGTGTTCTTTTTTACCTCACTTGTGCATCACTTTGGAGAAAAGCGTCTGTTAAATGTGTAAAATGCAGAATGTCCCAATAATCTCCTGAAACCCTTATGATGATGATGTGATTCAGCCACCCAGCTGTCAAATCAAAAGCTATGCAAACGGACGCCCTTGCCATCCGGCGCGAATCCCGAGCCACATTCCCGCCTGTTCCGGGATGTTTTCCGGCCTTTTTAAGTGGCTCCCGCTCAATAGCATTCCGGTCTCAGTGTGAGCCGTCACTCGGCCCGGGACCGGGTCCCTGTGAGCAACTCGGTCCGCTCTGAATCCACTCTGAATCCTTTGTCTTGGTAATGAATTGGAGGACAATGAGGCCCCTGGCCACTCCCTCTCTGCTGGGGCTGGACAAGCGGGACGGTGGGGGGGGGGCACAAAAGCTTTGGAAGGGAGGAGGGAGGTCAGGAGAGCAGCTCTGCTAACAGTCCATTTTTCTTGTTTGGTCTTCAGGAAGACAAAGGGATGAAAAGCAGCTCTGATGCCATTAAGTGGTGAGGAAATGATGGTCGTGCATTGTGGGCATGACAGACCCCACGGCTTTGAGGTGGGAGGTAGGCTCTCCAAAGAGCTGCCCAGACTCCATAATGGAGACTGTCTGTAGGTGGTGGCCAATTCTCCCCCTTTGTCCTGCCCCTTTCACTTCAGCTCTGGAGCCCCCACACACAATGCCTCTCCATACCTATTTTCATATTTGTCTTGGAAGAAGTCTTGGAGGTCCTTCAAAGCGACACCTTTGACCCCTGTTGACGCCGCCCAGCCAGGAGACCAGTGGAGATGAACCAAGTCGAATGATCAGTGACACGGTGTCGAGCCCTCCAGATGAGTTCCCAGGTTTCTCTGGGACATCAGACACTTGCCCACAGGTGTTTGGGCCTTCATCTTTCCTCCATGGTTTGGACAAGAGTCACTGTAGAAGATTGGCCATATTCCAGATCTTCACGACGTCTGCTCAAGGTTCGCGCTTACTAAAGATTTTTAAAGTCCCTGGATGGGCCTTCAATGGTGCAGCTTGGGCCTACCTGTTTTGGTAGGGTGTAGGCTGTAAGGTGTTGCGTATAGGCCGTAGATATAGGGTGTAGGCTATATGGTGTAGGCTGTAGGTAAAGGGTATAGACTGTAGGTATAGGGTGTAGGCCATATGGTGTAGGCTGTAGGTAAAGGGTATAGACTGTAGGTATAGGGTGTAGTCTGTAAGGTGTAGGGTGTAGGCTGTAGATAAAGGGTGTAGGCTATTAGGTGTAGGGTATAGGTTATAGGTAAAGGGTATAGGCTGTAGGGTGTAGGCTGTAGGTATAGGGTGTAGGCTGTAAGGTGTAGGGTGAAGGCTGTAGGGTATAGAGAATAGACTGTAGGGTGTAGACCGTCTGCTGTAGGGTGTTAGGTGTAGGCTTTAGGGTGAAGACTGTAGGGCGTAGGGTGTAGGGTGGAGGCTTTAGGGTGGAGGGCAGTGGTTCTCAACCTTTTGGCAGCACGGCCCAATTTTTACCACGCCAGCTCAGACACGACCCTATATAAAGTATAGGTCTAAATTAATACTATAAATAAGCATGCAGTGCACTCTGGAATTCAAACCAATCAATGCCTAACGCACAAATCTGAATGTACCAGTAAAGTTTAAATTAAGCGTCTGTGGTTTGGTTTCTTGGATTGGTTGAGTGTTCACTAGTTTTGCACTAAGCATTTGCAGACCCATGATCCGTTTATATAAGTTAATTCTAAGATTGGGGATGGGAAATCTGATCGTGGATCAGCATAGGGCAGGGGTGGTCAATCTTATCCGCAAAGGGCCGCTGTGTGTGTGGGTTTTCACTGCAGCTCCCTAATTATATTACTAATTAGAGGACTGATTGGCTGAAGATTCCTCACACCTGGGTTTGAACAGCTGACCTAAAGGTTACCCTTTTCAGAACTTTCCGCAACCCAAATTTGGGTGGCGACCCACGGCTTTGGGATTGCTGGTGTAGGGTATACTACTGAGTAGATATTAAAATTAAGGTTAAGATCTACCTTTTTTGATCCCAGGGGGAAATTCAGGTTCATACAGCAGCAAGAACATATCACTCAGACAAACACAGACAATAAGTGCAAAGACCATATACACAGTACAAACAAGCAAATATACGGTGTCTTTAACCCCACGGGGGCCCTGTGGTAATTATGGGCAATTTCTTATATATGACTCAATCCTAAAATGTTCCTGCCAAACGTCTTTGACGTCATTTTTTGGCGTGCAGCCTTTACCTACATACAGGCATGTAGGTAGATGTCAGTGCTGGGCAACGGCAGAGGAAAGGTTTACCTTTCACCTAGAGAAAACACAGGCTGTGTATTACAGGGCTGCACTTGTGTGAGAGACGCAGATGGACAAAATAAACTGCGGATTCTTGTTGTTCTTAATCATTAACCCCCCGTATTAATCGTGTGGGCTGACCTGAAGTACAAGCCGCGAGCTCCTTAACCCCCTGGGTCTCCTCTGACTCCGTCCTTCCTGCCACTAACCCGTGGATTCCAGGAGTGCTCCTTGGAGACACACAAAGCCCCTATTCCTCAGCAATCTAGGGGGGGTGGGGGGCATTGTCAGCTAATCACGTGCCCCCCCCTCCCCGGATGTCCTACCTTGGAAGAAGGCTGCCCCAGGTCGCCACAGATAATGCCATCCAGGTTGGGTTCCACCCTAATGCCCTATGAACTTAATCCTTCTCACAAAGCTGGGGCAACAGGCTGGATAGCAGCATCCCCTCCTGAGTATGTGGGCAGGAGCTGGACCTGCTGCTATATCCATCCAGCCACTCAGTGAAATCCACGGTGTGGACACTAAGGAGCCCATTTCCCATAGTGCTCCCTGCTTCCCAGAGAGAGAGTATCTCCCAGGAAGACACGGCCGGACACCCTGAAAGTGTAGTTCCATGGCGCCCAGCCCGCTGCGGTTGAGTACTCTGTGACTGTGACTCTTTATACTCAACTGGTTGAAACAAAATCTTGGTCTGGATTTGTACTCTCTGGACCTGAAATCTCCACCTGTTTTTTTTCGTTTTCTCACTTATAAACAGCGATTGACATAACTGGTTCGCAAGTAAAAGGGATTTGGGCGGCAATCGATTAATGTAACAGCGCAAATACGTACGTACTGTATTTAATGTGCATTTGTGCCGATATGACAAGAAATTATCATGCATTTTCATACTGCATTTGCGGTACAGAGGTTAAAATGCATGGTCATTTCTTGTCATATCGGGGCAAATGCACATAAAATGCATACATATTTGCGCTGTTACATTAATCGTTTGCTGCACTTACCGCTTTTAAAGGTGAATGTGTACTTGCATACCAGTTATGTCAATCCTTGCTCATAAAGAGCATTAACATGAAAGAATAATCCTCAGAGTGTCTTTTTTTTTTTGGAGAACAGGACCTTGCAGTGCGGAGCTATCAGGAGATCTCATGAGGGCTTCCACACCCGCAGAAATTCATCGCCAGGAAGCATGGAGATTATCCTGCCTATCTCTCCACATCCTCATGCTTCTCGCAGACGGTTTACAGAACTCTCCCATGACGTTGACGGCTTACGCACTCGGCCATGCTCTCCAGCACCTCTTATCAGGGATTTAGACTTCAAATAGGATTTTCCGTGGTAAGAGAACCCACCCAGAGCCTAATTGCTTAATTGCAGATGGGCTAAGGCTTGAATCCCGCTTGTGCCTCAGCACTGGGCTGTGATGGAATGCCCTTCTGGCAGACCCCGTGAGGATGTTAGCAGAGTGTCAGGGAAGCCGATCGGCTCAGTGGCAGCTCCGTTAGGTCGAAACAGGTCACTGGCTCATGTCGTTCTCCTGACCCTCTTTCCCGGTGACACCGCTGTGACAGATAGACAGCCCGGGTCACAAGCCCACGTCAGGGTCAGGAGGGTGGACTGCTCCCCTGAAGCGGCATTTGTCTGCATGTGCACGCCGCTGTGACCCGGCCATAGTGTGGCCATTGTCCCCCTGAAGAGCTCAGAGGGCTTTTCTTCTCATTTTGGGGGGGGGAGGGGCTGGAAGTTCAAACACCCTGCCGGCCCGCAAACTGCCTCCAGACGCCGGCGACTTGGAGGTACAATGGAGCGTTCATCCCCACACAAGCTGGATTGTTCCAGGTCCCCCCCCGTGTTGGGGGGGGGGGGAGGTGGATGGGGTGTCCTTTTGAGCGTTCATGCCTCTGGAAGTGACCTCCCACCTCACTTTCATGTGACGTTTCTGCGCCATCCCACTGCCAACACGTCGCGCTTCCGCAGCGATTTGGTGACCCGCCGATGGGCGATGCTGATGCCAGTCATGCATGGGCATCCAGTCCTGCCCCCTTCACCATGTAAGCGCTGCAGAAACCCAGATTTAATGCCCACCAGCTCTAACGTGTGGAATGTTATCTTCCCCTCGCAGACGCTGAGCCGAGTGGGGCTTCCATGAATCCTCTCTTTTTCCCTGTCCCCCCCCCCGCTTTTCCCCAGGGGAATGTGGGTGGTGAGCCAAATATAACACCCCACCCCTCCCCGCTGGCCATGCCATGGCGCGTTCCGGCTCGACCCGCTGCCCACACGCCGGGGAGGATGAGCACGCTCAGGACCTGGCCGCGGTTCAGGAATGCAGCAGCACGTGAAGACGGACCGTGTGGTCTCTGGCCGCCCCCGCCCCAGCAAGGCCGACTTCGCCACCAGGAGGAGGAGCTGCCTGTCTCCTGCTAGGCTAACTTCCTGGGGGTCTGTGCCCCCCGGAGAAGCACATCCCAGAACTTAAGTGGTCCTGCTGCTCCAGGGCGGGTTGGGGATTTAGCTAACACTCCCACCCCCCAGCCCCACCGCATGCTGCCTCCCCCAGGGCCAGATTGCAGCCGCCAAGAGCACAGCGCTGGCAAGAATCAAACAAACACTCCTGGCCTGTACCACTCTGTACCGGGTTATCCAGAACTCGATCCGCAGCCCGGCTCTGTGATGGGCCGTGCCGAGTTTCCGCGTATTTTTAGCTGCCTGGGCTGCAGGATGCCAGCACTGACGCCCCCCCCCCCCCCCCCCCCAGCACACAGCCCACGGTTACCGGGAAAACAAGGACTCTCTGTCCCACGCTGGCCACAAACCACTAACCGAAGTGGAACTCGCCATTTGCTGTTGGTCCCCGAATAAAAAGCATTAGAAGACTAGTAACATGAGCGGCTGTCCAACGCGGCCAGGAGACGAGCATGGGGTGTACCTCAGGGTCTGTTCCGGCCCCCAGGACACTGAGCTGTAAACAGCAAGCAATAGCAGAGAGAAGCTATCTGGAGGATGGGGGCGTGGGGGGGGGGGGTGTTTAACTACTCACTACCACCATGTCGTTCAGCGTGTTACCAGTAGCACAGCTAAACAGCAGAACAGCAGTGGTTTAAGCAAGTTGAGGTATCGGCTGTAGGGAGCAACAAGGAGAAACATCTGTTTGATTATCTAATCCGGTGTTTCCCGACCAAGTCCTCAGGGAGCCGCAGATGGTCCACGTTTTTGCTCCCTCCCAAATATCTGGCAGGGAGCAAAAATGTGGACCGTCTGTGGGTCCCCGAGGACCGGGTTGGGAAACACAGATCTAATATTTCGTGCTGTTTTTATTCACTTATTTACTGTGGCATAGAGAACTTTCTCTCCGCTCGGCATTCACGGAAAGTTCCAGAGCACGAGGAGGCCCGGCCGGGTTTCCAAGCTCCATCGGGGCTCTAATCGTCCACCTAGCCTGTGATGCACGGTGAACACGGCTTGAGCCTACAGGTGCAGCACCTCATACTCCCCCGAACGGCTGAAACTTTCTTATAAATAACAGCTTTTCATTTTTAATCCAGTGGGTCCATTGTAGGAATATTTCACGGTGTTCTTGGTGGACTACGGAGGCTTGTGCTCCTTCTGTGTGTCGGTGTCTTACAGGAGCAGCTTTCAGACTCCTGTTCAAACGTCGCCCAATTTTCAGACCGGGGACAGTAAATCGGACTCATGGCAGTTAGTGCAGCCTGACCTCAGAGGGACGCTGGGAAGGTTTCCACCAGCATCTGGGTTCAGACACCGCGTCAAAGTGACTGGATGACAGAGCCACCGACCTGGGACTACACGGCATGTCCGCTTCGTTTGGGACTCAGACTCCCAGAAGTCCGTGCGTCTCAGGGCCGTCATGACCTTTGCGACCCTCTCCGGGGCTCTTAGGCGCAGGCCACCTTTCCACATCCTGGAGAAGGTGGAACAATGCATTCTTTCAGGCCGCACTCCACTCACACTTATTTACCCTCAACTCAAAACGGGCAATTACTGGAATTCGTACTAATTACAAGGCTGGGGGCTTTTCTCTCCTCCCTTTTGTGGCTTAATGTAGGGGGTCTTAGTGCAAAGGCAAAGGCCTATGATGGGAGGTAATTACGGGGTCAGGGGGCGGCTCTGTAGTGGCAATTATGGAGAGAGCGGCAGATCCTCTGGACATTGTCAGTGCCTGCAATCGTCACAAACGCACCTTTATTTCGTTGGCGTGTGGAAAAAATAATTTCCTTGCAGTTTTCTTAGCAAAACAAAGCTTTCACTGGAAAAAAAAAAAAAGAAAACACCGAAATTGCTCGTGCTAGAGAAGGAAATCCGGTTGATCGTCCCTCCCCTGGAATGTCACGTGAGAAATGTGTGAGAAACATTTATTAATTTATTCCTGAATATATAGATGCAGCAATTGATTGATACTGGTACTTGATAATGTCTTCATAATGACTCTGAATCTGAATCTGACTTGTTGATAATTTTGGAATGGAAAAGAGACTCTTGCTTAATCTGCGTGGTCTGACTCTGACTCCCACGTCTACAAATGAGATTCTAACTGCATAACATAGGTGTAGTTTTACACTTTAATTACTTTGTTGACAGCAGTAGAACGAGAGACCAGTCAGGATGGGTTAAAACTTCAGTGCCTTATCCTGACTGATTTTCCTAAGACAGTGGGCAGAGTGAAGCCTCTCCTGCCCCCCCCCCACCACCACCCCCACTCCTCACAGAAGCCCAGGGCCCCGGGGTGCCACACTATCCAAACAGGCCCCTAATTCCTTCCTGATAACACCCCCCCCACACACACACACACACACTTCCGATAGAGTTTAAGTGCTAACATACGATGACCGCTGGTGACCAAGGAGGGCACCGACTGCCCGGACCGATCTATTCACTTTCATCTCCGTCCAGAAGAATCAGAAGGACCGTCTCAAATGGTGAAAGTGATTCCGATATCTAGAGATAACAATTACAGGATAACAATCACAATCTGCAGTTTTATTTGACTGCAATAATTTTGCATCTGGGACACTGTAATTATGCATTAATTTCCCGCAGATATTAATCTCGGTTTCAAGTTGGGCTTTTTGGGTAACAGGAGGAGAAGGGCTGGATAGCCTGGCGACAAGAATGTTTGGGGGGGGCTGAAATTCATACAGGGGCTGGTCTGTCTGTGCCCCCCCCCCCCCCCCCCAAAAAAAAAAAAAAAAAAACACGTTGACCGACACAGCTGAAGAGGACAATTAGTGAGTCACATGACTTGCTTCCCGCCAACCGGGAGATATTCCGTGGCGGCTTTGCGGCCCATTGCTGTCCTGTCCAGTCTCCTGCATCCGGTCTCTATCAATTTCCAGCTTTAAAAAAAGAGGATGAAACTGGGACGCCCTAATTTCCAGCAGAGTCGTGACCCGGAAAAGCTACAAGCCACCCGGAGGTGACCCAGCGCAAGGCCCCCAGGGAGGCAGGGGGGGGGGGGGGGGGGGGGGGGGGGGGGGGGGGGGGGGGGGGGCTCATCCCGCCATTGTGTACCCCACTCCACCATTCCAGCTCATTTCAGCGGCTCAGCGCTCTGATACGTTAATCTGACGTGAAACTTCATCTCATTATGTATTGGTGTGGAATTCAGGAAGAAAGCGGTTGTGAAACCAGTCACGACCTGTTTAAACCTGTTAAAACCAGTTTCACCCTTAATTTTTACAAAAGCTGCATGAGTGCGTCCATTTTAATTAGGGAAGTAATGAGGGTGGTTTTTCCCTAAGATCATGGCGACGTCAACCTCCATTGATACTGAGATCTGAGGTCATATAATCCTCTCTGATGAGCTTGAACAGTATCTGCTGTCATGGAGGAACCAGGAACCGCCAAGGGTATAAAGAAAAAACAAGATTGAAACTTGACAGCTGGAGCAGGCCCCCCCACCGTGCAAATCGATTACGTGGTGGATACGAGTATTCATAAGCGTGAGCACATTTTCCTGGCTGTTTGTTGCAATGAAGATCCCCATGTTTACCTCAGAGGGGTGATGTTCCTGGAAAACGGCGCCCCTCGCAGGGATATCCCATATCCTATGTTACCCACCAGTGCATATTCACCCTGAGATAGAGTGACAGTGAAGCATGTCAGCTGGGCGCTGCTCAGGTGACATTTAAAGCGGCTTTAAAAGCATTTTGCAGAATGCTGAAAACATGAGTGCGAAGCAGAGGAGAACATGAGGGCCTGAGGTCCTTAGAGTCACTGATAGGCCCCCACCTGGAGGAGAGCGAGGCGGGGACTGTGGGAGCTTTCTGGAAGGAGGGACTCGCCTCTACCCCTCCAGAGGGAGTCGGGGTCTCGCCCATGTTCATCATCCAGTCGTATGTCCAGACGAGAGGGCGGATGCTCACCACACTGCTGAAGGCGCTGTGCTGACTAACAGCAAAAATGTGCCTCATTTCAGACTGTGTTCAAACAAACAGGAGGACTGTGGAGCTCTTTATTCAGGCTCGGTGTCCTAATGATCTCATCACGACAGACTGTTTCCGAGCTGCCGTGCCTGGCATCCCATAGCTAGTTGTATATTAATGTAAATCTGCACAGATCCTTGCCATATGTCGAGAGGAGCAGATGGTTCCCGAACAGATGCAGGACTTTCCTGTTGTCGTCCTTTACTGTCCCCAGTGCAGTGAAACACACAGGGTGACATCCTTTACTGTCCCCAGTGCAGTGACACACACAGGGTGACATCCTTTACTGTCCCCAGTGCAGTGACACACAATGGGCGACATCCTTTATCATCCCCAGTGCAGTGAAACACACAGGGTGACATCCTTTACTGTCCCCAGTGCAGTGACACACAATGGGCGACATCCTTTATCCTCCCCAGTGCAGTGAAACACATAGGCCAACATTCTTTACTGTCCCCAGCACAGTGAAACACCACAAGATCTTCCACAAGCATCTTCAGGCACTGCAAGATCATCTCCAGGCACTGTGGGATCCTCCACATGCATCTCCAAGCACTGCGAGACCATTCCCCTCCCCAAAAAAAGCACAGTCGCCTGTATGAACGTCTACAGACCAGTAGCACTCACTCCAATCATCGCAAAATGTTTTGAGAGAGTGATGCTGACCAACATCCCAGACACTCTGGACCCCCTGCAGTATGCCGACCGACCCGACAGGTCCACATCGCTGCTGCCCTTCACTATTCCTTCCCCCACCTGGGAACTACTTTGCCTCCCACAAAGACAACATCATTCTGAAGTTCGCGGATGACACCGCAGTGATCGGTCCCATCACTGGAGGAGACAAAGCGGCCTACAAGAGAAAGGTGGCCGGTCTGGTGTCATGGTGTGAGGACAACAACCTCACCCTCAACACGGACAAGACAAAGGAGATGATAGTGGACATGAGGAAGAGGAGGAGGCTTCATCAGCCACTGTTCATCCGGGAGCTTGAAGTGGAGAGAGTGAGCAGCTTTAAGTACCTGGGCTGCATCGTGGAGAGCACCTTGACCAGCTGCATCACCGCGTGCTACGGCAGCACTACAGCTATGGACTGTAAACACCTGCAGAGAGTGGTGAAGACTGCGGAGAAGATCATCAGGATTCCGCTGCCCTCTTTGCAGAGCAGCTACCACCGCAGAGTCCAGAGGAGAGCTGCCTCCATCCTCAAAGTCCCCACACCCCCAACACGGACTGTTCACACTTCTGCCCTCAGGACGGAGGTACAGAAGGGTGAAATGTTGAACCTCCCGATTCAACAGCTCCTTTTTCCCCACTGCCATCAGACTCCTTAACAGACGACAGGAGCATGATTAATGGACATCATCACCTACCTCATACTGTAATGTTTTGCACATTAAGCTCTTTTGCACATTACACTTCAAAGTATTTATTTAATATTTGTTCTATTATATTGTACTTCGGCATTTTGTGTGGACAGCAAAGAAAGAATTTCATTGCACAGAGAAATTCACTTTTCTACTGTACATATGACAATAAACCCTTTGAATCTTGAATCTCCAGGCACTGGGAGATCCTCCACAAGCATCTCCAAGCGCTGCGAGATCATCTCCAGGCACTGGGAGATCCTCCACAAGCATCTCCAAGCACTGCGAGATCTTCTCCAGGCACTGGGAGATCCTCCACAAGCATCTCCAAGCACTGCGAGATCTTCTCCAGGCACTGGGAGATCCTCCA
>JAODJU010000081.1:7708259-7720268 GCA_026776725.1 Gnathonemus echidnorhynchus
GGGGGGGGGGGGGGGGGGGGGGGGGCGGCATGTTTGTCATGCTGTCATTTTTCAATCGTCCTTGGTCTATCTGTACCCCCACCCCCGTCGAGCATGACACCGCCCTGGGTCACAGGTGTCACATCGACAGCTTGTAGCCCCACCCTCCAGATGGGGGAGGGGGGGGGGGGCTTCCAGCTGCTGCCACGCAGACCGAGGGGCTCCTCAACTTATTGACGGTGTGAGACAAGGATCCTAATTCCCGTTTAATTTGTCCTTCTGTGATCAGACTCGCGGGAGCAGACGGGCCTTCCCTGGTGGGCGGCTCTGTCCATTGATTCCTCCTGCATCTTTTAAACATTAGGGGTGGAAATAATCATTTATAGAGAATCGATGACCAGCTGCGAGATCGAGCGGCTTCAGCAGGTTTTGCGAGCTTTTTAAGGATTTGTGATCTTCGTCGTCAGACCACTACTGACCTCCAAAGGCCAAGGATGACCCGATCACAGAAAGATACCTAGGTATGGACAGAAATGGGCCACACCCATCCGAAACCCACTGAGAGAAGAAGCAACACTGATTCAGTGTTAGATAGCAGGTGTGGTGTGACGATTGTTTTATGTTAGATTTAACAGCCCGGTAACTAAGCAGAACGTTCCAGAAGGACTTCCACTGAGTGGGACTGAGACATAACACTTATTACAGATATGAAGTCAATATGTCCCATGTGCAATTGGCTGGATCATTAGTCCTTAATCATAAGGTGGTTCTGATATAATGAAATGTTTTCAATAATCAACGAAGGTGAGAGCCACTTAGAGGCGGCATGCATTAATAAACAGAGGCACTGAGATGAGGCAGGTCACATGACGGTCATGTTCGCAGGAAGGGACCTCAGCCTGCTGCTCTCTTATGGGGGCCATGTGTACGGTTCACAGCCGGGCCTGAGGACTTACACAGGCGTGATTCAGGACCTCCAGTTTGGATGGGCGGGACCTCAACTTCCACGGCAGCCAAAAACAAGCCCACCGTTAATGATTTCTGACTGTTCGCCGAGAATTACCGTCATTATGTCCCTGGTTGTGTTTCTCGATGCCTGAGGCGGCGGCCCTGAGTTCGTTCTTTCTGTTTGACTCCGCCCCCCGACTCTGGGGTCGATTTGGCCCTCTGGGCTACCATGCGGTAGAGGATGTGCCGAGCCGATCCAAAACACGCCAGCAGGTCACCCCAAACTAGGGATACTGCTATGATGTCACAGACGTTGCTCGGGGTGGATTCCTCTTGTGGATTTTATCGCACAGGAAGGCATGGAGACCCACATAAAGCTTCCCCCCCCCATTTAATGTTTGTCAAGTTGCAGAGGCCATATAAATCGCGAGGGGGTGTGTTCTCATCTGGGGCCCTGCCCCAACCGGACAGATCCGGACACTACCTTTGATCTGCAGTCCACTGTAACGTCGGCCGAAATCTGTCCGTCTCGGAAATTATGGCCGTCTGGAAATGTTTTCTACTTCCTGGGGTGTCTTGGTAACAGAGATGTAACGTCTGCCAAATTTAGGAGTACTGAGGTGGAAAGGAACACACAGGAAGAGCGTACCCCCCCGCCACATCCCCCTGCCGCTTCCACCCAGCCCCCAGCCACAGTAATCTCCCTCTTTCCCTCTCTCACATTCCTCCTCGATCCCACAGTGCTCCAGAGATGGATTCTGTTAGCATTTCGCTATGATGATATTCCGATGATTACACAAAAGCAGAATCACAGGGTCAGTCCCGACTTTCTAGGGATCCCAAGCATCCATGTTAATGTTGATCAGCAGATCTCGGATCTCCTAAAGCTTCCCAGACCGTCAGGCCGTCCCCAGTGCCAAAACTGCACGCCACTGGAGAAAACCCCATCAATGAATTTCCCTTACAAACAGCCAAATACGGACGGCACAGAACATGGGTCGATTGTAATTATAGTAAAATTGGAAAGTATTGTTTTACCCAATTGATTTTCTATGCACCCAATTTTATTAAAGAGCATCCAAGCAGCCAAAATGGAGACAAGGGATTTTAAACTGGATTCCCTCAGTAGCTGCATACACTTCTATTCTTGCAGGAGCTGTTATAAATCTAGCAAATCTCAAACTGCCACCCAAACCGTGTCACACGACGCTCTGGAACGCAGCCGTGGCTCGGGTTTTCCCACAATGCCCTCCTGTGTTTTATTAACATTCCCTCGGAGCAGGACTGGCCCACTTTCTTCCTGCCGGCTTTAATGAGGTGGCAGCAGAAGGACCCACAGCTGACTTGGAGCGTGCCTGTTCCAGCATGATGTGCCCAGCCTGCGTCTGCGTTTGCAAGAAGAAACACTGAGCTTCGGTTTACAGGCAAGATCTTAAAGAGGATTTGCTGAAATGTTGGAATCAAAAATAATGAATCGAGATGCATTCAGTATACAGAGAGAAAACCGAATCAGAGGTAGACAAGACCAGCAAGGATTCATAATGGCTGTGACTTCTGCTCATCAGAAACAGTCTGCGTGCTTAAAAGCGTGTTTAAGCTTAAGACAACAACCATCCATCTTCTAGCTGCTTATGCTGGTCAGGGTCATGGGGGCTTGAAGCCTGTCCCAGGAGGCACAGGACACAAGGCTGGGGTCACCCTGACCCAGATTCCAGGGACATTGTAATAAGTATAATATTAGTAGCAGACGTTGTTCTCAGTTGTTACAAAGTTTACAGTTAAAACATGTTACAATTCGTACATAATGAAGGTAACTATACAGTCAGATTCACCCAGCGCTGTCCAGAATATCTTTCTGTGTTTCGTAACCCCCCAAAAAAGCAAGATTCAGGACCCAACGGGTGTCTGTTGAGTGCTTGACTGGAAAGCGCCGATCCAGTGATATCTTTAATGCGGCAGATTCCCGTCGATACAGCCTTTTCCCCGCAGGCCAATCTGCGCTATAGGGTGATTTTCACGGCCATATTGATCAGCCATGCTAATCATGTCATTTATTTCCCAAAGGAGCCTCTGTTCCTTCCAAAGCGCTGAAGTCATTGCTAACTGCATTTTCTTAAGTGCAATTTGTGACCGCAGTTCATATGAGTCTATATAAAACATGAATAAACTTTACAGCTTTGGAGTTGAGGGGAGATTAGCTTAGCTTAGCTTAGCTTAGCATTTCCATCCGGTGGTGGTCACACACTCGTACCATCAGACAGCCTCCTTTTGCCGGGGGGGTCCGAAGGGCCAAACGCATTACAGAGTATATTTACATGGGAACCACAGCAAAAGTGTTGCTTGAAGTGGTCCTGGCTTTTTGCCTCGGGCCTTGTTTGTGTAAGCACACAGTGGCCCGAGCCATTTCTGGAAAAGTCCGTCTGACTGTAAACACAAACGCGTGCGGCCCGTTTGCATTATGTCTGCTGTGGATGCGTGTTCCCCTTCTGCTCGAGATGCGATCCTGCAAACAATTAAGTGCAGAAGCTTCAGATGTGGGATTGGGGGGAGTGGGGCACACGACCTAGGCGGGCCCCATGAGGCATCGGGGGGGGGGGCTGAAGCTGAGTAATAATATATCCAAAAACAGCAGCTTTGTGAATGTGTTCTCTTGGCCACAGCCGGGAACGAGCTGTCCATCAGCTGGGCTTCCAGTGAGCGGAAACTCCTGCAGTGCGGCCAAGTGGTGACATCACAACACTGGAACCCTCCCCCACCACCAGTTTGGCAGAGCTCTCAGAATGAAAGGTACCTTAGCCTGTGATTTCATTTACCGAAGCGGAGCCGGGGGCCAGCTTTTAGTCTATATGCAGAGAGAGATGTCTCAGATACGAACGAGGTAACTGGTCGACTGTCCAGGCTTGGTTCCTGTTTCTGAAGCAGAATTCATGGATTCCTGTACCTCCAGCGCCCCCGGTGTCCTGTAGACTCATTACAATGCCTGATTACCTCATTTAACATGCTCAGGTGAGAGTCCTCAGCCCTGGCACACGTTTGCTGTGTAAACAGGTGACTTTGATGATGGATGCTTCAGGAGCTATTAGCTGGAGATGAGGGTAGCTTGTGGACACCACGGCAACCTTCAGGGGCTATCCTGGCTGGGTCGAAGGTCATGGTTTGCAAAGCAACAGGACAAGGAGGCCAGGATGGATGACTCTCTTTGCTTTCACCTAAGGAGTTCTATTGGGTCTTTATGTTGATGGTTAATATTTTCTGTCCCTGTTGAGGAACCAAGCTGGCTTTTGTTTGCCAGAGGGAGGATCGTCTTTTACCTCCCAAAGTTTATTGTGATTATAGGAGCAAACCCAGAGCTGCAACTGGTAAATATCGGAATTTGCTCATGTTACACTTGACATCCACATTTCATAGATTACCGCCATCCATCACAGAGGGAACCATTTATCGACGGCTCTTGTGTTTACAGAAACTAAATTCAATCTTTAAAATCAATGAATGGCAGCTAATCTCACTTTAATGGGCACGTGTTTCAGGTTTGCACTGTGTGTATCGTATCAGACCCTCCCCAAGCAGAAAGTTGGCATTTCCCACTTCCGAAACATTGCACGAGTCTGTTCGCAAGGGGCATCTCAGCTTGAAAAATTGCGGCAGGATGACAATAAAATGGCCGAACTCCACCCCTGGTCGATATTGCGGGGACACCAATGGATGGGAATGGAGAGAGGACCCGGGAGGCACAGTGAAGATGCGGAAAATTCCCGGTGCCAGATGGGTGGGCGGAGCCACCACTGCTAGTGGTCGTGGCACCTGGATATCGTCCTTTAAAAGGTAAGTAAAGGTCATGAGATAAAACATACAGGACCAATAAAAGCAAGCGGCAAGCTTCACACTCATGTAAACAGGATGAGATAAGAATAGCTGATTATCGTAAGTAAAAAGTAGTTAATCTCTTTTTGTCCTCGTTAATGCCGTTAACCTGGACCATGTAAACTCTGCTGGTCTACAGTTTGTAACATGAGAGAATGGCGAACCTGAGCCATTTTGTAAACCATCAGAAGTAATTCTGTGCTGCCGTGTCACTCCCTTGTGTTTCTGGAGAATCGGAGAACCAGCCATGCAGAGGTTCAACCTGGACCGGAAGCATGCTGAAGTCTCACTAAAGTTGGTAGCCAGCCGCATTAATGCCATGAGCTTGTCCCCCAGGCAGGGGACAGGGGTCAGGAGTCACAGCGCGAACAGCGGAAAATCGTCTGTAGTGGCCGGCGGTCCTTATCGCGGGGGAAATTTACGAGCGACTTCCTGCGATCGCTCAGCACACCTCTGGCGGCTGATGTTCCTGAACAAACAGTGCCGTTCAGAACGCAGCTGCTGCGACGTTGGAAAAGAGGGAAAGGAGGAGGGAGAGGAGGAGGGATTAAAGCCAAGGAAGGAAGGAAGGATGGGCCATATATGGTTTTGTCTCCCTTTCTTGGCACCAATTCGCATTTGGCAGTTATAAGCATGACAAAGCTCTACATACTGTAACTGAGATTAAAAGAGAGTGAGTATGGCTGCATCATCCCAAATTTAGCCAGAAATAAGCCGATGTTCCTGGAGTACTCCGGCTCTCAGGACCATCACTTAACAGCCATCACATTTTCAGATGTCACTTAGACGTCACCTGTCATGTGAAAACCATGGTTTAATTGAGAGGTCCATTCAACCTAGTGTTGTAATACTCGAGACCGGTCTTGATCTTAAGACCAATTTCTTCTGGTCTTGGTCTTGTCTCGGTATCAACTTTATTTTGACTTGGTCTTGTCTATGTCTCTGACATAGAGGACTCGAGGTTTTATTTCAAGACCAGCTAATACCAGCTAATGCCTCAATATTTATGTTTTCATGACTGTTCTTTGATCTATTCTATGGATTAGCTTAACAAATTTCACACGTTAATACTGTAGCAAAATATAGTCGTTCACTTTGTTTCTCAATTAACAAAAAATCTTCCCATTGGCACTTTGATACATTATGCACTTAATTACGGTTCCTAGCGGATGACAAAGATTACCCAAAAACCCTGAAGCCTGCACAAAAATTTGCTCGCAATACTGTTATATGATGTTGAAAAATGTGAAAGAATGCTGAATAAATAAGTTGAGTGCTTTTGTGGGAATGTGGCCACCAATGTTGAGACCAAAGCAACGATGAAAAAGGATGCAGGCCGCACACCAGAGGAGGCTCTAGATTTTTGAATACTTTGCTACCTTATGTGACATTTCAGACCCAAGAGCGAATGTCTGATGAAGGGCTTAGGCCTGAAACATCACATAAGGTAGCGAAATATATAAAAATTCGGGAGCATCATCTGCTATCCAGACCCCATCTTCTTTCACTAAGTGTTTCCTCTGTTCAGTACCCAGAGTTTATCATTTGGACGTTCCCTTGCGTCATGCAATAACCATACCTATACGTTACCTGTCCAGAAGCATTCATATTGAAATTATAAGAAAAGACGTCCATAGTTCAAATTATACTGTGACACAAACTTTAGGCCATACTGCCTACCCCCAAGATGGTACCTATGCTCCACATTTTATACTATGTTGTGTTATATGGACTCAAACATTAGTCTGTTTCTGATCTTGACTTGGTCTGGTCCTGCCTTGGTCTCGGTCTTGTCTCGGTCTCACCCTACCTTGGTCTTGCTCTTGTATTGGTCTCACCCAGGGTTGCAAACTCTCACATAAATGACATGGCACTCATGGTTTCAGACTCTCTCTCATGCTTGCACAAGAAATCGTACGGCAAATCTATATTATTCCATTATAAACCTAAAATTAACTACATCGAATGCGTTGGGGTAGTTTGCCAATGTTACAGACTATTTTCAAGGTAATTAAAATGTTACATGCATATAAATGCATGGGCTGACTTGTCCCGAATTGAAAATCTCATGCCAGCCATCTGACCGAAGCTGGAAACCCTGCCTTGGTCTTGATAATGACTTGGTCTCGGTTTAGGTGGTCTTGACTACATCACTAACTCTGTACTGCATCTGGAGGGTTTCATTTCTGTGAACTAAGTTGCTGCTTGACTACCTGGATTCTTGTAGATCTATGGCCGTGACAGACCCCATACCTCATATAAAGAAAGTGGGAATGTGCCGGAAACATTAAGCCAGCTGGTCGCTTCCCACCCCCTCAAACAGGCACCACACAGTAACTCAACCTCCAAACTCCCCCCACCCCCACTGCCTCACTCCCCCACAACTGGGGCACTGGGAGATTCTCCTTGCATGTTTGTCTGGCCAGAGTGATGGCGTTTTGGGCAGGACTTAGTATCATGTTGCGACACGGTGTACTGGCACCGGTTGTGACCCTGTGTGTAGCCATCCTGTCGGATCAGCGCCGCTCGGGCGTTTAACCAGAGGTCTGCTCCGACCCCTACAGCTGTTCCATTGCTCTTATGGCTTCGGCAGTCCCTTCCTAGGATCTGGTTATGCATCGAGATGGCGGAATATTAGTGCTAGCTGTCCATCAGCTGACGGCTTGGTTTACCAGTCGGCCAGATGTGACGGCACACAGTGCTGAAGCTGCAGACAGAGCCAGATTGTGCACAGGGGATGGTACAGTAAGAGCCGGTCCATAGACAGTCACAACAAAAGTCACACTTCAGAACTACAACCTTCCATTCACTCTTACATGCTGCATTGGTGTTTATTTCTACCTGTGTCAGGAAATTCATCATCATCCATCCATCTATTTTCCGTAATCTTATTTGAGGTTGCAGGGGGTCCAGAGCCTAACCAGGAGGGTACAGGCAGAAGGCGAGGAACAACTCATGATGGGGCGCTAACCCATCGCAGGGCACACTCACACACCATTCACTCGCACATTGGTAACTCCAATTAACCTCAGCATGTTTTTGGACTGGGGGGGGGGGGGGTACCTAGAAGAAACCCATGCAAACATGTAATTGGGGGCCTGACCTTGTAATGGGGGCGTGGTCCTTTAATTGGTGCGTGTCTCTGTGTTGGGGGCGTGATCTTGTAATAGGGGTGTGGTCCTTTAATAGGGGCGTGTCTCTGTGTTTGGGGGCGTGACCTTGTACTGAATGCAGAGTCACTGAACAGGCTGAGGCACCATCACTGGCACAATCAGGCCATCGCCATCCCGACCCAACGCATGCGACTCTGACTGGCAGCAGACGACTGAATCCCATTACATTTTTGAGCGCTAGCCTCATATGAATCTGCATCGTCTACAAGATCGATCAGTAATTTATATCATTCCCTTTCTTCATTAGCTGAATGCTTATTCAGTAAGTCTGACGATTCATTTTCCTTACGATGCTACCTTTGTACCAAAGGAACAGGACAAGATCCCACCAATTTGGGGGAAAACAGGGCTTATTGTTTATCTTATGGGAGATTCATCTACACAAAAATGTTCTGATGGCAGAACGAAAAATGACTGCTTCAAAGAGATAACCAATCAGATTGTACCGGAGGTGGGTCCAAACAGCTAGAGGAGGCAGGACCAAGACAAGTGATTGGTTGGCCACCGCCTACTCTAGATGCTTGAAGGCAGCCACAGCGACATTGTAATGACTAAGGACATGCACATACTGTACAGTACTGAGAACCCTGAAACTTCACCCCAAGATGTGGAAAATCAGGGGGCGTGACACAACTGGGGCGAGACGGCTCCTGAGGCCCGTGGCATCTGCCCCTGGCCTCCACACGTTCGACCAGCTGTCAGCTCAGAAGTATAGCCCCTCTGGTTCACCTTCCCAGAAACCCAAGACTGGGTCAACACCAGATCCCTGACACACCCCGCTTCACCCCCCCAAGATGGCCCGTGTGAGTTTCAGGCTGGACACCCAGCCCATCTGTCGCTCCCACCCAGCGCCACTGGACTGTGGAACAGGAGGGACCAGTCCCCCCGTCTCCGTTCCTCTCTCGTGATATTTCACCTGACAGGTGATTCACCCGGGCTTGTTTTTAAAGAGATATCAGATATACTCCACGCTTTAATATGTTACGCTCAGTGGGTTCCAACCTTAAAATGCTTATCAAAACAGATTGTGTAGTGCAAGCTGGTAATATAAATGATAGCCTATAAATCACATTCACAAGGAAGGTTCTTAAACACCGCTCCTATCAGCGCCCAAAAATAATATCCCTTGATGAGGAAAGGTTCTAATTCCCAAAATTCTCTTCTTCCCCGGAATCCCCAGGGGATCCCCATCTGGCCCATGATAACCAGGGTGATCCTTACAGACGCCGAGCCAAAGTCAGTATCACTGGCGTCAGAAACATGCATCCATCACAAGAAGCACCCAGAAGCTTAAAGGCTTCATACTGAAGCTACAAAGAGCTTTTTCCCAATCAGGAGCTGATTGTGTGGGACACATTGGAACACCCTCAAAGTGAGCTACGATGTGTTTTCTGTCCTTCATCGAGGTTAAACTGTAGGTGCTGCTAACATTTCGACAATCTGCTGGCCCACTAGAGACAATGCTGCTCCTGCAGAAAGCAGTGCAACCCCCCCACCAAGACAAGATGTTTCAATCCCAAACCCAAGAATCCAGGTACACCCAGGAGTGGGGTAGGATCTCCCACTAATGCCAGAAAGGGCATGATGTGTGGCTCTGCGGGTTAGCATACTTTGTCTGTGATCTGAAGGTTGCTGGTTCAAATCCTTGGTTCAGCAGAGTGATTTCACCATTGGGCCCTTGAGCAAAATACTTAACCTCCAAATACTCCAGGGACTGGCTGACCTCTAATAAAAGTGGGCCCATAGCTAAAAATCAGCTCTGGGGGGAGAGATTCTCCCTCAGAAAATATTGCCGATAGGGGGAAAAATTCACGATTTTACTGGACACGCTGCCTACCTGGCATAGCCCCCGCCCCCCCAGGACGGCACTCTTCTCCACGGCGTCTCCCCACACAGGCCACAAGATGAGTGGAAAAGCTGCGACCGCCTACTGCTTACACACAAGGCCGTTTGATCGCTCTCCTTTGACGGGAGGTGGAAGTCAGATCCCCCCGGAGTGTTAAAGGCTGTTCATGGTTTAAGACTCAGAGAAGCCTTTATTAGGTCAGATCTGTTTTCTCTTCACTTCCATGAGAATCTGGGTGGAGGGTCGTCTGGCATCTAGACATATAGTCAAGTCTGTACTAGAGGACCTGTCTTAGGAAGATTAGACACTGCTGGTTGCTATGAGAAGGACTGCCTGGAAACCAAAAATAAACAGACCAACATTATGTAGACCAACAGCAAAAAATACAGAATAAAACTGGAGCTTAACCATGACTTATCCAGTCCGAATGAGGATCAGCACAGGGCTCAGATGGCAGCTGTTGTGTCTGTAGTGGATTGTAAACAGCACGGTGCGTGAGATTAGCACGGCGCCCCGTAAAACCAGGCTTATATAATCACTGCTGATCCTTTGTTTTGATCGTATATGGCCCCCACTGCACGTTCTCTGAAGCGCTGTGCCTAGCGCTGACCAGGGATCAGCAAAGAAACAGAAGATGGCTCATTGCTCTGCCTCTGACAGGTCTGAAATGCTGGATCATAGCTATGCCACATTAACTTTTAGTTAAATGCGAGTACGTTTTGTTTCTGTTAATTCTGGAATGCACCAACTCACAGGTGAGCGGGGGGAATTCGGAGGAAGCAGGCAAATATCATAAAGGTAGGATGATAGTTTAGTCCAAAGAAAAGTGGGGGGACAGACTAACAAAAGAGGGTGAAGGTGGAGGGCACCTCTGATCAGGGAGCGCCCCCCCCCCACTGTCAGGCAGTGGTCATCATAAAGGCCCGTTGCAGAGTATTTAGCAGACAAATTCATGCTTTTTTTGTAGAAATTCAGCGAGCCTGATACCCTTTGGCTGCCGTTCTTAAGAGAAACTGCAACTCCAGTAAGTGCCAGAGGATCTGTTTTCCACTCCGCACTGGAACAGGACCAGACTGACCCACTTTCTTTCTCAGGGCTACGAAAACAAACAGACAGGTGCAAAGCAGATTCTTATCGAGGGAAGCCGGTGTTCCGCCACTATTACTGTGTTTCCTAATATTTTAATGGTATTTTTAGGATCAGCGGTTACAATCCTTTGACTGTTTGACAGCACATGTCCCTTTGTTCTTTGATTTATATCTGTAATCTTCAGGAATTCAGGTTGAAATTCTTATTATCAATCCAATGAGTGATTTATCTTATAGCCTCATAGGAGCTTTTGATTTTGAAAGGCGATAAGCTTCTTCCTACTTTGGCAAGGGCTCCTGCGGTGACTGGGAGGTTGAGAAGCCCCCAAGAGTAGGAGACCCAACCTGTTACCAGCAAATGGGGAGAAAAAGGGTGAATCTCAATAGCAAGAACGTAAAGACCATACTTGTGGTCTTGGCAAGACTGGTCTTGCTAACTTGCCTTCCATGAACAAACTTGGGGCGCAGTGAATCATGGGACTGGTCTTGTTAGGCAGGGATACAACCAATGTATCCTTGATATTTGGGGTGGGGCAAGAAGAACATTCAGGGATTTTTACTGTCCTCTGTACTTATGTCTTCGGCAATGGAAGATGAGGTAATCGCTCCCCACTCTGATTAGGTTTTAGCCCCACAGGCGACACTGTAAATGCGGGTAAGTCCCTTTTCCAGAGATCGTAACACCAAAAACACGGGTCTTAATTTATTTGGTTATTTTTTCCTGTATTTGGACAAGGCCAGCTAAAACTGTCACTAACTATCGATGATAACAAGGTTCAGACATGGCTGAAACCGAAGGCTAAGTGCATATTTGGTTTCCGACACGCAGGCCATTTGGTTCAGCAGGTAGGTTTTTAATCTGCTCTCCTTTTCCGCTCTACTTGTAATCGGGAGAGAGGTGGGGCCATGCAGTAAGAGCAGCAGCCGCCTCTTTAAGCCGACGGTTACCTAGCAACAGCGGCAACAGGGCGGCGGTAAGCGCAGCATCTGGGTTCGTTGTTTGCGACGGTGTGGAGGTCTTCCTGGCCCGATCCGAACTGTGGGCTCCTCTTGAAGAGAGCCTGCAGGGTAATCTCTGATTCTGCCCCCCCCCCCCCCCCCCCCCCCCCCC
>JAODJU010000081.1:7720368-7751694 GCA_026776725.1 Gnathonemus echidnorhynchus
CCCCCCCCCCCCCCCCCCGGCACATGTGGGTCATGGGGAGGACAGGTGCCTGCAGAGTCCAAACCTATGCGATTATTATAGGTATTATTTATTGCCCTTTGTTCGGGAGATGTCGTCTTTGTTTTGCTAAGAACAAACTCCTAACGGATACATTACTCTACTCTAAATTAAGAAAAGACAAAAAAAAACAGATGCAACATCCTGGTCGGAAGTTTTTGGGACACGTTTTATATTTTTGTTAAACATGGTCACAGCTACCAGATAAATCACTGAAAGGGTCCAGCTAAAATGATCTTCAGGAGATAAAAATATTTACTATTGTGTCTTTTTAGGGAAGTTGGAGTCTGTTGAGGCAACACGTCGGCTGCCAACATAGCAGAGTAAAATACCAGGGTATGTCGCATGCCAGAATCTACCCACTTTTTAACCCACTTAGAGTTTGGGTCTCTCGTGCCTGCAGGAAATGAGTCACTGGCTGTTTCTTTAATTCCTTCCATTTTGATTTATACGTCCTCTTTGGATTCTCTCATCGCTCTTTGTGATTAAAGGAAGCTTCTAGACTTCAGGACAATGAAGGAACATGATGTTTTCGAGCGGAAACGCGTTGACAGCGGACAAACAGAGGAACTGTCCTACATACAGATGCAGCCCTTCTCACACAACTTTGGATTGCATCAGAATGCTGAGCTCTGGTCAATGAACCATTCATTCACTGCCATCCTTATCCAATATTTGTTTGTTTATGTTTCAAATTTGTACAGTGCTTACTATTACAATACTGTGAATTACTGTTTGTTTTGGACACTTCCTACTCGCAGATTTTTTTTTTTTACTTTGTCGCTGCTGTTGTTGAACTTTGCTCACAAGTTTTTCACTCACCTGCTCCTTACCAAGTGTCAAGTGACAAATAAAGAGATTCGATTTTGAAATGCGAGTGATCGATTTATTCCCGTGCTGAAATCTGTGACACGGTTGTATTCTGGAATATCAGGCTGAATGGAACCCCTTCCCCCCAACCCCCACCCAGGACATCCGATGAGGAATGCTGGCCGCCCCCATCCTGAACGATCCCACTTTCATCCGTCCGTAAATGATGTCCTGGATGTTGCCGGTTTGGTTTCAGAATGAGGCCGCTTCCAGGAATCCACAAGACTGAGCAGTAAATGGAAACCCGACCATTATTACACAAGACCCCTGCCCCCCTCACACCCACCCACGCCCCCGGCTCTCGTTTTACCTGACAGCCGCTTTCTATGTGGAGAAACGTGGTGTACAAAGGGGGGCGATCTTATCAGCACTCAGACACTTGTCGTAAAATCTCAACACAGATTAGGTTCCGGTTCCACCTGTTTGTGAATTTTTATTTGAATTTTTTTGGGTTCTGGTTTGGTCAGAAAGCCATGCCGGAACGGTGCAGCTGGGCTGAGGGGAACATGAAAGCTTAGGTCACGTGTGAAGGGAAAGTCATGCTTTTCAACCCAGTTACACCTCCACACCTTTTAGAGAACCTTAACAGCAAGCCGCTCCTGACACATCTTAAGGTAATTTCTAGGAAGAACTCTATACATTAGCATTTAAATCTAAATCCACATACTGTTTCAGATCACTTCAGAGCAGCTCAGCTCAGCTTGCGAGAAGCACGCCTGTCAAACGCCGTGTACACACTTCACAATATTGCGGCGGAAATTTCAAAGTCATGTTTTTGATCTTAGCGTCAAACCCAGCCGACAGATTGCAGCCCGAGCCATAAAAGTTAAAGGTGAACGGGCACTTGCGGAGTTTGAACACCACACCACACACACACACACACACAAACACACACACACCATCTGCTTGATGCCTCTCACATACAGGAGTGGTATTCGTTCCCGGACTATCGGCTGCTCAAACAGCACGGCGGAACCTTTAAACGCCGAGCGGTTTAATCATTTGCCACCTTATCACCCGGGTTCCTTATTCTCACACCTTGTCAAGAGCCATTTGACGCCTGGCTGGCCTAGCACAACATAGCAAGGCTGCTGTAAAAGTCATTCATCTGCTCAACACTGTCTCCTGGCTGCATCCCACCATGGAGCGAGATGTCAGCAGCGGGAACCTGCCCCAGCAGCTCTTAGTGTACTTTATGGCTGGCTTCCAGGCTAGGGGTCAGCCCCTGTGAAACATCTGCGCTCCAGTTCATTACCTTTAGCCTGTTGGCTGACTTGGATCCTGCCCAATGGCCTGCATTCTGATTTGGGTTCTGGTCTCTGGCCTTCATTCTGACTTGGATTCTGGTCTCCGGCCTTCATTCTGATTTGGGTTCTGGTCTCTGGTCTTCATTATGATTTATGTTCTGGTCTCTGGCATTCATTCTGATTTGGGTTGTAGTCTCTGACCTGCATTTTGACTTGGATTCTGGTCTCTGGCCTTCATTCTGATTTGGGTTCTGGTCTCCGGCCTTCATTTTGATTTTGGTTCTGGTCTCCGGCCTTCATTTTGATTTGGGTTCTGGTCTCTGGCCTTCATTCTAATTTGGGTTCTGGTCTCCGGCCTTCATTATGATTTATGTTCTGCTCTCTGGCCTGTATTGTAACTTGCATTCTTAATCCTAACTCTAAGCTAATCTCATCTGATATTATTTCTCATAATCACAACCTTGCACAGAATCAAATGCAGTAGAACTCTCCTGTGCCTCCTGGTCTCCAGTAGAGTGAATCTCACCCCCCACACACATGCCACTCTCTGGACCCTGGAGACCTGGACAGAGGGCTGGAAAACCAGACTGTCTGGACAAAATCTGGATGAGTGGTCACTATAAACACCAGCCCCAGGGTGCGGCAAACGGTGTCTCCATGTCTCTGGTGGAAGGACAGGCAGGCGGCCATGGGGAGACCTAATGATGAAATGACCAATTTTCAGTTCAGATTGTAATTAATATATAACCCTAGGCAAAGAGACTAAGGTTGGTAAATTGTTAGGTCCAGCATTCTTGTAGTATTTCTGTACCTGTCTAAATAGCAAAGTCTCAATCAGCAGTTATTAGGTATATTTGCCAAATATAAGCTTTGGGTCATATTTCTCTGACATTAAGTCCGGCTTGGTTGCTTGGTGCGGACCATACAGGATCCAGCTGAGCACAGAAAAGTGCGGTTGCTAATCTTCTTCTGCCGAAGCAGCCCACCACACGGTCCGAACATGGAGGGACCGGAGGGACGTCTCAGGGTGGGGCCATGAAATCGGGCTGCACCATCTTATGCCCCCCCCCCCCCCCACCAACCTACCCAGAGGATTACAAGCATTAAAACGGCAACCAAATGAGTTTCCATATGGTGAAGGCTGAGTAGGAAATCGGATTAGGAGCTCCGGATCGGTGTGGGGGCCGCCCAGGCATTTCCGCAAGGCTCGCAGGACACAAATACTTGCACACACAAACACGCAGACATGCCACAGAGCATGGCCGACCTGCAACCCCGGCCGAATGGCAAGTAAACAAATGCATCCACGCGACGACCGTGAAGCTCATGGCCTGGTGAGCCTTACGACAACTGTGGATGCTTGTGAATGCATTTGTTTACTCACCAGCACCACATATTTATATAAATATATATATATAATTCATGGCACGTTATGATTTACTGCAGCCCTTATGAGAGTTATCAAAAATTGATAGACAGACAGACAAAATAATTCCTCTAATATATTTCTGCATTTTTGATCAATACCATGACATTTTAAGGGACCCTGGGGCCAGTTTCTGAGTACAGCCCAGTTTCCTCAACATTTCCTTTGCAAACCAATAGTATGAAGCCAGGAGAATTAACTGTAAAACATCATGAGGTTCAAAGTGATCTTTCGCAATGGGGAGGAAAGGGAGGACAGTTAAGTTGCAGAGCAGATAAACACGCAAATGAACAAATTCCTGTTTGCAGAGCAAGAACCGTAACCATAACCCAGTGTTGCCGCAGTACTGCTTTGCTTGTTTACGTGGATGTTCTGGCTGGACCGCGGTCAGGTGACCAGCCTGCTCGCTCCCATTGGTCACTTTGTTCTTAATCTTTGTCTTCTTTATTGCGAGACACTGACCCAGCCCTCAACTACAGCGCCTATTGGGTCCTGACCCCATTCCCATTTGTTTTTGTTTGTAACCCTAACCGCTTGTCTGTTTCCTTCCCCTCGTCCCTGGGGCAGCAGTACCATCGCCCGTGTTTGTGGCAGACCTCTCAGCACCTTACAAAGCCATACTCGTGCCTATGAACGCTGCTATAGATGAGCTGCATGCCTCCAGAACCAGGTGACGAGCGTCGTTTTCCTTGACCAGCCAGGGGCCCCCGTTTGGAGGATGAGCCACCTCTTCCGCTACATACAGGTTCATGCTCAGTCCGTTTCTGCGGGAAACACTGACAGCCTCATCCTGCGGCGCTCACAAAAGAGTCTGAGAAAGAATTCATGGCAGACGTTTTGGCACATGTGTTCAGTGTGCCACGTAAACAGTATGTCAAACCCTGGATGATTTCGGAGACTGGAATCCACATTTAATGGTCTAATCATTTACAGCAGCCTTCAGCAGATCCCCTCATGACTGTGCCCGAGGGTACGACCTGTGATCTCCTTAATCTCCCATTTGATCCACTCCATCCCTAATCTGCCAGTCTGGTCAAGGGTCAAGGGGTCACTTTTGTAAAGAAATCGACCCTTAAACCCAATACGCCATAATACATAGAAATGTCTTTCTCCAAGTCCTGCACCGCTATCAGTTACACAGGGATGTGGATATGCAGACTTGAGTCATGGTGTCCAGCACGTTCTGCTCGTTAGAGCCGCGATTCTAGCACGTTCCCTTCAGCAGCGCCGCCATACCTGCGGTCAGGGGCCATCCCCTGACTTTATCCAGACCCCACTTCCTCTCCTCGCAGCCCCCCCCCCTCACCCAGGGTCACATGACCACAATACGGTATGTTGGGTAGGAGCCGTCTGACCTGGCTTCACCTCTGACCAGAGGACGTCTTTAGAAGAATCTGGAAGCGTTTAGCGACGTGTTAAAATGGCACTTCCTCTGGTGGAAACTCAATAAGACAATGAGGTAGAATGAGCGATCGTAATCAGGCCCGAGCGGCCGCGCCTCCCAGCATAAGCGACACCATGTGTGCCCGGAACCTTCCGCACTGAAAGATCTGCTCAGCTGCAGTTATTCTTCTGCTCTGCGCTCTAAATAAACGCACCCGCCTCTTGTGTCAAAGCGGTCATCAAGGCCCAGACGCAGCCCGTAATTGCTCGGTTGTTAAGATGATCGCATGTTTCAAGGCCCTTCCCCTGGCTGCCAATGGCGTCTGGGAATGAGATGTGGGAGCTTTTTTGGAGTTGCTAGCTTGGCGGGGGGAGGGGGGGGGTGTTTGATGTGTACGGGGGGCCCAGAAATAAAGCAGCAGCCGGGCCGAGCCAGAGGCCTTCCTGTCGTGGGGGGGGTAGGATGTGGCTCATGGTGGCAGCAGCCCCGAGGATGCTGGGAACTCTGCCCACGGGGTCACTGGGGTCACTGAGGGGCCTTCACAGACCCAGCAGAACAAACCTGCTTCTGTTCTGTTTACAGCCTGCAGACCTGAAGCTGATACCCCCCAGCTAAATGCACACGCTCCCCCTCAGTAGGGAAATTACCGGAAATGACCACTCTGACGATGGGTGGCGGGGACTTGCTGCTGTCTACTGCAATGGCAGGCATACGACGACACATCCACCCCCCTGACCCATCCCCTGCTGTCTGAACCTCATCTTCTTTTAACTCAAAGTGTTTCCCCTCACTTACTAAAGAATCTCCCTTCTGTGATTGATGATGGATGGGGAACCGTCAAGCGGCAGACGTCCACGCGTGAAACTGTTCCCTGGCATCAGAGGCTGCATGTGGGAGAGTAGCAGACCATCCAAGCCTCATTGGTTAGAGATCGCGTCATGTTCCAGCGCCCCCAAATGGCTCGGAGGTCTTAAATGCTCGGCCACGTTCCTCACCGAGCTTATCTATGTCATGTTCACTGTGTCAAAAATGAAGACAGCAGAAATCTCTCAACACTGTTTTTAGGAAGTCGATCCACCCCGCTGGGTTTCATGCCTTGTACCCCACTGTCAATACATCAGGCTTTTTCCGATGAAGCATCAGGGATCAGAATCCACAACGAACGAACGGATTAACTCAGGATTTTCCAGACTCTGTTCGGACAGATCTCAACCCACCTAATTAGCTGATTTAGGTTAGCTCACCCAGGATAAGGATAACATTTGACCTGTTTAATATTATATGCTAAAATGAAGATTTTGAAAAATGTTTCCCGAATTTAGGAGGAAAATTTGCACATGATTTCATTTGGCTTTCATTATCTAAGGCCTGGATTTCCCAGAATAGTCTTTGGAGGTGAGATGTGTCCCTCCTTTCTTGCATTTGAATTTCCGCAGTTTGATGTGGCCGATTTTCCCGCGGTAGCATCTTCTCTGGTGGAGGAGCCGGACGAGCTGCAGTCCAGCCGCGGATGTTCAGGAGAAGCTTCCGGAAGCTGAAGGGTCACTGGGAGGCTCCCTCTGATCAAAGGCGTTGTGTGACCGCCGTTGGTCATGCTCTGATGGGGGGGGGTGGGTCTGAGGAATGTAATCACTATCGAGCTGCGGAGTGGGGATCCAGAGTATGTCTGCGTTCTGGGAAAAGTCCGTGCGTGTAAGGGCTGATAGATGGGAAGCGTAGCGTGAATGCAAATTGGATTCAGGCTTTGATCTGGCCGCGGCCCTTCCATCTTGGCCTGTGCGTATCTCTCCTTACATGCAGATACAAAGCAGAAGTCCTTCCTTACACTCATATCGAAAGAAGACACCATCTCGGGGTCTGAAAGGTCACACTCTGCTCTTATCTCCCTGCCATATAAGTTGTGGCCAAGGACAGTCATTCATGTGTATTTACAGTAAAATCTTGATAAATGTGAATTTTCACGAGGACCCCTGTAATCTGTAACGTCTTCAACGCCTCTTCTCCACACCGCTGCAGTGAGCGAGCGCCCCCAGCAGGTAGGAGTTGGGGGCACAGGAAGGAAGGTTCATTGACCTTGGTGTTGAGCACCTGCCAGACAGAAGTAGCTTCATGGCCAGGGGGCCAGCGCTGGCATGGGGGGGTTGGGTTGCCAGGCTGCACCTTCTTCAGCAAGTCCAGTCAGGGCTTGCTCAGGTTTTATCCCTACAGGCGTGTCCCTCCCCCCACAGTGGGAAGAATCTGACAAATGCCCCCCCAGCTGCCTGCTGCTTCCTGCTGCAGTGTTCTAGTTCTGAAGATGATTGACGACTTGAACCATCAGCCGCCATGCCGGATCCTTCCAGGTCATTCTCACTTAACAAAAAGTCCTTAAACCACAATTAAACCATAGTATATGTCCTATAGTACACAACTTACACTAGGCCCATAGTACAGGGTCCCAAGCCAGGGGCCGATCGTACAGGGGCCCATAGTACAGAAACCATGGTATATGTCCTATAATACACGACTTACCCATAGTACAGGGCCCAAAGCCAGGGGCCCATAACCCATAATACCTCTAACGAGCCATTTCTGTGAGGTCTTCAAGCCATACTAGACATTACACAGGAGGGTCTGCGTGTCTCATATAGTCGAGGGCTATGGGTGAGTTGCCCAGCAGACTCAGGCTTTGATCGGTAGGCCTCCAAGAGGGGCATCCCAGAGTCCCAGAGAGGGCCAGATGGGCCGCTGTACAATCACTGCTGGTGGGGTGTGGGGGCTCGGAACGCAGATCGACCTGGCTGATAAGTGGCCTGGGGGCGGGGGTCGGGGGTGGGGGGACTCCACATGGAAAGCAAGTAAGTAGTCAGCTACGCGCCCAGCGTGTCACAGCACAGCCCGCGGTGGAGGTCACATGACAGCTTAGCAGGGCGGAGACAGGGGAGCATGCAAAGCACCAGCAGGGGCACGGCGGGGGCACTGGGGGGGGTCAGAGTGTGTGAAGCTTGACAGTGCGTGCGAGACCTTAGTGGGATCCCGCGGGTTTCTGAGAGTGACGGCCCAGATCGCAGCGGCGGAAGACTGATCGGAAACCTGCCGGCCCTCTGCCTGAGAGAGGAGCCTCCAGGAGGGGCAGGCCGTGACACACCTTGACAGTCAGGTCGAAGGTCACACCTTCCCTCCGCCCCCCCGCCCCCCAAGGCATGACCTGGGGCCCCGGCGCCAGAATGATAGCTCGTTTCCTGGAGGGGCGGCATCCAGTGGGACGTCCAGAAGGTTCTGGCAGCGTCCTCAGCCCATCAGCTGATTGTCCCGTTCCACTCCCTCCCTCCTCTCTGTCCCAGGCATCAATGTGTCCTTTGTGTTCCGGCACGGGCCCGCCGATCCCTTAGGCAGCCGGGCCCGGTTTGTTTACACATATGTCAGCAACGGCTGGGGGGGGCAGGGGAGCCGGGCGGCAGCCACCGGTGCCAGGGACACAAGGGCGGGTGTTGTCCAGCCGAGCATCATGTGTTACAAGGGCCAGTCAGCTGCCCGGGGGCCCCAGGATCAGAGGGCCGTCAGGAGGGAGAGGAAAAGAGGAACCGGGCCAAATCCGGAGCGGGTCGCGGGCCGGCGCATGAAAGAGCCGCTTCTGTCGTGCCCAGAAGGCGGAGCTAGGCGGCCGTGGCAGCTGGCCACTTCGCGCCTTTAGGTCCAATTCTCCTGTTTCCCTCCAGAAACGACTCTCCCTGTGTGAATTTTGGGATCCATTTCTGGATCCGAGTGCTGGATTTGCCCCATCGTGCGATTCGTCAGTATTCAATAAAAATGCATTTTCCGGTTTGCTGGATTTTCTCTCTTCGTGTGCCTTTGTGTGATCTGTGTAACACGTCGCTCCTTACAGAATGTTACCGTGATGTCACCGAGACAATGTTGCTGGTTCTGCCTGAATCTTGCTGTGTCCTGCAGCCCCGGAACTAAAAACTCTCCACCCCACCCCCCACCCCCCTGCTGCACAGTGTCTCTGGCTTTTACTGTGTCCTCTAGGTGGCGATACGGCACTTTACAGTATATCACGCTAAGTAAGACATTTTACCATTGATCAGGCACAAATGGGGAGGGTTGCGGTTTATCAGTGTAAATGACTTGTGTCTGTGACTGAAAAGATGTGTCCAACAAGTCGACTGACAGCAGGAAGATGGGCTGTACCAGATATTTATATGTTTACACCCGCATTTCTGTGCAAAACTCCCATGCCATTCAGTCACAATGCAAATATAAAAATCATGTTCTCTTTGTAGAGCTACGAAACAAAGCAGAGTAACACTGCAGAAAGGCTAGCTAGACGAGGCTAACACACGCTAGCGAGGACCACATTCCCATGAGGCCCGGGTGCTACTTCCCAGTGGATGAGGTGACGATTTGTCAATTTGCTGAATTATTACAAATATTATTGTAAACCTTGAGGGTTGGAGCCCGCACGTGGTGACTGCAGAGAGCTTTATAATCACACACGAGCCCGCATCGTCAAATCGAGGGGTTGTCATTATCTGTAACCAGCACAATAAACATCCCCAGTGAAAGTGCGTCTTAACGGACACCTATACCCGCTCACGGTCCGGAAATCCCCGAACCGCCATCCCTCTACAGCTCTGAGCGGTTCTGGCCCAGTGCAGCCAGCTGACCACGGTGTTGACTGATGTTCACGGTCGGTTTGCGGTGTTTGTTGTGCACACACGCCGTTACTTGTTCCCCCCCCCCAACCACACTGCATTCTTTCACGTCCTGCAGTACTATGTGCCCTCTTGACACGGCTGGGGGTAACCATGGCACCCAGCGAGAAACCTCCATCTCAAGCAACCGTGCTACTCATTAAAGCGACATCTTTACGGATTCTTCTCCAGTCCTCCCTTACTGACGGACGTGTCTCCATCCACAGGTGATGAAGTGTCACTTTACACTCTAATTCAGGTACGACAGGCTGAAGCCAAACCCAGTGCAATGGCAAGATTAAGAGCAGCCCCCCCTCCGTATGAGAACAGAAACCTGAACCTGCCCTCGCTAACCTTTACCCCCGCCTCAAAGACTCTTTAAAGAGGAGGGACAAAGTAAGAGTGGGATCCCCCGATTCCCCGTAGTGACAGACAGGGATTCCTTTGGGTTTTTCTACAAAATCATGCAACACCGGGCTCTACCCTGGTGCGGCGCCATCCACAGGCCATGAAGGGTAATACCACGGTCTTCCTGGCAATACTGGAGGGGTACCTCCAGTTCAAATAGTGCCAGCATTTCCTGACACATTTATGCGCTTGGCAGTAGGCTGCCTCTGTGTGTGTGTGTGTCTGCCTTTAAGCTCCTGCCTGAGGGTAAGGATATCAAACACAGTTAAGGAGTCTGTTGACTTTAGTCCTGCCCACATACTGAAGTGCAGCACGTCAAAATCATCTATTTACTCGATGAATCAGCCACAAATACTTCATAGTAACCTTTTGTTAAAGGTTAAAAAAAAATACTGTTAGTACCAAGGTAACAATAAATGGATGTTTGCTCTTCAGCAACATGAGAAAATGCAAATAAGTGTACTGCAACGTTCCGGAAACTTCCATTGTTTCAGACCCCTGAAGCAGAAAACTTGCACTGGTGCCTATGTAAGCACTGGTCACGACAAACGCCTTAGACTTACCTGGCCACACAAGTTGGGACAGAGATTGCAGTCTGTTGCTATACTATCAGCCAGGCGTCATTTGACCATATGATCATGTTCTGAGGACCTTCAGAGCACAGATGATGCTGGTCTGTCAGAACAGCGTGTTAATGGAGAATTTTATGCTGGATAAACCAGTGTTACACCAGGAACACGGAGGAAAAGCCAGGATTGTGGAGAAAAGCACATTTCAGGATGTGATGTGCTGGACTGGGTAACCCCCTAAAACCTGCCAGTGAGCAGAGCCTGTGTGTGTGTGTGGGGGGGGTGGGTTGCATAGATCACATTTGAGGACCAAATTGTCTCCAAAGTGTAGTAAAAGCAGAAATTTTCCTACTTTTGGGGACATCTTTTGAGGATAACCTCAGTTAAAAAACAATCTGTGAATCCAATCAAAAAAGTAAAAATGCCACAAGTCTTGTATTTGGGTTGGTTACTTATGGTTAAGGTTAGGGATGGGTAGAGGTTAAGGGTGTCGTGACTGCGATTATGGTTTTTCCCATAGAAATGAATGGACAGTCCCCATTTAGATAGGAAGACCAACTTGTGTGTATGTGTGTGTGTGTGTGACAGAAGACTGGATCTGGCAGACTGCGTGGAAGAGACCACCTACTGACCCAGCAGAGCGCTGTGGAACGCGATCAGGGCACCGTGAGACACGTGGGACACTACTGCCCATCCACTGCATCCCAGCTCATCTCCAGCCGTCTTGACTATGTCTTGCCACTGGACGACGATGGGTCAGGACAAGAGAGTGAGGCTGAGGAATGTGCGCAACTCTCCCTCACTTTAATCCAAGTCACGTGCAAGTCATGACTCCACCCCTACGCAAGCAACTTCACCCTCCTGCAGAAGATGCAAGTACGATGGACTGGCCGTGTCATCAGAACGCCAGACAACCGACTGCCAAAGCAACTTCTCTACGGAGAGCTGTGCCGGGGCAAGCGTGCGGCTGGGGGGCAGAAGAAACGCTTCAAAGACAGCCTGAAAACGTCCCTCAAAACACGGGGCTTCAACCTCGGCTCCTGGGAATGTCCAGCGTGGTGCAGCGACCTCACTAGTGGTGCCTGTGCAGCAGAACTGAAACGAACGGCAGACGCGCAAACCAAACGAGCCGCACGCAAGGCGAGAGCTGCCTCCACCTCCACCTCAGCACCCCCCCATGTGTGTCCCACATGTGGGCGTTACCTTCCGGCCCGGATTGGCCTCATCAGCCACCTTCGGACCCACAGCCACTGTTCTTCCATTTGACTTGGAGTCATGGTCATCTTCGACCACGAAGGACGAACAGAGAGAGAGAGACAGAGAGAGAGAGAGAGTGACAGTGTGTGTGTGTGTGACAGTGTGTGCATGTGTGTGACAGTATGTGTGTGTGTGTGACAGTGCATGTGTGTGACAGTATGTGTGTGTGTGTGACAGTGTGTGTGTGTGACAGTATGTGTGTGTGTGACAGTGTGTGTGTGTGACAGTGTGTGTGGGACAGTGTGTGCATGTGTGTGACAGTATGTGTGTGTGTGACAGTGTGTGTGTGTGTGTGACAGTGTGTGCATGTGTGTGACAGTATGTGTGTGTGTGTGTGACAGTGTGTGAACGTGCATGTGGGTGTGAGTGAGTGTGTGACAGTGTGTGTTTGCATGTGTGTGTGTGTGTGACAGTGTGTGCATGAGTGTGACAGTGTGTGTGTGTGTGCATGTGGGTGTGAGTGTGTGATAGTGTGTGTTTGCATGTGTGTGTCTGACAGTGTGTGCATGTGTGTGACAGTGTGTGTCTGCATGTGTGTGTGAATGAGTGCGTGTGTGTGCATGTGTCTGACAGTGTGTGTACACGTGTTAGACTTTTTCCCTCCTTTTCCCACTTTTCTCCACTCCCTCTCTCTCTGTTTTCTCCTTTTCCACTTCCTCTTTCTCCTCCTTTCCCTTTTTTTCTTCCCTCTCTCCATTTGCTCTTTTAGCTTTCCCTCTTTATCTATCTCCCTTTCTTTCCCCCTCTCCATTCTTCTCATACTTTCTTCTCCCCCTTTACCCTTTCCCTTATCCCTCTCTCCCTTTTCCCTTTTCTTTCTTCTTCATTCTCCCTCGCTCCCTCTTTCCCCTCTCCTCCTTCAGCCTGAGCTATTCTCACACTGCCATTGCCGCAGCATCACTATCACAGCCGCTGTTTAGCTTCACATTACCTTCACGTCTCTGCCGGATCCGCATGTGCTGACTGGTACGATCCCGTAGGACGAAACTACAAAGCTCTGAGTGACAGCTGCACCTTATCGTCACAGCCTGGGCACTGCAGCCTCTGTGGCACCGATGCTGGTGTTACTGCGCCCCCTGCAGGCACAATAAACAAGTTCATGCAAATGTCACACCCAACAGAAACAAACTCAAAGACTGGGATACCAGCGTATCAGAGAAATACTGAGCCCTTTAAAGGGTTTAACAGTGAAATCTGGCCCAGCCAGCAAACAGCACACCAACCCAAGTGCAGCAATATGCTTGCTGGGTCCACAGGACCTCACAAGCACCCCATGAAGAACATGCAAGCTCCATATAAAGCAGACAAGGATGAGATTCACACCAGCAGCCCCAGAGTTGCAGTGCAGCACGCTTTCTCAGACGCAGACCAGCTTACAGTTTGCAGTGCAGCACGCTTTCTCAGATGCAGACCAGCTTTCAGTTTACAGTGCTGGGTCACCCCCCTCGTTCTGGGGGCCCAGTTCTCAGCCATCGTATGTGTGCAGCCTTTTCCCCCCACATCCTAGTAATGGGGGGTGGGACAGAGGTATAACCTAGGTGGGAAGCCAGCCCAAACACACTTACGCATACAAAGGTTTATTTTCACAATTCTCAACATTTTAGAATAATGACATCAAAACAATAAAATAACATATATGGAATTATGCACTGAATAAAAAAGCATTAAACAAAAAGTACTGTTTGGGGAGGGTAAACCATCTCTACTGTGTTTAGGTCAGATGGCCAGGTCATGTGACATGACACTATCGCTCTCCTTTGTAAGAGGCTTGCCGTGTCCAAACTTTTGACAGGTATGCTGCAATCATACCCTATGGCCAATTTGACCCCGAACCCCCAGAGGAATCCACACACTACAAGGGAGAACAAACTCCAAACACATGCAGGAGCAGAGGGGCAACAGTGTAGGAGAGAGCTTGATATTGTGGGGGATGCAATTTAATATTTCAAATGTGCAGCAATATTAATTATTGGGAGTACATGTACCCCCCAGTCCCCCCTGGTTCTTAAGCCCTTGTGGTGGGGGGATTCAACCCGCCGACCCAGAAGGTGCAAGACGAAAGTACCAGCCCCTGAGGCACCTCTCGACTCAATGCCACGATATCGCGACGGCCCGGAGCGGCGCGTTGTACTGCCCCGCGGATTCGCGGCTGCAGCTGGCCTTTGTGAATGGAGCTGCTCCGCCCTTGGCGGCTGGCTCACTGCCACCCGCCACGTCTTCTTTTCCTTTTTTGAATGACATGCTTCCCTTTTACACTTCCTGCTTTACAGGCCAGCTTCCCCTTTCCCCGTAAGGACCGCCCTCCCTGACATCCTCCTGCAGACCGCACAGCCCGGAAGCCACACAACATTGGCAAGAAACCCGCCTCAGAATAGGTTCCAAACTAGCGCGCGGATGTTTCACAACCTCTGCAGCCTGGACGGCCACCCATTCATGAAACGGGCCTCACTTGTGACTCAGCCCTGCGGCGTGGAGAAAGCAAGCTGAAGCCCTTTCCCACAGCGTTGCCTGTAAGACCGGCAAGCCGCCATCAAATTTCATATTTCATCGACACGCAATAAACGGTCGTTCTCTTTCTGGACCCATTTCTGGTGTAATGTTTCGGCAGGTGGGGGGAGGGGTGGCAACGGTCGGATGAAAATGTGTGGTGCTTACTAGCGCTCTGAATGAAATAGGGAAGTGACTCCCCAGCGAGTAGAATGAGTGTGGGCAGGAGTCACCCTACATATGACAGATTACTACTTGAAAAACAGTATAATGATACATAAAAACACGATCCTGTAATTTCACTACTGTAGTCACTAGCAGAACTACAGGCAGTGCAGCTGGGACAGCCCCACTGGGGCTCACAGAAATGAGGGGGCCGACTGAGGGCCAGTAGGCCCCATTGTGGTGAGAAATACTGATCTATTTGTTTAAATTACTGATGCATTACATTACATTGCATTACGAACCGGCGGAAACCGAACAATATACAGTAGCCTATATATCCCTCACCTGGCTGGCGATTCTCTCGCTTAGAGTCCAGTTTGTAATTTTTCTTTTTTAATGATTAGGCTATAAATGTCGATATTTTATATCTTAAGGATATTTTACAAAGATACATGGTACATTTGCACAGCTTAACATTTTTGTTCATTTTCGGGGTGCCGGGTCTTGTACATTTGAAATGTGTTCAAAAACGTGTGTGTGTGTGTGTGTGTGTGTGGGTGCTCAAAAAAGATCTTGCACTGCAGTTTAGGTTCTCCTCCTTGCTGTCTTGGTGCACATCAGCATGATCTCATGACTCCTGGGGGGGGGGGAATCCTTCAACATCCGATCGGGCCCCAGGGACTTAGCTGCTTACCAGCAACCCCACACCCCACATTTTATGGTCTAGCCAGGCACATAACCAGAAATAATTTTTGGGGTCCCAGTAACCCCACCAACACGTCCCTCCCAGTAGATTTTGCTGACTGGGTGGGTCCACGCCAAAGACTTTGGCGACTGTGGGAATAGCAAATATTTTGATGGTGGTTCAATATGCCTGATCAGCAGCAAGTGTTGGGGTCAAGTAGGGTTCAAACCCATGATTTTATTATGTGGCTACGTACCTGGGTGTAGCACTGACTTCCTCGTACATATCATGTGGAATATCATTAACCTCAGACCTCAAGCCTGGTTTGTGCCGGACATGAGGATGGTCAAGTTAACGTGACCCGGCTGGGCTGACATCACGGCGGATTGAATAGGGAAGCATGTAGCAAAATCTGAGAAATGGTGTGCGCTCACCAGCGCCACCTAAGGGAAGCTGTGCAGAATGACAACGTGCTGGAACCAGGTGAAAGTTCCATCCATTTACTTTCCGTAACCACTTGTCCCATTCAGGGTTGTGGGGGTCCGGAGTCTATCCCAGAAGCTACGGGTACAGAGTAGAAGTTACTTAGGTTAAAACTGTCTCTTCTGGCAGATTTGTCCAGATACAAGCACCTAACACTCTTTTTCAATTTCTATGTATTATTCTGCTTACTCAATAGATAGATGGATGGATGGACAGCACTGTTAACTCAGAGCCTCTGGCTGCAGTGCGATTCCTTTACTGGGAGACCAATCTGTCCCCATAAACCTGGAGACGATACTAAGAGCCCGAGGATATTTATGTCATATTTTCAAAATGTCCAGAGACCTGCACTTGGCTTGACATTCTCATTTGTCACCCAGGGTTTTTTTCTGGAATGTTCTATGACTGGTGACCTCAGCCTCTTTGGCCCCTCTTAGGAATCCTCCCCTCCCCCCCTCCCATCACAGTCTTAATTAAGGCGAACGCCCTGTCCTGACAGGTTACAGGGCACTCCGCACGCTGAAATGGGGAAGTTACTATGGAGCACTTTGGGCCAGCAGAGTCTGGAGAAGAATGAGGCACGTTCTGGTCGCTTTAGTCTCACTTCTCTTTTGAGAGTCCGACTGCTGGGAATCCCCGAGGCCCCCTGAGTGACAGGGGCCCTAAAAAATTTGGAACTTAATTGGACTGGTGTGGGTTGGGGGCCCAATATGATATGCTTTCATTGGGGCCAAGATCTGTAGTGACTCCCCTAACCACGGCAGCAAATTACACCTCATCCAGCTTCTTGTATGTTGGTATCACAAACTGTACATTTTCCAGAATTATGACGTGGTGAAGAACGGGGTTCCCTTACTGAGGGGACAGGCTGCTATTAATCTGAGGTGTTAATAATGCAGAGATGTTCTGCAGATGACTGGTCTGGTGGTGCTTTTGTGAATCGACGGTTTCATGTCAACGCTCTAACTCTCTTCTTTCCAATCCACTAGGGGTCGGCGACACAGACTGGCAGGAAGAGTCTGGGAGGGTCAGCTTGGGGGGGGGCTTGCCCATGACATCCCCCTGCTGCCGGAAGGTACGAGGCTGAAGCCTCGCTGGGATATTAGACGGGGAAGACGGGAGACAGCAAGAGGCACCGGGAGCGGAGGCCAGAGGGTCCGGCACGTCTGCCCACCCGCGGCACGTTGATCGTGCCAGCTGAGGGTGACACACTGGCCATTCTGGAAATGCAGCAGAATTTGAATCATCCTGCTGGGAAATGTGATATTCAAATAAAATCAACAAGGACGTGGCAGCCTGACAGATTTCTGGGAAAATGAACGAGATCAAGACGGCAGGGCAGCGAGATACGGTGGGACGGGTTTCACACAGAATGATCCGCAATTCTAATCTTCCGCTGGTAGCCGTTTCCTTCAAACGGTTTTCAGATACTGCCATTTCTGAAGGAGCCGCATGAGCTGCTATTTCACCCCCCTAAATACGCAGACTCATGAAAGAGGCAGCTGAGCGGGTAGATGTGCATTATTGATATGGACATGAGCATACTGGTTTTCCTAAGCAAGGGTGTAAATTTGGGTATATCTTTGCCAATATTTTGGGAGTTCCATGTGAATTTGGGGTGGGGGGGGCGCGGGGTTCAGCGATGATTTGGTCCCTAGCATTCTTGAAACCAAATCTACACTCTTGGTTGCAGGATGGGTCGAAATTCCCTCATCGACCATCTAGACCAGGGGTCACCAACTCCTGGTATTTACCTGAGAACTAGTGTGGCTCATCAGAAGACAGATAGGATAAAAAACCTACTGGATAGTAGCCCTCCAGGACCGGAGGTGGTGACCCCTGATCTAGACGTTAAAACGCCCTCCGCTCCAGAAAGTGAAACATTAAGGACCATTTAATCTGAAATAAAGTCTACTGAAAAGACAGGATGTTAAGGAAACTAAATCAAGACATCTAGGTCTTTGAAATTCTAAGATAAATTTAGGCAGGATTGAAAAGAACTAAGACTAGGCGCAAACCAAACCCCTTAAGCTGGTTAATTATTTCAGCTGGAGTTTCCTCCTCTGAGTTTCCACATTTCAGCCCAGCTGGTTTAAACAGGCCTTGGATGATTGCTAACGTGGCCCAGCTGGCAAATTGCAGAACGGATGGGAAACGGATCGCCTGTTTAAATGAGAGATGGTGCCATAATATACTAGATACAAACTGAAAAAAAAAAGAAAATAAAGTCACTGACAAAGATGGATAATCACTGAAGGAGACCTTCTCTGCTTATTGGCTCAAACACTTTTAATATGCATCTGGGTCAATAGGGACAATTTTATTACTTGTCAAAAAACAGAATCACTCGAAAGAACAAGATTTCAGGATTAGGGCAAAGAAATCAGCCAAATCTGTGGCAGCAGACCCACAGAGCATGTTCCCAAACTTGACTAGGGAATCGTCCAAATGTGTATCAATGAGTGAAGAAGTACATATCAAATTATAGGGAGCTGCGAGAGGAGGGCGAGGTCTTTGTCAGAACCATAAGAGGCGCTGCTGCAGTGTGATAGCACTGTGGTTTGCATCTGGCATTTACAGAAGGTCACTCCTTTGAAATTGCCTTCCCTAGTCATTTTGCACAAGAGTCTTAGCATTTTAGTTAGAGTCACATGGCTGTGTTTCAAGGAACTCGTGTGAGTAAATGTGCTAAAGATGGTCTGTGTCCCTGTGACCTGAACAAATAAACAAGAACCTCCACCTTCACAACCGCAGACCATCGGGGCTTTACTCAGTATGACACAAATATGCATTTCACTTAAAAATAGCAAACCAGATTTAGTATGCACACAATTAACAGGACCATTTAAAGAGTAAATTTACATCCTAACTGCTAACAGAAACATAGTCCATCTACAGCAGCCAGCACCTACCTCATAGATATATATCGAAATATCAGTGATATATGTCCCTTTTTATCAATTAAGCAATTTTCTCCGGGTTAATAAAAGTATCCTGATTTGGATAACAGGCATTGAGGTTTCCTAACATGAGCCCTGGCCTTTTAGCTAGCAGCGTCCCCTGCAGGACAGAGTTGGGAACACACCTCAAGTGAGGCCTTCACATAGAGATTTGTTTTGTTCAGGTTTCTGGCATTGCAGAGTGTCCGTATCCATGTGATGGGTTTTTTTGAAGCTCTGGTACATGATGGTAGAGTACAGGATGCTGCATGGGCGCTCCTGGTTAGAGTGAAGTTTGGATAAGGTTCTCACTGGTCCAGGTCAGGAACACAAGCCATCAGGAAGTGTCTTTCAAGGTTGGTCTCAGCTGAGACAGCTACTGTGAACGCATGTCATCCTAAGTACGACACAGGATGCATCAACTGACATCTCTTGGGATCTCTTCCTAATTGTTCTTTTCCACTGCAAGAGAGATTTCAGTTGTTGAAAACATACTTAACTCAGGGGTGCAATTTAAAGTCTCAGCACTGCAAGATCATTTTCAGTGCATTATTCACACCTCTGTGCAAACATCTCACCACGGCAGTCACTGTTTGCACGTGAACCAGTTTACATCTTACAAAAAATTCACAGATTGGGGGCAAGCGGCGAGGGGTAGGGAGGCTGATAGAGTGGTTATTTCATAAGTTAAGCTATTTTTAAATATACAGTTTATTTCTGTAAAATGACCAAACTTTCTGAAAACCCCCCCATGGTCCCCCATTGGACCGGAAGCCCTTCTCTAGCCTGAGTAGAGTGTTTTCCCGTACAGAACAGGGCAAGCGCATTAGAATAAATATGTTTAAACCCAATACCCACTGATGAAGCCTAAATTTACAAGGCAGATGTTCCTTCATCCTGATACAAACTCTGTCATACCCCAGGCTGGGGGGAGGGGCAGCTGCTGAGCTCCACAAGTAGAGCTGTGTGCTCACATTGCAAAGGACACATATACCATGTTGTAACTCTACCCTCCACTATTGCTTTGGATTAAAATGTCATATAAACGATTGAATGTAGAAGGTACCTAATCACCTGATTAAGCTGCTCGATCCGTCTGTCTGAATGCTATAGCAGTGAGATGACGACTCTACGTTAGAGACGCTGTACGTCTGGCTCATGGTCTTGCTCTGGGGCGTTGGTGTGACTTCAGAAGCATGGCGGGGTGCAGCATATCTCAAAGATCTTTTGCTGCCTTCCCCTTTCCCTGGCCCAGCAATTCTCAGACTTGGCACCCTATCTGCATGGGACATCTGCGTGGGACCCGCTGCTTCAGCTTGTCTCTGAAGGGGGGGTGAGGGGGGGGGGGGCTTACCCATAATGCCTATCAGATTTCAGATTGGCATTCACGCTCTCATCATTCCCAGACCACAGTGTACAGTTTAACAAGTAAGACCAGCAAACATACAGCTGTTGAGAAGTCAACTAGGCATGAGTGCAGGCAGTCTGAGCTTCTAATGAACGACCAGGTACAAGTGTAAGCAGGACTGGAGCAGGAGCTACATGACACCTCATACAAAATAAAAACTTAATAAGAATATTCAAGGAACAAAAGTGCAACGTTAAGAGCATTTCCTGAAGAGGGAGAGGAAGTCTGATGACCAGACATAGTTTGGCAGCTAATTCCACCAGCAGGGAACCACACCAAAGACCCATCTGGGGTGATACTTCTCACGTAGTGAAGGAAGCTCCAAGTTGTTTGCTGACCGAAGGGGTGATATGAGACAAAGGTCTTGAGGAGCCTTTGGCTGGAGATAGGTGATTATGGTTATGCCGATTTTAGACAACATTTGTGCATGCATTTATAAAAAATATCTGCATTGACACAGTATCGTAAAGAGGGGACAATCTCATCATGATGACTGTTAAGCACAGTAACGAAAATACTCTGATAATACGACAGGGTCTGCCTGGAGACCAAAGGGAAGTACATCAAACTGATACAAACTAATGCAAGCTCCAATATCAATGCAAGCGAAGTGCAGCATGTGAAAATGCATGTGTGTGCGATCCCCTTTTTATAAACCCATGAATTTGTATTCTGTATTATTTGTTATTCTGAAATCTGGTGAGGTGGTTATTTTGGGGAGACTTGCTAGTAACAATTTGACCAAAGCATGGAGGATTTTCTTATATGTTAACTATAATCACACATTTTACAGCTTCGGACAGTCCTGAGGTGACGGCAGGTCAATGAGATAAAGTAACATGATGAAAGCTTCGTGAAAAGAAGTCAAGCTGAAGCCTGAACACTCAGAATGTCCTCCAGAAAATGCATTTATATCCGAAACCACTTCATCTAGCTGTCATGATGACACATTCTTTTATTTGTTGTTATTGAAAAGAGAGATGCTGTTATCCGGCCAAAGAAAAACTCTTGAAAATGTCACGCTAACCTCTGTTGCAGCATGAGAGCAACAAAACAGTGAAAGATGATCTGAAGTGGAAGTCAAACCGAAATTGTAAGGTGACGATATTCACTCCGAAAGTGAAAAGGGTCTAAACCGCGGAACGTGATGGCTATCCCCGAACTGCATGTGGCAGTGCGGAGGTCATAGCGGGGGTCACAGCGGGGTCACAGCGGGGTCACAGCGGGGTCACGCTCTTAGTATCGTCTCCAGGTTTATGGGGACAGACTGGTCTCCCAGTAAAGGAATCGCACTGCAGCCAGAGGCTCTGAGTTAACAATGCTGTCCATCCATCCATCGATCCCTGGAGAAGCATCCATGGCTGAGAGCGGAAAGAAGTTTGCATTAAGGAGGTTTAATTCTATTTCAATTTAACTGTTGTCTGTCCAGTGCTGAACAGGATACATGGAATAAAGATGTGATTTGCCGCTATTGCTTTTTATGAGACAGAAGCATCGTCAGAGCTCCTCAATTACTCTCTGGAGATCCAGAACATGCTGGAACACATGAATAAGAAGAGTTAAAAGTGGTGTCTCCACATTACTCACTGCTGGCTTCACTCCTAGAGGTTTACTGTAATGCCAACATATCACGCTCTTAAATTAATAGCCTGTGTGCTCAGTTTAACCAACTCCGGGTCACCTTTATCCGCAGAATCCATGCAGCACCCCTCCAGCCATACTCCCCAATTCCCAACCTGAACACACCCCCAGGTGAGAGTGTAGGCCTTCCATGCAGGAGCGGTGGGGGGATGCTCGCACTGCGCATTGGGCTTGCATCCAGATAACGAGCCAGAACCCACAAGTCTGTCAGTTTGACTTACGGCAGAGGAAGTGTGAACATTTAGCAGGCCGAAAAGAAGGCTGGAAGACCACGTATCAGATATTACACGATTAACAGTTACACAAGCTGTTACTGAGCCCACCGTAACGGTGCTGTAAACCAAAACTCTGCCATGCTACAGGCACAGGAAGCTGATATGAGACGCTAGATAACCCCAAGCTGTCCAAACAGCCACTCCTCACTAAAAGGAAAGGCGCAGATAAAACGCTGTCATTTAACGGACGGGGCGCCCCTTACGGCATCTCCGGTCCATAAGCGCTTTATTTTATTCTCGACAAACATATGATTTCTGCTTCAGCTCCCATGCATGGACTTTTTAATCTGAAAAGCTATATTGGATCCACACAGTTCTCCCTCCATTCCTCCCTCAACACGCTTTTACAACTTTAAACACAGTTAAAGCTTCACCAGCAGCCGGTGTGTCCTGCCACACTGGAGGTGAGCAGCCAAAATCTGAGTGAGGAACCCCCCAAAATACAGGTCTGGTGGTTCTCTGCTGCCCCCTACAGGTCTCAGCCTTCAAGGACACCTGACAGGAGAGGGGTCTCCCATCATCCCTGGGGCTTTATACATAGGCATTGCTGTCATATCTCCACCCCAAAATTCAGATAAATCCAATTCTCTCCCCTGTTTATTGTGACGTCAAATCGAGTGCAGGTTTGGCTGAAGTTGCAGGTGAGTCATGTGACTGTCAGTGTGACTGAGAGGTCACCTTTGAAAGCCGGGTCATGACATGGCCGTGTGAAGGAGCTGTTCAGTAATGCAGGCCAAGTGCCAAAAATGGGTCTGATTTTGGTTCCACTCTCCCGCCTGGAGGAATTGTTTCAACTCTGGGGACAACTGTGTCTCCTGCAGCTTTCACAGGCAGTAGCTGTCTCACCTGCAGCTGTCCCCACACTGCATGCCTCCATCATCACAAACTCTGAGCGGCGGCTTTCAGTGAGCGTGCGTTTCTAAATCCTCTAGTGATTCGTGACGGTCGGCCGGTTTGGCCCTCTGCCCGGCGGCCGTTGAGGGGCACTGCACTCACAAGCGGACGCTGAAGCTCAAAAGCTCACCCTGCAGAACATCTCAACATTTCCAAAGACAACCCCTTACACATGCTTTCAAATTATTAAGGTGATGATACACGGGGCAATTACCAAGCAGGTGAGACAAAGCCAACTCATCTGGATTGTCACGAAAAGTTGCCCACTGCCGGGCAAAGTGCCTGGCAACACTGGTCAGCAACACTGCCTGGCAACACTGGTCAGCAACACTGCCAGGAAACACTGGTCAGCAACACTGCCTGGCAACACTGGTCAGCAACACTGCCTGGCAACATTGCTCAGAAAGCGGTGCTGTGTATCATCAGCCTTAGACTTTGAAACCACTGGATGACTTTGTATTTCCAAACACTGGGCGTCAGCACCTGTCCAAAAAAATATTATGAGCAGCAGAAGAATGTGGGCTCAGCAAAGCTAATCTAGGAAAACAGCTACATCTACACTGAGGTTCTTAGATCTTCATGAAGCAGGATCCACACAGTCCTGCTCCTAGGGGGGCAAAATCAAACCTCTGGGGCAAGGAGATCCCAGGCGTTAGAGGAGTGGGAAACGGGGCATGCTGCCAGTGAAACTCCAGGTCTCTCTGAACCCTCCATTCTGGAGGGAAACCACCTCCGTCCTGGGCTCTTCTCCAGATCTCCCCCCCCACCTAGAAGCGCTGGTCTTGACTGCTCCTCCAGCTCCCACTCAGCTCCGCAAATCCATGTGGGAATTCTGAGGAACATGGGACCAAGTCCAATGTAATATCTCTCTCCGTCCCCCGACAGCTGAGATTGCGTAAATCACAGTCCCCGCAAACGACTGGGAAAATGCAACAAACGTGGGATGTTGTTTTTCCCTCCTTGATTACGTATTGAGTTCAGGGAGTGCCGGCTTATTGTAAACATGATGTATGATGGGAAATAAAACAGACTGCAGTGTCTGCACAGGACTGAGATAATGGGCTTTGACCAAAACCCAGTGCCTTTGGTTGACATAGGTGGTCGGCCAGGGAATCTTGTACAGGGGGAGGCAGCGACTTAACTCCCACTGGTGCCACTCATTCTCCACCCTCCCTGATAAGCTCCACCACTGCCCCCTCCAGTACGGCCAAAACCTAACAGAGGAGGATCATCGAAACCAAAGAAACCAAAATGGAGCAACAGAAAAATTACAGTCTGGTAAAGCACTTTGGTCCGCAGGCTTGTGGATCTGGCTTGGCTGTCTCTCTCTGGCCCGGTGGGCAACTGAAGAGCTTCACACAGGCGAGATGAGAAGGGTGTCGGCCTCATGCGCGATCACACAGCAACAAGGGCCTGACACAGCCAATCTGGCATCTTCCAAGTCCGCGGTCCCTCGACGACGTGCGTGCCCGCTCTCGGCGACCCTGGAGACCGCGGCCGTCAGCGGGGTACATGGGAGAGATGTCAGTACCATATGCCAGGTGTGCCCATCACAGGGGCCGCCCGCTTTTCACGAACGTGGCTGACATCCACTGGTGTCTTTGGCCACTGGCCCTGACCGTGACAGACGGTCTGGTGTCACCACTCACCAGTTTAAATAGAGGCCGTCTGGCACATCACTAGAGCTGTAGGTGTGTCCCAGGACATGCAGGTAAGTCACTAAAAATACAGGACTCTTCTGACGCCGTGAGTGTACCTGGAACTAAAATCAGAAGAGATTTGAGTCCAGACCGAGAGCGTAACCAACTCAAGGCACGAAGGGGGTGGAGCTTAAATTCCAGTGACATTCAACAGCCTGACATTCGGTCCCCAAGGAAGGACAGCAGCGGAGCAGAAAGCCGTCAACAAGGGGAGAAAAGACCTGCAGAGAGTGGTGCCATGGTCCCAGCAGGGAGCCTGGAGGGTGCCGATTTCTGTGACGACTGAGAAGATCAGCTGACTGCCAGGAACCAATGAGTGATGGGGCCAAGACCCGGCATTCCATCCGGCAGGCCGGGAGCGGAGCCCAGGGCCACGGCAGAGCGGAGGAATGCCAAGCAGCTTTCTGAACAGCTGCCGCAGTTAGTCAGCATCCAGAGCGGCGCGCGGGGCCCAGAGGAAGGGGGAGTGCAAGCCAAGGTAATGACGGGATGTGGCGGTGAAAGGCGAAAAGGGAATGAATGAGAGACGGAGTCTGCGGCACTCCCGAACCCGTCAAAAGGCACAAAGCACAGAAGCCGCCTCGGTGGGGGGGGGGGGGGGGGGGGGGGGGTGGTGCTGTTAAGCTGAAGAGCGTGCGTGACACTCGCGCACGGCGGGTTTAGCGGGGCTCAGAACAAAGCTTCCACACAGCGGGGTGATAACAAGCTCAGCGGCTGAGGATCTGGTCTGAAGAAGCGGCGTGGAACTCTACGTTTTAACGTAAAATGATAGTGCCGTGCGAAAGGGGGAATAGGGAGTGCTGTAATTACGCATTACCCTCCAGACCCTGGATGGTTGTGAAAATGTTTCACTGGTAACGCCTCCGTCGTCAAGAGGCTCGTGAGCCAGAGCAACGGCAGCATGAGGTCCCACAGATGCCTCCACTACCCCTGCAAACACACAGTGACTCAGGGTATCGGCTCCCTTGCCTCAGGTAGCTGGAATTCAAAGGAGTCTTGCTAATGGAACGTGTGGTGAGGCTTATGCGGTTCCTCGCGGTGCCTCGCGGAGCGGCTGAGTCAGAGAGTATTTAAGATCTTCTCCAACCCCTCCCAGTCTGGCTTTTCATCTGGAGGTCGTTGGCTTGAATCTCAAACTTTCTGTTGAGACTGGTACAAGTCCAGATTCTGAAATCCGGGCGTGAGGTGCTGATACGGTGATGGAGGTCAGTATTAAGATGCCGATAAATAACTATATAGCTTAGAGTTTTACCATGGAAGACGGACACAACTCCTCCCTACAGTACAGCACTTTTACAGATGTGTGTAAATTCCCGTAGCTGGGAAAACCGGCCTCCGCGAGCATCCAAACTCATTCGCTGAAACACTCTTTGAACTGGGACACCAGTATTGCCTCCATTTCCAAAGTACCTCCAATAAATCAGCGAAAGAGATGCAGTGTTTGTCACCGATCTCAACGTGATCATTCTTCGTGAAAACTCCCAGAGGCCCTTGCAGCAATAACGTATTTGGAGAGTAGATTTATGGTGTGGCACACTTACCCGAAATCTACTAATATTATTGTTTCAGTGGGGGGGACCCACAACCATGAAAGAGCGTGGTGAACGATGGAGTGGGAATCTCATGGGTATAAAGAAATTCTCCATCCAGATCCCCCCACATTGAACAACAAAGAGCTTTTTTCACCCACAGAAATGCTCACCTCTCGCTTTGCATCTGTGCGTGTTTCCCTAACCTTGCAGGGATGCTGGCCATCTATCTAAAAGTGCCAAGGAGTTTATTTGCTCTGGGGTGGAGCTGGGAACCATAAACTGTGTCAAAGTGCCACAATCACAGACGTGCGCTCAAGTGTGCAAGCCTTTTCTCATCAACGCATCAGAACGACAGAAGACGCAGTGAGCAGAAACATCTCGGAGAACGGGGAGAAACACAGTACAAACTGATGACAAGGAGTACAAAAACAAAAAGCATTTTTATTTAAGTCAAATTTTCCATTTTCCATTTACATGCGCTCATAGATATTTCTAAAATCTGATTCAACACGCATCAGTCTGGAGGCTGATTTTCAAATTAATATCATCCCACTCGTACAGAAGGAAATCAAGAACTATAAAAAATAATTAAGAAATCTGCGACATAAACAGTGTATCCTTTGCAATAATCTCCATTGTCCGGGTACCTTTCATTATGACATAATTTAAAATGATATTTTTTTTTTTCCCTGGCATGAAACCAAGAATGAAATCCTGACAAGCAGAGAAAACAACATTAAATATCAGATCGGACAAAAATAATGTAAATTTTTATATCTATATATTTATTTTCAAGTCAAATTACTCTCCTCTCATATATGAAAAAAAATAAACCAGAAATGTTACGCGACAATAGCTGCCACAGGATCCATGGTCTTTTCTGAAAGCATTAAAAAAAATCTCCAGCTCTTTAGTTAAAATTTTGGCACAGAAAAGACTGAGTTTAGCAGAAACGTTTTCGTTATAAACGGGTGGAGCCGCTCTGTATGGATGTCAAACTTTACTGAAGACATTCTGCATGCTGCTTGACAATACTGTCTCCCAGAAGCTTCCGGAGGCTCTACTGGAGCATGGCTTTGATGCTCTTGGAGGTAGATTCGTCGTTCAGGTGCTTTGTGGTGTACCTGTAAAGAAAACCCACTTGAACCAAACATCGATCCAGTTAGGGAAATTAACAGATCCGATTCCTCTGCAAGACGAGGCTCATGGTCTAAATGTGGCTGCTTCTCATCAGCACCAATTAGCTGAAACACGGTGTGGTTTTAATCATAAACCACAGAGACATTAAACTATAGAAGACGCATTTTCACATTCGCCGTCCTGCGCACAGAGAAACGGCCCATGGTTATGCTGCTCTTTAACCTTGTCTAACACCCATATTTGGCCAACCAGCCCCCACCCTCCCTGTTATCATCCCTCTGCGATCATCTGAGTGGTAAATCCTCCCCTTTATTAACCGAGAACTTTGCAGAAAAGGTCATTCAGTGAACGAGATCCTGTGTGGAATGTTAAACGCCTGAAGTATGAAATTGCATGTTCCGCTGCGACGGGTTGCGGCAGTTGGCTGATCACAGACCTGAGCGCATTCAGAAGGCCTTCCACGCTGTTCCGGGGCTGGTCGCGCAGCACTTTAATGCATCCTCGCATCTGTGGAAGAACGCAGCTGTTAGACAGCCGAGCGTCCATAACGGCGAAGTGTGTCAGGTGACGACGGACTCACGTCGATCTTGGAGCCTTTGGCAAAGGCGCCGACAGGGTGAACAAAGTCGTAGAGAATGATGACCCCCACCATGACACGCAGGCAGAAGGAGGCGGTCTCCTCGCTGGCAAAGCGGCTGCGATATTCGCTGTGTGAAGGGAGAACGTAGAGAATACTGTCATACAAAAGCAGACACACATAGACACACAGTCATTCAGACACACATAGACACACAGTCATGCAGACACACACACACACACACAGTCGCACAGACACACACACACAGTCACGCGCAGACACACACAGTCACACACAGTCATGCAGACACACACAGTCACGCAAGCACACACAGACACACAGTCATGCAGAGACACACAGTAATGCACACACACAGACACACAGTCATGCAGACACACACAGTCATGCAGACACACACACAGTCACGCACAGTAATGCAGACACACAGTAATGCAGACACACACACAGGCATGCAGGCACATACAGACACACAGTAACAGAAACACAGTCGCGCAGACACAATCATACAGATGCAAACACAGACACAATCACACAGATGCAAACATACACTGTCACACAGAGGCATACAGACACACAAACACAGACACACAGTCATGCAGACACACACAGACACACAGTAACACAGATATGCAGACACACACAGATCTACAGTCGCGCAGACACACACTGACACACAGTGGTTCAGACACACAGTTGCGTACGCACACACACACACAAACACACACACACACAGTCACACAGATGCAAACACATACAGTCACGCAAACACAGAGGCACACAGACACACAAATACAGACACACGTTGATGCATCCATAGGCATGCAGAGACGCAGACACACGCATATATGCATACATATGCATATGCAGACAAGCATAAATACATCCACAAATATGCACACGTGCAACACACCATATGGAGAAACAGACAAACATGCACAGGTATTTATACAAATATTTGCACAAACATGTATATGCACACTAACATTGTGACACACAGACACACACACACGCAGGCGTGCGCACGCAGACGTGTGCAAACACGCTTGACCCCTTGTGATGTGCCGGAGGACCACAGGTCTGAGGAGGCCAGAGGAGGTGAGCGGAGAGGAGGACACACTTACGGCGTCTCCAGCATGATTTTGCACACGCTGGCCATGGTGCTCAAGCAGTCCGTGGTGTTTTCTATAGGCAGGTTCTTGTTCTGTTCAGAACATAAACCGTGTTGCTTAATCTGCATCCAACAGAGATTAGGATAGTTAACTTGGCACGAGATCCAGTAAAATACCACAGGATGAGCCAGATGGTCTGCTAGGAAAAGCCCAGGAGGACCACCTGCATAGTGGATCTATCCCATCATGCCGTGCGAGGCACCAGAGCAAACAGGTGCTGTAAAGATGGCACTTACTTCTGAGACAAATTTTGTTGTCGCATCACTTAATGTCTTCAGCATGGGCGTGGCCTCCGCATAGAAGAGAGACATCCGATTGGCCAGCTCGTTGTTGACCTCATTTTCTCCCTCAGCCTGAAATCCGAAGAGCGCTGAGGGTTTAATGACACTCTCGCAGCTCACGTTGCGATTCCACTTCCCATTTCAATTATGTTATAACAGCTAATCACGCTAAATGACTCCAACGAACAGTCATTTTATGGTCCTACGACAAGCCTATACATCATGTGACGCTATATGCGGCGAATCAGAAAATGGGATTAAAGCACATGATGGAGAAAAGCCCAGCTTTTGGAGCTGGGGGGCTGTTTGAGGCCTAGGAGGGCGTGACTGAGCGGTAAATACAGTAGTAGAAGCTCTCTAAAGACTTCAGCAGTGGGTTTCACACAAGGAAACAGAAGACTACCCTGCTGAAAAGAAAGTTCTGGTTATGCTGCTTGACCAATTTATGGTACTTGACCAGCTTAAGGCAAAGTTTTCTTATGATGTTTTGATGGTTTATGGCTTGATCAACATGACCAACTGGTGACCCCCAGCTAAACCATCAAAGAGCAGCAAGAGCTGGGACACGACCATCTTAGACCATCAAAAACCAGCTAAAACCAGGTTAAACCAGCTACCAAGCATTTTGGTTTGTAGCAGTTTTTTCAGCGGGGTACGAGCGTCTGCAGAGCATCTACAGGCGTAAATCCCCCCCCTCCTTCCAGTCAGGAGCCCATGCTCGTGTTTGATTTGATCTTGCCTGTATTGCACACTTTCAAGAACCAATGAAACATCGTGTTCGGTCACGCAAGGCCCTCCGTGCCATCCCTATAGAGAAACGGCAGTGTATGTGGGCGGGGCTGGGAAACGGCAGTGTATGTGGGCGGGGCAGGGAAACTGCAGTGCATGTGGGCGGTGCTGGGAAACTGCAGCATGACACGGTCCACTGCCGTGGGACTCTCAGTGTCTGCCTCACCTCCTGTGAGCCCCCTGAATCCCCCTAGCATGGGGGTGGAGACACAGCTGGGGTCATGCCCTACTGGGCACCAATGGCTCACCTGCTCCCACTACCTACTGCCACGACCCCAGCACCACAGTCAGCCACCACACCCAGGGGACAGGGAACTTACCGGAACGTTATTGATCCGCATGCGATTTAAAGTTCTTCGGTAGTAGCTGAAGTCATTCTGGATGGCTGGGTTCGTCATCTGTGGGGGGGGGGGGGAACAGAATCAGACCGAGGGGAACCTGGCGCCCACGTGATGTCATCACAGCGTCACCAAGGAGACGGCACTGGTTTCCGGGACATGAGTTCGTCCCACTCGCGGCTATGTGGTGAATCTTTATTAATTATTTACTGCTGCCTCAGGGAGCTCAGTCAGGATGTGAGGCGCAAGTGACGTGTGTGACGGAAGGAGCGGGGACAGGCCCCGAGCAGTGCATCTAGCAGACGCAGAGAAGCATACGTGTCAGAGAGATCAACCTCAGCAGGAGGATTCCCAGACCTCGGTGCCTGTCGGTGCCTGTCGGTCGGTGACAGCTCTGCGCGGGTCAGAGCAGTTCCTCGCTGACACAACATCTAAATAGGTCATGTGACATGGTGCTGGCCCCAGCCCAGTATGGGCTTAAGGCACGACGGGGTGGACATTTTCTACCGACGTCCAACAGAAGCGCAGGACTGGACCGCGTCTAGTTATCACAATCCTGCAGTGAGTGTGTATCAAAGTGGTCCCAACGCCCTAATGGTGCATATTAAACGCAAAAGAAAAAAGCAAAATCGCTGTCTGCCTGTTGGAGAGAAAAACAAATTTTTCTGCACAGACTTGGGGCAGTCTGACCTCATCGCCCAGCACATCAAAGCAGCCGTGTGTAAAATGCTGAGATGTTTTTACTGTGAGTGGGATTCTTATTCTCCTCTCCACACCGTTTTTCAAAACTGCAGAGCAAATACAGCCCAGCCATGCTGCCCTCGGCCCAAACGTGGCCTGCGGAATTTTTACCCTCCTTTGCGGGTCCCACATCTGAACCCCAACCCCCCCCCCCCTTAACCCCCCTCTCC
>JAODJU010000081.1:7767022-7781335 GCA_026776725.1 Gnathonemus echidnorhynchus
TACATGCCTCAGATCCAGGCTACATGCCTCAGATCCAAGCTACATGCCTCAGATCCAGGCTACATGCCTCAGATCCAAGCTACATGCCTCAGATCCAGGCTACATGCCTCAGATCCAGGCACTCCGTTTCTGTTCAGTGCTTCACACATTTCTGGTTTTTCTGCTGCTCCGGCTGAGAAGGCAAAGCCCACACTGTCCCCATGAACGCGACACAAACCAGGCAAACAGAAGCAGCTCTGGGCAGGAGGTCAGGAAAGCAGACGGGTGCGAGGGGACGAGGGGGCGAGGGGACTTGTCTACGGGAAGTGACCCAAGAAAGGGCAGATGGCGGGAGAAAGGACGAGTTCTCCTGGGGGGGAAGGGTACGTCTGGGGACATCAGGCATTGAAAGAGATTCTAGTTGCTCTTAACTGACATGGATAACAGCACACAGATCAAAATGTGGAAGCAGAGGAAGCCACAGAGATTCCGATTATCCCCTTTCAGCGCAGATAACGGCCAAAAGCAGCCAGTATGGCATATGTTCCCCCGGGGTGGGGGCCATTTACTACAACGAGCTCTCCAGCTGTTTGCGTCACCATTATAAAACCTCTCGCACTGTGACGTGACCAAACCCGGGCAGTCTGGTAAATGACATGGGGGTGGGGCATTTAGAACACAGTCAGATACACTTCAGAACAGAAGCAACAAAATCTAGCAAAGGAGCTACTGTGAATCCACCTTCAGCAGGATCAGGCTGACCAATGACTGAGGTACCGCCCCCCCAGATTTCCTCCACCAATCAGAATCACAGGGCTCACGACAGACTACCAATAAGCTTTTAATTGATATTCATTTTATTTTCTCGAATGATATACACTGTTTTATATGATTAGTTTATCATTTAAAGCAGGGTTCTTCAACTCTGGACCTTGATTCCAAATCCAGGCCTTGTTTTCAGTTTTCCCAGGTAGTTGTTTAATAATTACTGATTCTGATTGGTCAGAGGCTTCACACCTGACTGACAGGTAAAGGAAGGCTGGAACACCAGCAGTGCTCGGACCTCGAGGACCGTGAGTTGAATAACCCTGATTTAAAGTGTTCTCTTGAGCAGAAGTGAGCAGTCATTCTTGCAAACTTCCACACAACTGATGACTTAAACCCAAACTCAAATCCTGAGGTCACAATAACATCATTTTTAAATCCCTAAAACAGACAAAAGGCAATCGCTTGCGCCAGGCCAGTCTATCAGCTCAGAGCACTGCGCATCCACTCCAGTGGGCTTTCACTCGTCACTGAAGTGGATTTCTTTGCCGTTATCTGCACACGTTCCCTGTTCCCCCATACCGAGGCGCGGGCCGACCAGCTGAAGATAAACTTCAAAAGACCATCTGTTTATCAGCAACCTGCCGGGCCGAACATCTGACAGCAATGCTGCTGCAGGGTCTCCTCAAAGAGCGCCGACGGCCGAAAGAGCCTCCAGCCTAATATCCCATCATCAGTTCGCTAAACTGAAAGCCACTGATGACGGATGAGAAGCAAATTACCCCAAACATCAAGCCAGCCCAGAATCATCGTGCGGGCCTTTTAAAATGGGCTGTCCTTCACGGTTCGTGGTGTTCATCTGACCAAGGAGCACCTCTAATCCCAGAGTGCGGGAAGTTCGACACACTCAGGACGGCGGCATCGCTGTTTGAGGGCCTTCGAGGGTCACACTGACCCGGTCGAGGCAGATAACCTGGTAACGGTGCAGCCCTGAGACAGTAACGACCATTAGCGTAGCAGAAGTGTTTTAGGTGAGGCCCTGTGTTCTGGTGCATGCCCTGGCTGCAGGCTCAGACCCGCCCCATTTCACTTCCTTTAAACAGCGCAGACAGCGAACCGAAGCGGCCCGGAACAGGAGCCGCCCAAAACTGCGTCACGCCGTACGAGGCACCAACGACAGGAAGGGGGGAGCATTTTAGCACCAGAGACAGGAAGGGGCTTTGGGATTTCAGGCGACCAAGGGGACGCCGGACCTTTAAAGGCGTGGAGCCTGGTACAGTCCTCCTAAAGGCACCTGCTTAAAGAAACATGCTCTGAATGGATGAATGTTACATTTATATGGCACTTTTCAAGACACCCAAAGCACTTTATAGAACCAGCGGGGAGCCACTTTAACCAGCACCACTGTGTAGCCCCCACCTGGGTGATGCGACGGCAGCCATTCTGCACCAGTACGCTCACCACACAGTAGATAAGGTGGAGAAGGGCCGGGAGAGAACTCACCAGTTAGATACAGGGGATGATTAGGAGGCCAGATCTGATAGGGCCATAGTGGGCAGTTTCAGCCAGGAGATCAGGGTGCCACCCCTACTCTTTGGAAAGATGCCCAGGGATCTTTTATGATGTCAGAGAGTCAGGACTTCGATTTTATGTCTCCTCTGATGGATGCTCTGGCCCGTTCTAGCCCAGTCTGCTCTGTTCTAGCCCAGTCTGGCCCACAGTCTGTTATTCTTGGCAGCAGGACAAAGCAGGATCTGCAAGGCTTAGAGCTCAAACACAAGCAGTAACATGACTGACTGCCAATGCTCACAGGGACCACATTTAAGGAAGCCATGATGACCCCCCCCCCCCCAGACACACACACAAACACACACAGCTGCTGAGCTCCAGATGAACCTTACCCAGTACAAGAGGAAGAAGAGACTTAAGAGAGTGAATCCAGCAGGAGCAGTCAAACCCGGGAGCAGGGGCTCACCTGCAGCGTTTGCAGGGGGGAGGTCCCTGTAATCCCCAGCAGCTCCACTTCCACATTCCTCCCTGGGGGGCCGGCCATGTCACTGCATGCCGTCTCCCCACCCCAAACCTCCCTCCCCACTTCAGTGGTGATTCTAGATCATTTCAACTGCGGGGCCAGACTGGGGCCAGTTGTTCTGCTGGGGGGGGGGGGCAGATGCATTTGACCTTAATGTCCCCCAAGTATTACTTACACTAGATTGTTAGCATTAAGAAGCAAAAGACAATTTTGAAAACAGAAAAAGTTATTTATGCAATTCTTTGCAGTCACACTTGTGCAGTTTTTACAAACATGTAGCTCACTATGATTTCTTGTTTAGACCATCATGTTTCTTCATTAATTTTGCTTTTCACCAGCTGAAGCGACTCCACCACCCAGCGCACCTGCCTTAGAGTCCGTCAAGAACATTTGCTTACGTTTGTGTTCCCAGCACACAATATTTTAGCCCACATATATAAATGTAAATAATAATAATAAATTTATTTCAGACCCAACTAGCATATGCATTTAAGGGGCCCATCAGGGGGGGCATGCATGCTGTCACAGGGGCACTGGCTCAACTTGGCGCCCCCCCAGGACCACCCCTCCCCCGCTAAGCCCCTGGCAGGAGAGCCGACATGAACGTGAATATCCATGACTGCTTTAACCGTGTCGCTATGCACAGTCACTCTCCCGGCGTGACCAGCGGGCCGCTAATGACTCCGCCACCAGAACACTCCCAGCTGTGCCTCCCGTCACCCCAGCCGCAGACTGGCCGCTCGCACAGATGCAGACGCACTCACCAGCCCGCCGGTCAATCACGACAGATGCAAAGGCACGTTCCGGAAAAAAAAAAAAAATGGCCTGCTGAGGCTTAGAGGAATGAAGGCCCAACCATTCCTGCCCAAGAAAAACAATCTACGATAGAAAAGTTCCAGCCCACGACCAAGCTGCTGCTCACTGACGCCCCCTGAAGGAGAGGGACAGCTTTACACATTGGGAAAGGCGGCGGCCTGTCCTGCAGGTATGTTGGGGCCCCCTGAGCAAGACCCTACTGTGCCAAGGCGAGTTTTACAGGAGGACAGGGTTAGGGTTAGGGTTAGGGTTAGGCCCCCACCTCAGCAGGGATCAAGCGGAATCAACTCAGAGGTCCTGAATACACCCAGTCTTCAGACACACCACGAGCACACGTCTTATTGTAGTCCAAAGAGCAGTGCGAGTCCCTTTAGACAGTCAGCAAAAGTCTCAGAGCAGAGCCTCCTCTCTTCTATAGAGTCCAAAGGTCCCTTTGGAATCTGCGTGGGCGACACTCCAAACCCCAAGCTGCCAGGCATGTACTGCAGCTCTGGCAGCCCCAAGTAGGTGGATCTGCACATGCTACCTGACAGCTGGCTGAAAAAAAATTAAGTGATCTTTCATTTGCCACTTATACAGGTACATTATAACATTTCCTGCCTTGCTGTTTTGAGACATACATATATGTACTGGTGAGGGTGAACGTTGGGGTGTGAGTACAAGTTCAGGCCATTTATCTGGCACCCCCAGAGTCTTTCAGGCGGTAGGGCCCATGCTGAAAGACCTAAGGGAGCTGTGACTATTCTGCCAAGGATGGGACTCAAACCAGCAACCTTCCAATCACAGGCACGGGGACCTAACACAATGAGCCAGCTAAAGTTGCCAGGACTTGGACCAATGTTATGTGAAGGTCTTCTCAATGTTGGCAGAAATCGTTTTTATTGTAACGTCAACATAAAATGTAAAATGTGGAAATAAAGTTAACAAAGGTTCTCTAAGTGTGATCACGATAACATTATTGCCTGAACATCCTTTTAATGTAATGCTGAAAAAAATGTTAACGTTATAATAAAAACATTATTTTATAATCATGCTATTTATGTATAATACAAATCAATGACCAGCCTTGGAGATGCAAAGCTGCAGTGTTACCTGCTACTCTACCAAACGCCTTATGAACCTACTCTACTCTACCAAGCACTTTGTGAACCTACTCTACTCTACTCTACTCTACCCTACCCTACCCTACCCTACCCTACCAATTCGGACCTCAACCGGGGCGGCTGATAAAAATCTAGCCGCAACTCGACCAAAGACTCCCGTAGCAAAATAAAACAGACCTGTGAAAACTTGTACAGATCGAGGCACGTCTCTGTTGGCTTTACACAAAGGCAGATGGACCTACCGGGATGCTTCTGCTTATGAATCGCTCTCAATCTCACAGTCCCTCTCGACTGAGTCCGACGTGCGGAAGCTGTGTTCGGTGTGATTTTTTTATGCTTTATCTGCAGTACATTTAGGGATACAGTAATTATGGCCCCTAAGAAAGTGGAAAGTAGTGAGAGTAACTATAGGACTTTTAAAGGAAATTAGAGCAAGATGGTGGTGGACGTGTGTCTGCTCTCACTTCAGAGTGTGGGATTGTCATTTATTTCATGTTTATTGTTCTGTATGTAATAATAATTGATATTTTATTGACCCCCATGGGGAAATTGTCTTTACGCCTCCCTCAACTTGCTCTTTGTAGAGTAAGCTGTCCATGAAGGGCAGCCACCCACAGTGGTGCCCAGGGAGCTGGGAGATAAGGGCCTTGCTCAAGGACGTGCTGAGGCTGGGTTTGAACTGGCGACCTTGTGATTACAGGCACACAGGCTTAGCCCACTGAGCCACACGCTACCCTGCGCTGTGCGCTTTTTCATGTGTGCATTCCTTTTATATTGATTGGTAATGCTTTTTATCATTAGTTAGTAGGTAAATAAGTTCAAATAGGCAATCATTTGGGGGTCTGGAACGGATTTAATCCATTTACATTATTTCTTATGTTGAAAATCGACTTAGACCTTGACCAGATCACAACCAGACCAGCCTACTGGAACAAATTATGTTCCAAGGTATCACTGCATTAGTTGCAGTGATAGTTATATTAGTGGGATTCCATTCTGGGAACCTCAGGAACACTGGACGCTGTGAACGATTCCCTACCTTAATCATAACGTTCGGCAAACGTCCCTAAAACGAAAGATTGTTAACTTGTGAGCCACACATCACCCCCTGGCCATGACAGATCAGCCAGACTGAAGCCGTGCAGCCTGAGGCTCGAGTCACACAGCAGGCCTGCAGGTGCTGGTCCCACAGGATGCAGCACTACCGGGGCATGCATGCAGCTATTTGCATGACATCACACAGGTCTGCAGTCAGAGATAGTAAAAGAGGGAACCCCACATCCCGGCACCATCACTCCAGACTTAGCGCTGATGCTGTTCATTTGCATGCAATTTCAGCTGTGCCCTCGCATGATTTCCATCGCATTTGCATGCTACTTCTTATGACTAGCAATGGTGCATTTAACTGAGAAGTCAGTCGTCCACCGGAAAACCAGGCTTCAAAAAAAAAAAAAAAAAAGCCACGAAGAATCTTAAAGGAAAAGCTATCAGTTCTGTAGGTAAGATTTAATCTTTGGGTTGGTGCTCCATTCTGGGTGGTTTCCTGCCTTGCACCCATAGAGTCCGGGATAGGCTCCGGACCCCCCGTGACCCTGAATTAAGACAAGCATTTTCAGAAAATGGATGAATGGATTTTCTCTTATTCCAAATGACACAGTCATCTGTGCTCAACTGCTGTATCAATGCTGAAAGCCTGGAGGGCTACTCTACAACAGTGTGCAGATCTCTGCTCAAACACACCTACTAAACCTGACAATTCACTGGTGAGCTGGCTACGGCGTATCGGAGCAGGGAAATCTGCAAACTATATTGCAGACTGTTCCACCAGGACTAGAACTGGGGAACCCTACTGTAGAATCACATTTAATATAAAACTGCTATGGAAAATCCCAGGGTGGGCTCTTGCAGAGTGTATTCATCAGGCTAAAGTATGCCGCTAACATGGAGTGATAGCTTGATAGCTGCTACAGTACACTGCTAACATATGGACATTTTTCCACTGCACCAAGTACCATACTTTTGGTTCTTCGAGAAAGTACCAAAAGTATGGTACTTCAAGAACATGAGGAGGGGTATTTTGTACTGAATTCGAAAAATGGTTGTAGTATATATTAAGGCTTGGATGTGCAATATTAATACCAGCATCGCATGTTAGGCAATACAATTCTTACAGTACATCACTATTCAGCTATATTAAAATAAGGCTTTTTCTTACTTTCAATTCTGTACGGACATTATAGCGCAGCAATTAAAGTTTCCTAAAATATTTTTACTGTGTTTCTCTGTCATGGGACAAAAAGCTTTGCAATTTTCAGTATTATTCCTTTTACAGATTCTTATATGTTTAAAAATCTATTTCCGCTGCTTTTGCATGAGCACCGCATATGTTCTGAGACAATCATAATCCGTTTAAATCACTCGAAGATGGGTTTGTGAAAAATTTCTGATCTCCTTCTTTGTTTTATAAAGATCCAGATATTTATTACAACAAAATCACATCACTATATTTATATCATAATCACATCGCTAGGACAGCACACTATATATGCATGCTGTATTTATTCAACAAAATACCTTTTAATTCCTTGTCACGTCATCCGGATCTTTTGTCGTATATGTGCTTACGACCAAATCACATCTTTTTTTACTTCGTTTATCATTATTTTCTGAGTTCGCAATTGTTTTCAGGGTGGTGTTTGTGTTTCAGCTGCAGGGTATTTACATAACCAATTGACAAAGAATGTGTTTCAAGTCTCGAAATACTACTGAAGTAAATGAAGTACCCCAGCTGGTTTTGGCACTTTCAGTACTGGAACTTTTGATACTGTTACTCAGCCAGAAATCAAAGGAAAAGCGAAAGTACCAAAAGTATGCTACGAAAAGTATGGTTCTTAATGGTGCGGTGGGAATGTACCCATAGACTGATAGGTACTAAAGTACCCTGCTAACGTGGACTGGTAGCTAACGGCTGCTAAAATAGCCACTAAAATGGACTGATAGCTGCTACAGTAAGCCGCTATCAAGGAATGGTAGCTGATAGCTGCTATAGCATGCTGCTAACATGGACTGTTAGCTGATTACTGTTCTACGCTGCTAACATGGACCGATAGCTGATAGCTGCTATAGTACGCTGCTAAGAAGGTATAGTAGCTGATAACGGCTAAAGTGCACTGCTAACATGGACTGACAGCTGCTAAAGTATACCACTAACACTGACTGATAGCTGATACCCACTAAAGTACACCGCTAACATGGACTGATACTTGATAGCTGCTAAAGTACACAGCTAACACAGACCATTAGCCAAACATGTCTTATCACTGCTCAGAGAAGGGGCATTACAGCACAATACACCACAGATAATAGCCTTTCTCTAATGACTATTGGATCAAGGATCAGTTATTTATTACTGATCTCAACATGGGCAGCTTGGAGGAGCAAAACACTGGATTAAGTTGGCTTCCTGTTCGCACACCTTCACACAAACCCCTTCAGTGGCTAAACCTTCTCTGCTCTGTACCAAACACAATTTCAGGGTGGAGAAAAGCACAGCATAATGTTCACAGCCGTTAAACCGTTAAATACAGCTGATTTGGTCCATCAAAGACACTCAGAACTTCACACGCAAACACAACAGGTCAACCCAGTGTGGTCCTTCATTCTCAGGATAGTGACAAACCCAACACAGGGCCTGCTTTTTCGGGGCTTGACTGGTTTATCTGCCACATCTGCTACTGTGAAAAACACTACAGACAGGAAGCCACCTATTTGCTCAATGTGACAACACACCCATCAGTCCTATATGAAAGACAAACATTTTACATTGCATTTATTTAGCTAATGTCTTATTGCAAAGTGGCTGACATTCTGAGAAAGCATGGTCAGACCGTAACTGGAGCATTTAGCAGTCAAAAGCCCTACTGAAGGGTCTAATGGTGAAACCAGTCAACCAATCCAGGGATTTGAACAAACAACCTTGATCACAAGCACAGCACCTTAACCCACTGAGCCACACATCAACAAACAACTTTGGACAGCACAAGCTGATGTCGTCTGCAGCCCAGAGGTCATTCTGCATGCAGAAAGATCTCATCAACACCAGGAATTTCTTACAAACAAAGGAGATACTGTATGGGCTCCCAGGCCTGAATCATCTCCACATCGGGCAGTATGTGCAGTTTACTTTAGGGCTGCCACGTTTAGTCGACGTCAAATATTTTAAATCGACGCATCATTTTTTAAAATTTTATTTTATTTTAATACAATTACCATTATGATTTCTAAAATACTTCAATTCTTCAATATCACTATGTAATTATTAGTTCAATAAAAACAAAAAGAAACTGGTTTTAAACTGCGCAAAATCCGATGACATACTACAGGGGAACAGGCGCTATGCACAAGCAGCTGAAGAAAAAACACACAGGCGCTATTCGGGACCACCAAAATAAGCAGAACCATCGTAAGTGCTATCTATTTATGCTTATTAAATTACCATTAGTACGGAAAGCTTTTTAAATATCTTTTGTCGTTGTAGCTGCTAAATACAGTCATTATTAAAGGCATAAAGCCATGAAGTTGCCTGCTACCTTAGAATCTCCATTGAATAAGTGTTTGAAAAATGTTTAGTCTAAAATCTGGGCTTATTCTATGTGGATTGATGGTGCCAGTGTGTGTTCGTGCGCATTGGGCTTGTTGGGACTCGTAAACTAGAACTGAAACGAAAAATGACACTAAAAAGAAAATAATTCGTCAACTGAAAATAAAATGAAAACTATATTTACAAAAAGAAAAAAAAACCGTGTCGGACTTTTATCAGCAAAAGCAGTGACACACCACCATGTTCAGGCACAATATCTATTCTTCTAGAAGACGTTGTGGCTGCTGATCTGTCCCTTTCTTGACTTCAGCGCTTATCGCTTCCATGATTTACCAAAACAGTCGCACGTGGCGTGTTCCGCTAAACGAATTTACTAAGCTTAATAATACGCCAAATTTATACAGATTACTAGCCCTAGCTCGTTCCATCCTTCGGACCAGCTGTTGTCCTAAAACCGCTTGTCAAGCAGCTAAATATAAATCCGCATGTAGATTCGGTGACTGATAAGCACCTTCTGGGTACAATTTCAGGGCTGTAGCTCTGGGACATTCAGCATCCCATCTGAAGGCTTAAAGAAAGAATTCAACCTGACAGAAGTAACTCCAAGAAAGCAAATTCTGTTTCACTTATTCATAGCCGGACCAAATGGCGGAAGTGCCGGTGTGTTCTGGAGGCCCCCCTGATGAGACATTTCCTTACACAATCTTCAGCCAAAGTCCTTTCATCTCCCTGCGGATCTCCAGCATCTGGCCTCAGCGACGGCTCTGAGCTCCGCCACGAGCAGGACTTCCCTTGGCGAGAGGGGCAAGGCCCACGGGAGCCACTGCCAAGCCGATCCCTCAACCTACGCTCCGTAAAACCAGCTCCCCGTCTCTGTGGGGAATCCAGGATCTCTGGTTCACTGAACCAGATCTATTACTGGCACTAGTTCGTTTCTCCAGTCAGTAAGTGTGATCATTTCAGTCAGTTCAAGAGAAAAAGCAAATGTGCACTTTCAGCCTCGGCGAGTGAGTCCGCTGAAATGCTGGCACAGGTGACCACTACGCTAAAAAGTGAAAGTAGTCTTCCTGCACCCGGGCCTTGCAGAAACATGATGAGCACAGGCATAAGACCCCCACGCTGGGGGTGATGAGAGTTCCTTTGTTCTTAGGAAATGAGAAACCATAAAGTCAAACTAAAGTGTTTCCCGAGGAAATCCACCAATCCTCACCACTAAAGCACATACTCCCAGCCAATAACCAGCAGGCACACAGACTGCTTAGTTCTGCTGGGAGCTGGCTCTGTGCCTGCCCTCACAGCGTAAAGGGTGGAGGTGTTTACATGCAGGTCCAGAGGGCTGTAATCCAGGTTCTAGAGGTGTTTTTTTTATTATTCCTTTAAGCCTGCTCAGTCAAGTAAGAAATTGCTTGAATTTCTTAACGGGAAAGTCTAAGGTAGTTTTAGATTTATATCCAGCACACGGAGCACCGAGGTCTCGCCCTGTGGTTATAAACTGCTTTCTCTCACCCCAAATCTTCTCCCCCCTGCGACAGCAGCATTTCAGTGGCTGGAGATTATGGTGAGGTGTGAATATTCTGTAATACATTGAGTAAAATAAATCCAAGAAACTTCACTGCATTTCACAGAAACGCGTCATGTTGTCGAACTTTCACGAGCGTGGCCTGTCCCAATGGCATCACCGCCCGACTTTATTCTCAGGCTCACACGCCATGCTGCAAGTCCTTCAGTGTGGACTCACCCTCACCCCCCCCCTGCTGGACTCCTCGCATGCAAATCCCAGCACAGAACCAAGAATGTAAATCGATGAATGACTCCGGCTTGAGTCCTGCACCAGCCCATTTTAAGTGCTTCCATTAAACAGAGAACGGGGCACTTAAACTTGCATTAAAACAACAAAGGCTGGTCACATGACCGGCACCTAATGACTACGTCTGTCCGCCAGCACAGAGAGGCGTGCCAGGCACAATTTCAGAGAAAAAGAAATGGCATGTAACAGCGCTGACCCGAAACGAGGGCTCGCGTTCAACGACGACGCGGCATAGGGGGCTGCACAAGGAACCCTTATGACCCAGCAAATTCTCAAGGCCCCCGTCCTCTTTAGAAAGGCTGTGACTCGGCGCTCACTGACAAACAAACAGCGGGAAATCCCGTCTGAAACCCGCTGTGAAGCAGAAAGCGTCAGGGTTGTGCTACGTACATGCCGTCACACTTCTGTTTGGATGCGAGCGGGACCCTGGGGCGAGCGAAGCACGAAATGCCCCGGTATTTTAAAACACTCGAGGAAATGCAACTTTCTAGAAGCTTCCTTTGATAAACAAACTAGCCAGGAGCTTCAGAGGGCCTCAGCCCCGAAAAGCTGCCGCACTCCGCGTCCGAAAAGAGCCACGGCGTGACCGGGCTGGGGACCACACGCTTGAGAAGCCACTGAGGTTCTGGCAGGGTGGAGGGCGACCCAAATCCAGGCAGAGGGCGAGGCGAACCTGCCCTCAGTGACTCACCACCTCAGCCTGCCCCACATCTTAAATGATCACAGGGTGCACCTTGAATTCCCACAACACTGACTGTGCAGGCAGATACTGAAAATGATATAGGGGGGGGGGGCATCACAAGCAGAAGAGAACAGAAGGCTGAAGTGCACCCTCCAGGCATACAGGACACACACACAGACACACAAACACTTGTGAATTAAGGGGAATTTAAAAACGCCAGTTAGTCGAATGGTGTATCTTTAGACTGCAGAAAGAGAGGGAGAAAATGCAATCCCCCCCCCCAAAGAAGTGAGATTCTAACCCCGAACTCTTGAGGTGTGAGATTGCAGTGGTATCCACCGAGCCACCCAGTGGAACTATAGCGGTAAGAATTTGCAAAAGAAGTGTTTCACTGCACAGTTTAACATTTAGTGTGTGTGCGTAGTCATTCTGTGTGTTTGTTGTATCTGTATGCCATGCTGTTAAACCCAGCAGGAGGTGTCAATACGTGGGGTAAATTCATTAGGCTGCTGCCTTGTGTGTTTTTTTCAGTGCAAACACCACACGGCATTGTTTGTTCCCCTGCATTACAACAAATTATTTTGCGAAAACTGCACGGCGCGGGACGGTGCAGGTCTGGGTTCAGTTCTGCAAAGTTCACGTTGAAGCAAACTCGGCGCCGGGGAGAGCAGGAGGAAACGGCGTGTTGTGTATGAAACACAGGCGTGCCTTGGCAAGAGGAAGTGCACAGAAAAGTGGGCTGCAGGCTACTTAAGTACCCGGTCACTAACATCGCTGCGGAACCAAGGGAGTCGCGTTTGCTGGACCCACCGAATAATGAAAAAATCTATAGATAATATAGGCTACTTTGGTTTTATTACAACGAGCGGAACTAAATGATAACAGTGGAAAATAAAGGTGAACGTTCAATCTGAGAAATAAGATCTCGTACTGTGCGGTTTTTACCCTAAATGGTTAAGCTTAGAGGGATTCAAACCCCTCTTAGTTGTTAATATTAAACTGTAGAGTACCACATCGGGATACTGAAAGTGAATTAGGAAGTGCTGCGCCGGGGGAATGTCCGCAGTCACATCGAAAGTCTTCGGCATCGATCTAGGATCCGTCAGATTCGTCATTATTCTTAAATTGCGGACACCGAATTTATGGGCTGGTGCCCGATGCCCAGTGCTCGGTGCCACATGCCTTTGTGGGACGCAGCTCGCTTCCGCGCACAAGCGTTTGTGGTGGCGGAAATCAGCGCCGAACTCCGCACGGCGAACGACCCGGGGGCGCTATGCCTACCTCGGGATTTGATGCTGGAGAAACGGGGAGCCGCAGGGCAGTCCCGGCGCTGTGCTCTCCGTCCTCCGCGCTCCCGGTGCTGGGCGCTCCGCTGTCCGCGCTCCCGGCGCTGCGCTGTCCGTGCTGCGCTCCCGGTGCTCAGCTCTCTGTGTTCTCCGTGCGCTCCTTGCTGTCTGTCTCTCTCTCCGCTCTCTCTTTCCGGGCTGGCTGCTCTTAAACGTCATTGTCTCAGCCCTGCAGGTCCGGACACGGCCGTGCGCGTCAGGGGCGGCTCATAACTATAAAAGGAATGGGCTGCGTGCCGGGGGACGGACCGGCGTGTCGCTTACCGGCCTGGCGTGTCATTCAACTACTTGGCATGTCGCTTACTAGTCTGGAGTGTCACTATAAAGCGCTCCGATTTATCTTTTGTTGGTTCTTTCTTTAATTTCCGAGGTGGTTCTTTGCTCCAACCATTCCAATTCCAAAAACGAAAACAAGACACTATATCGAAACTATCTAAAATTTTTCATGAACATATTTTCATAAAATTAGAAGTATAAAACATTTTTTTCAAACCACGACAATGCTTATTTGACATCAGATTTGTTTAAATCCTTTAATTCATCGCTGTGGATGCCAATAATAATTGAATAATATGTGCAATTTTCTCAGCCGCAGAAGGTGCGGATCTTCACGCGTATCCTTACAACTAACTTGCACTGAAGACGCTGGGTTTTAAGACCTTTTTTATATTAGGTGTATCTCTCTTGGGTACCGAAAAGAAACACCTATCTTTATATACGGAGAAGTGGAAACAAATGAGTTATAAATAGGATGTTTAAATTGCAAAAGCGCCAGTGGTTCCCGTTTCTCTATAATATGCAATAGTGGAAGATTTAGTAATAATGGCTTAACAATTACTTACAATGACCCAATCGGGGCTCCGATATAATTGCACCAGGTATTCAGTAGCTTCTGGCTTTGTTTTGTAGAAGTGCATGCTGCAGTACTTAGGCTAATGATTTCAAGTTTCACGTGAAATAACTTGTAGGTTTGTCAGCATTTCACGTCTGGGATTTTCCTGACAAATCCAGCGTTACAATTACCTTATGAGATGCCTTAATGGTCTATTAATTTCCACGTAGGTTTAACGTGAGTCCGTAAACGCAGCCGGCGTGTATGACGAAGCACCGGTGTTCTGACGAGATGAACTACCCATCGAGACGTACTACCGAGCCTTTTAGCGCATGTGCAGTTCTACCGTTT
>JAODJU010000081.1:7796355-7822982 GCA_026776725.1 Gnathonemus echidnorhynchus
GGGGGGGGGGGCAGAGGATGGGGGTGGGGGGGCCCTCTGTGCAGAAGCGTGTTTACCAGCGATACAAAGCCAGAGCAGCCGAGTCCCTCAGCAGGTCATGTGACTCAGAGGCCACGCCTCCACCGCTCTCCACTCTCATCTGGGTTTAATTCTGCAGCATTTGTGTGCCTGATTCTGCTGGCACTGTGACATTATTAGGTAATCCGTCTTCTTAAAGGGGAAAAAACGTAAAATGTTTACTGCCTGTACTATCCAGCAGGGGGCTCACATTCCACAGCGGCCACAGAGTCGATTCCAAAATCTAACATGAACTTAACTATGCAATATCGGTGAGTAAATAATCCTCTGGCAATCAGTATTAAATATCTGGAAAAATATATAGTGTATAGTTATAGTATTTAAATATAAACAAATCCCATTATAGCAAAGGGATTCATTGTAAAATCTGACCCCTGAATAAGCAGGAGAAGAAACATATCATTAATCACAATTACATGGCAGATTTGACTGAGTGAGAGGGCAGGTCCTCCTCTAAGCAGAGCAGATGCAGAAATGCAGGCTCCTCTGCAGGAGGGCCCATAAATCATGGTAAAAATGAGCAGAGCCCAGGAGGCCCTAAAATTATGACAGGGCCTCAAATGAAGTGACGCCCACAGCTTCAACAGACACAGCGTGAAAGCTGCACGTCTATGCACAGTTATGAAGACAAGGAACAGCTGAGCTCCGACCCAAGTCTAAACCAAAGTGAAAATGTATTCATCTTTGCCCTTGTAACGGTAACAACGGTAACAGTTCACATAATCTGCTACTGTGGGAGGTATGTCAACTAAAATACTTAAAGAGTAACACAGATAAGCTCTGCTCTTACCTTGGCCTGAGCTGTATATGGCTTTGACGGACTTTTTGACCTTCTGCAGCGCTGTTCTGTCCTGATCCAAAGCCTGAGGAAGAGAGAGAGAGCAGAGAAAGGGCTTAGACTGCATACACTATTCCCATTCTGCGTCTGGGTGGGTTTTTTGCTCATGGGAGTTTTACTTAAGCAAAAATGTTCTGTATACAGAAGGAAAAATGATTGGTTTAGAGAGATAACCAATCAGCTTGTAGACGAAGTGAGCCCAAGTAATTAGAGGGGTTGGACCAACCAATCAGATGTCTTGGTCCTGTCTCCTCCACAAGCTGATTGGTCATCTCTCTGAACCAATCATTTTTCCTTCTGCCCTCAGAACATTTTTATGCAAGTAAAACTCCTACAGGGATTTTTGTGGAGGGGGGCACTATCTTTAGTTTTTGGTCCCTGATCAGCTGGTCGTTCATTGTGCAGAACCAACTAGAGCTAATTATTCCCCAGAAGAAAGGGCACAATTACACAATTACACTGTAGGCATCATTTGTTTGGCCAATTCTTATACCGACACACAGATATTTGCGAGGTGAATAGCACAGGGAACAGTGTGGTTTCCCTTTAGGACAGCAGGGAACCATGAACATCAGTTGCATCACACAGGCACTGCAGCCCAACAAGGCTGACTCCTTAGCCACTAGCCTGCCCTGGCTGTTTGTGACTGACAGCTTCCAGCAGGGGGCAGATTCAGCATTTCCCAACCCCAAGGCCACACTGACGTACAGCCAGGCATGTGACCAGCCCATGGGGGCTCCCTGCAGACCGGCTCCGGATTGAGACCGAGAGCCCAGCCGGTATCCGTCCTTCCTGCCACTTCTCCCTCCCCAGTCCGACACACTGTACTGGTCGTGAAGGTCTCCAGAAGCGCAGGTGCAGTGGACAGTGGCCGGCGCAGACCGATATTCAGGGCTTGCTAGAACCATGCGCCTTTCGCAGTTTCATGGCCTGGGAAGATGCATGAGCCAACAAACTCTGCTCACGCAAGGTTCCCGACAAAGCCTGGTTACGTGATGGTCCCAGCAGCTCTGCAGGCGTGAATCTGGGCGCAGTAAAAGACGGCAAAAGGAGAAGAGCTGAAATGCGACCTGACATTGTACAGTCCTCAGGTCTCAAGGGCGACGCCTTTGCCAGCCTGGGCAGCACCTCTATCATCGCATCAATGGCCAAGATGGTGATATCACTGTTTATGATCTAAGCAATGATATCATAAGATGATGCCATCTCCTAAAGTCCAGCCCAATGAAGAGGATGGCTAGTCAGATACAAAATGTTTACACATGGTGTGGAGACTATTCCTCCTTTGTTTTAGTGATGGCAGACTTCCTTCACTAAGTGCTCCCTGAAATAAAAAGACCCTAACTCTAACCCGAAGCCCTTGGTCATTTCATTAGAGCATCTGTGTTTTATCGCTAAAAAAAGTCCAGCAAACCTGATCTAAGAATGGGAGTAGTTTCACTACTCAACCCAGGCTCAGCTTTGACCATTTTAATTAGGACATGTTGTCTTCAAAAATAGTCCCATAGACAATAGTCTCCCAACAGGCAAATATAAAACAATGGAGGACCTGACGATGAGTGATGGTTAATTCTATGCCTGCATTTATTACCTACACATATCTGCCTAACAGGGAAACTATCTACAGTGTCTAACAGAGCTTCCAAACTCAGACTCTTCTATACTGATGAGTAGATACAAAAGATCTCACTTGAGTTCTCTAAGAGAAAGTGTCTGCCAAGCCTTGGGCCATCTGAATCAATGGGATTGGCCTCTTTGCCATGTTGCTCTCTGAACAAAGCGCTTCAGTTATGCTGACGTGAACGGACACTTTCTCTGAGTCAGGTTCCAGGTTATCCAACATTCTCACTGGAACAGTGTCTCCCTCAGGACAGAGAGACCAGAGCAGTGAATATGAGGACAGGGGAAACTATTTGGAGCTCAGTTCTTGCCTCTCAGGGACATAAGCAGCTCTGCCAGCTGGCATTTCCAGCACTTTCCATGCTTTTACTTTGAAATGCTCACAATAACAAAGGATAGCTGCTCCAAGTGCTCACTGTGATACCGGCCAACTCTGTCCTCTTTCCTTCAGACCAAAGACTGAAAAGTTTCCCAGCATGAGAGTTAAGCAGCCAGTCCTGGAAGTGGCACCAGCATGAGCGGAGTAACTGGACCATGTCATTCGTCAGGAGGCGGGATTTAAAGGGAGGAGTGTGTGAATGCGACCCCTGCTGGCCCAAATGTGCATTGCATGTGTGCATTGTTCTCAGTGTATGGTATTACAGCTGAAGGATTTCAGCGGCGCCTTATCTTTCATGGTGCTACACGAGTGAGTGCGTGTCAGTGAATACAGGCTCGGGTGCAGCCTGATATAGCAGAATGTGAGGTGCAGACGCCCGCGTTGGTCCAGCACTCCCACTGAGCATTACAAAGCGACGATGCCGGGGTGCGATGGCCAGGTGCTGGAGTCCCACAATCCCCTGCAGACTGACAGGCTGCTCCTGTGCTGCGACCCACAGCCGACGATCCTGCCTACCTGCACTGTGCCAAACAGGAGCGGCGCATCCCAGGAAACACATGACTCATTACTATGGCAGGAAAGGCAGTCTGGGATGGGAGGTTGAGATGTGCTGTGGGGAGAGGGGGTCTTTCTGACAGTGAACTTTAAACCATTTAACAAGTGGGACAGCTGGCTCTCGGAGTAAAATGGACTGACATGAGGGGCATGCTCCTTCAGCAGTGACTCAAAACCCCTGTGTCAAAGAAAGGTTTGAGGATTTCAGCCCCCTCATTGTGGACTCGGGTGCCTTACGTTTCACAGCAGCATTAGGGAGTTAGTCAACCCCCCCCCCGAGTATCCATTTGCTGTTTTACAAGCAGTCCACAGAATGCAGGAAGTGAAACGTCAAAGGAAAGCTTTGAACAAACAGAAAAATGTCAAACGTAACAGGTTGGATCCTCTCATTACTGGGGACTGGAGGCGCTCTGGTTCTAAAGATGGCTGTTAATCCTTCAGGGAGGACAGAGAGTGGCCACAAACTCAACGGGGTGTTCTGCACTCCATAAAAACTAACACAGCACAGTGACGACCTGGAAAACCATGAATGGAAGCCCACCAGAGAGAATCAGAGCCGAAAAACCCAGTGTATTCCCTTACAACAGCGATAAGTACCAACAAAACAACATTACCAGAACACTGAACTTTCTACTAATTCAATACACAGTATAATTAAGCAGCCCAATGTTTCCCCTGTAAAGTTTTCTGGTCTTTCTCCAGGTACAGCTGGCTAGCTTCTCCAATGTTTATTGGCTTTGATGTCACTCAATTACAGGGCGGATGAATTGTGGGTAGAACCTCATGAGACAATTCTGAGCCACAGAGGTGGGAATCACAAAACTGTACCAACAAGAGGCACAAAGCATGAAAAATGACAGCCCGTGTCTGCATTGGCTAATGGAGAAGGAGGATGCCTCGACTCACATGACACTGGCCAACGAACCTGATAGGGTAAAACCAACAGGCACACTGACAAAGAGTAGTCTGGACCTTGCTCCGACAGCTCATCTAAGGGGAATCACTGTTATTGACAACAAGAGAAACGTTGACCTCTCATTCTACTGGATTACTCCACCTTTCCTGTCCGCACCCATCTGGAAGCACTGAAACATCCCCTGCTTATCATGGACACCCCCCTATCACACAAAAGAAAGCTCACAGCACATGTTAAAATTTTCTTTCCCCACTGCAAATGTCACTCACACTATCTTCCTGGCAGCTGTCTGAGGTCTGCATATCTCAGCTTTGGCAGCTTCAATGATCTCCACAAAAACAGGAAGCGCTATACTGCTACCTCTGAGGAACGCATAAAAACCCAACAGCTCAGCCTCCACATCAGGCCGTCTGGTTAGCAGACAGAGAATAGCGAGTTATGTTAGCGCTGTAGCTAATAGGTGTAATGATGTTTAAACAGGCTGGGAGCATGGCCAGCAGGAGACAGGAGAGCCTCCCTGAGCAAATTGAAAACCCCCAATTCCCAGCCTATCTTCTAAAAGCCGTGAACCAAGCAACAACCTGCAGCGTCTTTGTGTGTCAGCTCAACCAGGGCGAGCAGGTCGCCTGAAGCCCAAACAGCCTCCTTTAAACCAGAGCTTCCATCCCTGCATGGGCAGGACCCAGGGGCACATGACTGTGAGATTTGAGAGGACACTTCATAGGAAAGCTGATCTGTGGACCACGGGGCACATTAACCTGAATCCTCAAGAGGTCGAGCCCCAGTTCAGATCACCACAGATCTGCATTCTCCTTCAAATGATAGAGAGGAACTGGCCACAGCACACGACAAGCAGAAAGCAGGAATGGAGAGGAGGTGGGATTCATCGCCTAATAACTCGGATGGGGGGAGTGAATTCCGCCCACAGCCTTCACACAAGCCCCAAATCCCGCCTGGCGGCTCCATCTGGAGGCTTGGCAAGTCTTCCCGTAGCTATAGTTACACCCATGACGAGCGCCCGTCGACTGTGACTGCTTTTGAAACTGGTCGAAATGGCCACGGCTTATAACGCATAGACGGACCTTTGATCGGCTGGCACTGTGGCCGATCGCCCAGCCTCTGGATGGTCATGAAAGTGCAACGTTATGGATTCCCTCGGTATCTCGCCCAGATGCGTGCCAGACACAGCCAGGCCAAGAGCTCCATGAAAAACACGACCCATCAGAACCAAATGTGCATGTCTGTTATATACACTTATATATGTGGGTGCATGCATGAATATGACAAAAAGCACCTGGTGATAGACAATAAAGGCCAGCAGGGGTCAGTCTACAGCTCAATGGCAAAAAGAATGCGAGCAGATGACCTCTAAGCAGGGATTCGCTCACCAGCTACTACGAAAACAACGATAACAGGCTGAAGGCCTCTGGGCATCGCTGCACATTCCTGCCAGGCAGCCAGAAGGCAGCTGGAGCGCCGGGACCGGAGAGAGCAGCTCAGCTCCGGAGGAAATAAATTAAATAAGGGCACCAAGAGCGTTCAGAAAATCCTGCCGCTCCTCAGTAATCCTGTTTAATACGTCCCGTGCTGACAGATGCGGGCCGACTCTGGGAGGAGAGGCCGCTCTGCAGCAGGCGAATTCCCCAGCGTGCACTTCCTCATTCTCCTCGGGCGCCCCTCATCTCGGCCCTGGCCTCCGAATCACATCACGGATTACAGAGACCCCCTCACCTCCCCATCCTTCAGCAGGGCTCACAGCAACAGCTGTTCGGCCCGATCCGGCAGGAATCGTCACAGGAGGAATAACGGGGCTCTGACGGAGGTGCCTCTCGACGTGGCCGTCATTCAGCGAGGAGCGTGGAATCAGACCCCCTGCACATCACCAGCCTCTCCAACGCTAAAGCTGATAAACCATGCAACCCGTGTGTCATGCCATCTGTTACTGTGATACAAAGTGGAGTGAAAATACCTGCTTCTGTCCACGGCTGATTAGTGAGTGAAGCTCGAGGTGAACTGTAAAGGAAAAAGGCTGCAAATCGCCGTTTACGCCACCGAACAGAGGAGGCTGGATTTGTGCCTCTGGATACTTGTCTGCGGGACGTAACCCTTACCTACCTTGGACCAGGACGCACCCCCCTCCCATGCCGCAGCAGCACTTCACGCTATTCTGATGAGTCAGAAGCCCCCCCCCCCCGTTTTTGCTGACACCCTGTTTGCCTTCAGACTCGCCGCTGAGTGTAGTACAGCCACCTCCCCCCACAACGTTCTGCACTAGATATCGAGAGCACGTAAAAAAAAAATCTCCCAGGCCCAGATGCAAAGCAGGCCCCCCCCCCCAATCGGCCCCCGTAATCCCTTAATCTCGTCCCACGTCAGCGATCTGGCTCAGAGGATGGAACCGCGCACAGGCGCACACACACCCGTAGGAAGCAGGCCAGTGAGAAACCCGTGACTTTCCACCAGTCAGCCCAGCCTGGCGGCCTGACGAAGCGAATGGGAAATGGAAACAGACAAACAGCCATGGAAAAAAAGCAGAAGCCTCGCCGATGTCCCTGTGCCGGTGCGGCAGAATGGAAACCAGCCAGCAGGGGGCAGCGGCGGCATCCGGCCACGGTGCATGACACTGGGTGTCGACACCCCGGCGTACAGTGCTGTAGTGCACTAAACCACCCCCTGTGGGGGGGGGGGCGCAGATTCCACAATCGCTTCCTGCTCTGGGACCAGTGTCTCAGCTGGGAAATGCCAGGCGTCAGATCTTTATCGGGATTGTGCTGGGGGGGGGGCAGGGAGCAGCTGATAGGACGGCGGTGAGGGTCAGGGTGGGGGACGTGCTGGCCCTGTGGCATGCCGACCCAAAGCTCACTGATACATCTAGCAGTAAAATAAGCACTAATAAACCAGCATTATGGTCCATTTTCTCCCCCCCCACACACACTGATATGAGCTTTACCCAAGTGGAAGATGTAAGGACCACCCCCCTGCTCCCCACCCCAGGATAAGCTATCCGTTTACCCGACACGAGTGCCCTGGCATGTGGGTAGAACCTCGGTGGGGGCGGCGGGGGGGTTAGGAATGTGCCTAGTGGCATGACCTTCTATGCGGATCCTATTCAGTGTCCAGTGTCATCTGGAGGTCTAAACAACCACCTCAGTTAATATAAGCAGGGCCCAATCTATCCGTCAGCGTCCCGAATCCATTACCACATGTGTGGGAGGCAATCCCGGCATATCGAAGGTCATCTGTCACTCAGAGCTGGGGTGGGCTAGACGTGATTCATCGCCATGGTGCCTTTCCATTCGCGTCATGCAGGACGATCCGCTGGCCCTGGGAAGCAGGGGCAGACTGAGCCAACAGCGATGACGTGAGGCCGCCTCCAGGCACTGCCAGCACCGGGCTGAGGAACAGGGAGAGTTCTAACAGTTCTAACAGGGGCCATTTACCTTCTGCTAGGGCACAATATCTACCAGCATTTATTCTCAACATCTACGCGGGGCTTGAGAAATGAAAGGTTACAAAGCGGACACGGCACTGCCTCGGATGTGGGGCTTTTGGGAAACGCTGTGGAGGTTTTCACAGGCCATGATATTCCTGCTCTGTCTTCCAGGAACATCCTGCTTCTCTCCAACCTGGCCTTGGAAAAGCCTCCCGTGGCTTTCTCTCTCACTGAACACCAGCATTTTCAGCTGAGCAAGCAGATCCAGAAGGGAAGCTCTCCAGCTGAAGATCAGCATGTGAGCACAGCCCTTGGGTGGCACAAGCAGCGCCGGCCTCCTCTGAAAGCCATGGTTTGGTAAACGCTTCCCCACGTATTTATCGAGGCCAGGGCGTGGAATGGGACGCACAGACAATTGGTCACATCGCTGCCAAAAGTGGTTGGTTTTCCATGTAAATATTTACCAGGATTAAAATATACAATGCCACATGTGCACACATCCAGGCAGAGAGCAGGAGTCTCAAAGGCCGGAGAGACATCATCAGCAGACAGGAAACGTGAAATGCTAACAACCTCATTCTGCCTCCTTCCTGGGAGGAGCGAAGACAGGAGCGATATGAGCATTTTCTGAGAGGGGGAGTCACAGTAAACAAGAACCCAATGCAGGTCCAGCTGAGTCCTGCAAAGTTTAGACTCTTTGATCTGAATCAGTTTTATCAATTGGGGGTTTTAGGGTGCTGATGACCTCACACAAACAAGGGGGACATTTCTTCACAGCTAGAAGGGCGAAAAGATGACCAGCATGACCTCCTCATTTTCTTATTTAACACCTGAAATCACCACCGGAAGGGGCCTTGTATGTTTACAAACATCCAGCACCAACCAACGTCCTGCATCCGCTGCCTTGGGATTGGAGAAGGGCAAAACTAAAAGGGAACCATCAGATACAAATACCAGCTAACTCAAGCTACACCAGCCTGAGCCAAGCACCACAATGCCGTGGTGACAGCTGCAATCAGGAGCCATTCTCTCCTACATCCCCAAGCCATCCAGTACTCAAGTAGCTGCCCCACACATCCTCAAAAACACCCATTAAGATTCATCAGTTCAGCCACCACTGGCTAGAGAAATTAAATCCACTTCCGCACTGCAATAAGACTCACATTTAGTGGGTCACAAACTGGGTTGAAATGTAAAACCTACTAACACAAGTCACTTTGGACAACTTGGATGGTCCAAGAAAAAAAAAAAAAGTGTAAATATTGTACTGCGGGCTGGAGCTGGAGTGCTGGTCTGGTGCATTGCCACTGCAACACTGGAACTAGATTAGAAGGTCTGGTTACCGAAACACTGATACTGCAGTACTGGGTGGTCCACCACCAGTGAAGCATTGGTATGGCCCACTCCAACTCCCACTACCAGGAGATGCAATGGCACATCCAGCACTGAAAGCCCCTTTCCATCAGAGGATAGACGAGCAGAAGCTGACCTAGCTGTTGTGGCAGATACGCGAACTCGTGTTCCTGTTCACTTCAACACCCAGCACCATTCTGACATTGGCAGATATATCACATCATTGTTCTGCATTTTTCTGTAAGTGTCAGTCTTTCTCAGCGACACCAGCTGCATGTCACACGCAGGCGACGGGATCAAAACAAGGAATAAAAGCCAGCCTGATATGCGCCGCTCCTGCAGAACACCCAGTAAACGGTCTAATTACCGTGCAGCCAGCCACCTAATAAGGAATCTGAATCCGTGCGAGGGACAAGTGACCCAGATCACAGAAGCCCGCACGTCGTAGAGCCACACAAAATCTTCCGTGCAGGACTAACCTGTGACACGTCACCCCTTCAGCTGACTCACCTACTGTGGCCAGAGAGATGGTGCACACGTCACTTGCCCTTTGGTACTGGGGTCAAGAGGGAGTCACACAGAGCTGCAACAGGTCCAGAGCCTGGACAGAAAGCCAGAGGGTCACGGGTTCGGATCTGTTCCTTTATACCAGGCTTTCCACCTGTAAGAGTAAACCTGCACATACGGAGGATGCAGTGAAGGCCAGGCTGCTTCAGCTTGGATCTGGAATCGGGCTGTGATCTGTGAAAGCGCTCATCTCCGCAGCCCAGGAGGCTCGTTTCCGAATGTGTGAATGATAAAAACATCGGCTGACCTGAGAACCCTCACCTCATCTGGGAGCTGAGGGACAGGCACAGGTCAACACACAGCATCACAACCTACCTCCACACAGTCATGTGATGCTCCAGCTTCTCAGATTGTTTTAAAGAAATCTGACCTGAGGCTGAACTTCCAGGGTGGCCTTAAGGTGGCGATGTGATGTGTACATTAACTAAATGGACCCTGACGGGACATTAAATGGGAGGATTTTATTTTAATTTATGAAAGGAAGCAGCCCCTGGATTTAGGTAAATGAAATTTTTGACAAAATAGTGACACTCAAATAATGTCCAGAAACCATCCTAAAACGACAGTGCTGATTTCCAGTTACATACGTATTCAGATGTCCAGCACCAGAATGCCACCACCAGCAGGATCAGTGGATGATGACATGCGACCAGTGACCCCTTCAGGGACACTGGTTTTCTGTGAGCATTTCCGAGGCGTCCTCGTTCCCCCCTCTCCCATCGGTATTAAAGGCCGGTGATTCACAGCCCTCGGCCCTACGACTCAACATTTCACAAACACAATGTGACCCGGGACACCTCTCCACAGAACAGTACCATGTGTATCACGTGTGGGACATCATCCCATCACATTCCCCTCTCCTTATAACGTCGTGCCGTCTTTCCTCAAAATGCTCCTGTTTTTGGTCCCCTGTGTGACTCCCCGTTTGTTTCTGAGACATCATAGAGTGAAATGAAAGTGAGCTGAACATCACATTGGCAAATTCACCCAAACCAAATGGCACTGCCGGTGAGATAGTCATTCACCGAATTCAACACAACAGTGAGAAAATTATTAAAACTGCTTGTTCATTGCCTGTAAATCTTTACGAATGACCATCAACCTCCATTTGCTAATGTGGCAATTAAAGTCTGAAGCGGACACAGGCGTGAATGAGATGCCACGTTATCTTGTTGGAAGCCCAGGAGCAGAGGAACAGAGGGGCTGCTGGAATCACTTAACATACCCTCGATACTGTAGTCATGGATTTTCATGATCATTTAGTTGAGGTCTTCACCTCACCTTGTCAGCTTTGGAACCCAGCTGCATTGCACCTCAGAGCTACAGTCAGAGCTTCAGGGGAGTGTTTACATGTCTCAAGCATGTCTCTGAAACTGTCCTAGACTTGCATGGAGAGCACTCCTGGGACTTGCATCTCCATTTCTAAACACACAGAAGATCCAAACACATAAAATATAGAAACATAAAACATGTTCCTATAGCTTGCCAGAAACATTATACTAATTAACTCTCTCCATATACCATTAACCTTCTCATTAAAATAATCTATTATCTTTAAAATGTTGAGTACAAAGGCACCATAAACCTCAATTCAGTGATAAATGACTTCATTTCCCTCCGGGGGTCAATAAAGTGCCAATTCAAATGACTGCCCCCCCTCCCCAAAATTTAGTAGAACTGGGGTTTAAGGAGGATAAGAAAGAAAAAAAAACTTTCAATCTAGGTCAACCTAGGGAGAACCACACCACCTCTCTTTTTCATTAGCATGGAGGATCAGAAGAAGAAATACCCAGAAGCCCTGGTCAGAAGCTGTAAAAGGAAGCTCCAGGCCCAGATCCCAGAGTATGCATGCTCCAGACTCCATGTGCTCCAGAGTCAGCAGCTCTCCTCTCCAAAAGCAAATGCTTTCCAGTGATCCTAGGCCACTAAGGTCAAGCAGCTTATGTCCCCAGAGAGCAAAGAGGACCTCTGCAAGATCTCATTTGGCAGAGGTTCCTCACTTGATACATTTCAGTATCATCAGGCTAGCAATGCGCAAGCAAGTTTTACCATCCCTTTCAAAGCACAAACAGATGCCTTCAAACTTGTCCATAGTTGTCTTGCAGCAAAAATTGGCCTTTCTTTCCCATCACTAATGAGCTGCTGCTTTGTTGCGTCTTCAGATGACAGGCCACAACTAGTTTCATTGTTTTAACATTTATCTCCAATCCTGCAGACAAATACTATTTCATATCGAAAAGAAACATATTTGTTTTGGTTAGAGACAAAAAGTCCTTTTTATGCAATTTATAAATTTTGCCAGACTTCTTGTTTAGAACAAAATAAAAAGAAATACGTCTTTTTCAAATGAACAAAAGAGGATTTTACCTTCTAAAAACTAACAGTAGAAATGAGCATCCATGGAAGAACATTACGTCCACTTGCAGTTTTAACATTGTTACTTCTACAAATACATTTAAACAGTTTTAAAGGGGCATTTTAAACCAATTGCAACACAATTTGAGCAGCATGTGTTTCTGTGGGGTGTAACTGCCTGTTTACTCGGCACTGACATGCTGGCTGCCATTTTCTGGGCCAGCCTGGTCCCACATGTCAATCTCTGAGCTCAAAAACAGGCCTGATTCTGGTAGAAAAAAAGTGACGCTTGGCACTAGACTATCACCCATGGACTCGGAGAGAACTGAAAAGCAGAATTCTCCAAGCAGAAGCATGTACACATATCTGGCAAAGAGTCCATGGCTGAATATCACTCCTGTCGAGAATGAGGTTAGAAAAGCAGTGAACCGTCATGGGTCCTGGTCGGGAGACGCGGCACCTCGTGTGACAGAGCCGAGGGAATCAAAAGAGGAGTGGGGAAGGTGACTGAAACGAGGGGGCTTGGGGGCTAACGCAGCCACACAACCTGAAGGATGAACGCACTTCTATTGGTGACATTAACAGCAGGAAGTCTTATTAGAGATGGCGAACAGCTGGTAACATGCTCTTCAATCAGTCAGCAAGATCTGTCATTAATCATAATTAGCTATATAAACATGGGTCTGCATTTGGAACTGTATATTAATATTATGATGATGATGATGATGTTGAAGAGTGCTCACAGGTGCTGTGCACTTTCTCTAACACAGAGTGACATCCTTTAACAGAGCCCGCTTAAATGGGGGTTCAGACCAGGACTGCAATCGCTTCATTCATCACCAGTCGATCTCCCACCTGGCTTTTTGTATTCCCTGTTTACGCCAAAAGTACATCAGCTGGAAAAAAAATGGTTTCTGCAAACAGACTTTTTCCAGACTCCGCTGCGATCCACATCAGTCTCCAATGGCTTTCAAGACAGCAATCTGAATGTCATGTAAGGAAATGTACCAACATTTGGAACTATGGTTGCAGTCAAAAGAGTGGTTCAGAAAACATTTCACTGCATGTGACAATTAAAGAATCTCGAATCTAACTTCTAATTTTGAAAGTGGTAACGATTTTCACACCAAAACACAAGGAGTCTCACAGGAGAGCAGAAGACAGGTTTAATAGCACAGGTACAGTGCAGGGGGGGTCACATCACAGTAAAAAACAAGTAGAGAGATCTGAGAGATGTGCCTACATAGAGAAATCAGCTGCTCACTGACGGTTACTGATGAAAGGACAGTTTATGCTTCATGCGTCACGTTCATTGACAACAGCTTTCTAAATTAAGCTGGGAATACTGAATATCAGGGTTAGACTTATCTCTGGAAACGATGACACGTCTCCAGGTCAGAATCCAACCATGCTGTGTTCTCCTCATGACTGAAATGCTGTTTTATTAGGCTCAGAAAGAGCGGGCCTCACACTCACAGCCTCACAATCTTCCTCTCCATCTTCCACTTCCTGCCTGTATAGACGCCACAGCCGCCTCCCTGATCTGCAGTCCGCAGCCCCATGGAGCATCCTAACCCTCTGCTCTCTGAAGGATGTCCATGTTTACCTCGTATGAAGAGAGAGGGTCAGCGCTTGGCCAGTGTGGTGATGGCGTCACTGACACGCGGGTTTTATAGAGCGGCACTAAGGGGTCGCAGATGCCGACGTATAAACAAACCATCAGAGTAACACCCCCAATCACCCACCCGTCTGATGTAATAGCTCTGCTTTTTCAGGTCAGAGGGGGGCTGGAGTGGGAAGACCAGCAGGTCAGCATCTGTGAGCACAGCTTCCAGTGACCAGGAGCCAGTAAAATCAGCCCGCTGTACTCACTCTCTCCTTCAAAGCCATCTGCTTTTTGTAGTTCACATACATTTTTTTCCCAAACATTTTAAAATACGTTTACATCCAAGAACGGATGAGTAAGGTGGGTAGGCTGGTAAGGTCAGGAGGAGGGTGCCACGACCAGGTGGTTAATGCATCTCACCGATCCCATTTGCTCAGGACAAAGGGGCCAGCAGCAGAGCGAGGGCTGGAGACGAAGCTCGTAGCGGCCAGAAGACAGATATGCACAAGAAAAACACTGGAAAACACATGTCCGAGAGCTCACCATCCGTCTGTGACATAGGTAGCATACAGCGCCCCCTCAGACAGGAACGGAATAGTATGTGGCACACAGGAGCTGCCAGCATGGTTAAAGCTCTGAAGATGACGCCAATCTTCCCTCATCCTAACAAAAGTGAGCATGAATAACTGAAGATGGAGGCGGACAGCAAGATGGAAGCCCGGGAACGAGGCGAGGACAGGCACCGGTGTAGGCTCCCACTCTGTGTCCGTCAGCCTCACTCACGGGTGACTAAACCCATCCATCAACCCAATTCCTGACCAGCCCGGCTTGCGGAGACAGGGAGAGGCCAGGCATGGCGTCTATAAACCACTTGCTAATTCCTTTATCCTCGAACTGACAGGCTCACAGACAGCATGTACCGGACACACCTGTCATGCGCAGGTCCCAGCAAGCGGGTCATGCATTGTGATCGGCAAGGCCCGCCTAGCAGAGATAATATTCGAGAAAAACATTTAGCTCTTGGTTTGCAACCTTCGGAGCGTCCAAATATAACGCAGTAGAATATATTTAGAAGTGTTGGTATAAGCCTGACTAACAAAATAAGTGGGACTCACTACAGAGGCACGTACGACTCACACAAACACTCAAACCCCCATGACGGGTTGGGTCTGAATTCTGTCGTTCTCATCAATTTCAGTGTCACTGGTGAAATGCTAATGTTTAGCATATCAGTGGCAGATCATTGTGTTTACATATCTAGATGTTACAGAGCTCAGTAGAAATGAGGATCACGGCCGTAACCCTGGAAACTGAAAGACAACCACAGATTCACGTACTCACTGCCAACACTAAAGAAGCTTATTCAGAACCACCCTTTGACACTTCTCTACTTCCTTCTATGATGCTGCAACTTGACCTGTGATTGGCTCATGCAGCTGAATTCCCACCTACCCATAGAAGACAGACTGGATGTTAGTGCCTATGGGGTTTATGCTTAAGCATTCATACACAAAACACAGAAACTTTCCTCCAAACAGAAAGCCCCTGGTCACAGTATATGCACAACCCCCCCCCCCCCCCCCCCCCAAAAAAAAAAATGTAACAGGTGAGCATGTTCTCAGCTTTGCATCTCCAGCAGGCAGTGAATGACCCTGCTACTGTGGTTTCTCCATGTTTCACCTATGTTGTGGTGGTGAGTAGCTCAGCAGGCTAAGCCACTGTTGCTGTGGTTGGAAAGCTGCTGGTTCGAGCCCTGTCCTTGACAAAATAATTGCATGTTTGTGGGCCCCTGTGGAAGGCCCATAACCTCCAGGAGCACTGCACGCTTGCTCTCATGGAGAGCAGAATGGGGCAGATGAAAAGAAACATTCCAATGTACCTGTACTTGTGGAAAACATGGATAATTTCATTAGCAGGAGTCAATCCAAGAGGGACTGGGGGAGCATACTCCCCCTCCCCTCGACGAAACCCAGTTGTACAGTTGCCTGAAGACAGGCACTGCTATTGGGGGTAACTAAGGGTTTTTTTCCACTGAACTTATAGTACTTCAAGGTGTTGGTTTTCCACTGGCATAAAAACTGGTACTGGTGCCGAATGACATCACAGCATGAGGCGGGGTATTTTGTACTGAATTCAAAAGGCTGTAGTACATTGTACGGCAATATTAAAACCAACATCCCATGTTATGCACATACAATTCTTACATCACGAGTCAGCTATATTAAAATAAGGCTTTTTCTTACTTACTTTCTGTACAGACATTATAGCGTGGCGCTTAAAGTTTTGCTAAAATATTTTTACTCTATTACTCTCTGAACTTAGCAAAGCCTTGCATTTTTAATTATTATTCCTTTTATAGATTCTTATTTGTTTAAAAATCAGTTTAAAGTTGTACCTCCGCTGCTTTTGCATGAGCACTGCATAAGTTCTCCGAGACAATCATAATCATTTTTATCCTTGCCATTTAATCCACTCGAAGACAGGTTGGTGAGAAATTCCTTTTTTGTTTTATAAATACCCCAATATTTAATACAATTATATCACGTCGCTATATGCATACTGTATTAGTATATTCAACAATATACTTTTTAACTTCATGTCATCCAGATCTTTTTGTTGTATATGTTCTTATGACCAAATATTTTTTTATTTTTATTTCGTTTATCATTATTTTCCAGGGGGCATTTGTAGTTTGTATTGTGTTTCAACAGCAGGCTATTTGCATAACCAATCGGAAAAAAAAGCATATCAAGTCCCACCCCCAAGTATCAAAAGTACCAAAGAAGTACCCCAGCTGGTTCGGCACTTTCGGTACTTTTACTGAACTTTTAGTACTGGTACTCGACTGGAAGTCAATGGAAAAACAAAAGTACCAAAAGTACCGTACTTGGTCTGGTGGAAAAGCGCCCTAAAAATGCCATGTGTCCTTAAGTGGGACTGGTTATACACAAGTATAACGGCCAGTGAGCAGCCTCCAGCCATCACCCCCCGCACATACATCCATGCGACGCTTTCTCAAGGAAAGGCTCTTTCCTAAAGGATGGTGAATGTGAAGCATGCCTCTGCTCCCAGCTGAAAGGGAGCACCATTCCCTGCATGTCTACAGCGACGACATGGAAAAGATGACATTGCTACGGTAATTTGAGTGCTGTGTAATCAGGCCCATTCTGAGGGAACGTGAGCAGCCTGAATGAGCCTCTGGGCTCCGTGAACCATCATCACAGCCCCTGCTGTCCTGGACGAGCCCCTGGTGGTGAAAACACCGCGCCGAGCAGGTTACCCCAACCACGTATGAGTTCATAAGCTGGGACAGCAGGGTAAAAATTCTGCTATGTTTTCTAAGATTGGATCCAGTCTGTCCTCCCTCTCATTCAGCATGGTGTAATTACCCGTCTTAATGATTCAATGGCACAGGAAGCCCCCAGATCCCACATTCACCAAGCTTTAGGAATCTGTGATGCTTGGCAGATATTTATGGCTGTCTTTGAAATTCTCTCCCTCCACAAAAGTCATATTTAGACAAACATGTTGACCCAGCTCTGCCTCCCGTAGTGAGTGGAGGTCTCCAGTCCCCAGGCCCATCCCGCAGTCACCCCATCAGGGCAGCAACATCCAGCAGAGATAGAGGTGTGAGGAGACGCGGCAATTTCCAGCCCATGGACCTGGACAAAAACTGAAAGCATAAGCACTGCAGATAAGAGTGCCTGCTGCTGGATCCGCATTACGCAAGGGCAGCCATTTCACATTAGCAGATCCTACATGCCCACGGGCCCCCAGACAGGAAGGTCCAACAGCAGCCCCACTAACAATGTGACATGACACGTTCCTGCTCTGAAAAGCAGAACAAGGCAGGAGAACAAGTTAGGAGACAGGTCCACTGGGTGCAGGAGGGGGTGGCAGGCAGAGGCACAGGCGAGAGCTGCACTATTCTCCAGAAAGAGAAGCAGCACTAATGAAAACTTGCTCACGCCATGCATCATGGGTAATCTCAAGGTCCTTGAACCACCTTGAACCCTTGCCACACTCCCAGCCTCTGTCGCAGATGAAAAGTAGGTTAATCCAGCCTTCATTTGCTCCGGCTGCAGCTCTGGTACCAGCCTCCCTCTCCCCCTCCCCTTACCTTACATAAGCACATGTTCACAGCCCAGATTATTCTAAGCAGAGGCAAACAGGGACTCTTCACAGGGTGAGACACTCTTTCATAGACATGCAGGCCTAAGTGACGCTGGCTGTTCAATGGCCAGGAACTTGTTACAGACTATGATGTCGATTATGCAGCATGCTGAGGAGCAACACATTGAGGAGTGACATACTGACACATTAAAGATTGACACACTGAGGATCAACACACTCAGGATCGATACAATGAGGAGCGACGCACTGAGGAGCAACACAATGACACACTGAAGAGCGATGCAATGAGGAGTGAAGCAAGGACACAATTAGGACACACTGAGGAGCAACATGCTGAGGACAAATCAAATGTGCTTTGGCCCTTTATCTAACCAGCAACATAACACTGACAAAAAATAATGTCATAGCTGTTCAAGGGAAGCACCACTAAGGGCAGCAGGCATTTTAGTCTTTGACAGATTATAGGGAGAATGTTGACTCCATTCAAAATTCAATCTTCACACGAGCCTTGGGAAGACAAAAACATCCTTCCTGTTGCAAAAGTGCAACATGATTTGGCCACACAGAGAGCCAGTATTGCACAAACGACTCCCAGAGCAGAGCAATATTGATGTGATTAGGATTCAGATGGATCTTCCTGAGGGCCAGCAGGCCTGTTTCTCCTGGTGAAAAGCAGAGAAGGCCTTCACAGGGCCAGCCAGCTCCTTCTCCTGGTTTCCTCATTAAAAATGAACCAGACTCCTCTGCATAATTTACCACGTCAACAAACTCGAGAAGAGTGCTAAGCCGTGAAGCTACAAGAGTGGCAGTGAGGCCACGCCCGGGGGAAACCAGACTCTGCGACAAAAGCTATGCTGATGCCCCCCTCCTCCAGCTCACCTGAGGGTGGGAGCAGCTGGGGAACAGAGGCAGGAGACGTGGTGGAAACACAGCACAGGCAGCTGCAGTAAGCAGGTGGGAAGAAGAGCGTGTGACACACTCTCACAGTGAAATGATGGCTTCCATCCCACACAGCAGCAAGAGCTCATGTCTCTGCATTGCAAGGCATTCTGGGATTTGAAAGTTGTCTCAAATAACAACAATAATAATGATGACGATTCAGGACTTCATCCACAGCTCTCACATCACACTTCAACTCAAACCCCACCACTGCAGGGCCAAGATGAACCTTGTCGAGTGTGACCCTGACCACAACCCTAACTCTAACCCTGATCATGACACCAAACCTATCCTTGACCTTGATCATGATCATGGCCCTACCCCTATCCTTGACCCTGCTCAATTCTGCCCAATATCCATGTCTGCTCAGATGTTTAGATGCAGAGATCCTTAAACACGGGGGCATGAGCTGCCTTTAAACACACAGCACTTTGCCCTGATCTGAATATACCAGACAGCCACTTTCCAGCAGAGACTCACAGGCCAAGCATCCAGCTAACCAGAGGAAGGGAAATGCCTTAATTTCCTGTTTTCTGTTAAAAAGGGAGGAAATTCAGAGCAGAAGGGATGTATTACAACCCGTTAGGAGACTGAACAGGTCCACTGAGTGGCATCTCAGAGGGGCTGAAAGGGAGGGCATGCTTCATACGTGTGCAGGAAAAGGACGACACACTTAACACACAAGCCGGGAAGGTTGTTTTTTAGCGAGCTGCTTCTTGGTCCTGAGAAGACACCTGTTAACTTTTTTGCCTTGTCTGCATAATGAAATAAGTCTTGTGCCTCATTTCCACCAACACAGTGCCGGAGCCAGTGCCAGGCTGGAACTGGTTCCACACATTTCCTCCTTAAAAAACTGACCTTGGTGGGACGAGCTATCACACCCAAATCTTCTGTACCCAGAAAATTCAATCTATAATCGATATAGTTTTGTCTAATAACATCAGTGCCAGTAGTGAAACAACTTGCTGGCTGAATAACATTACATTGTAATCCAAAAAACAAAAGATCAACCTGTTGGTCAGATTTAATAATAAATTATAAACACCACAGGTTGAATAAATAAAATATTGTGGCATTCGAGTGGCAAAGAGATCATGAGGTGGACAGCGAAGTTCAAATTTTAGCAGACTCTTATTGCGGCGATCCTTAAAAGGACAGCAGTAAAACAGCAAGCAAGAATAAACTCACTTACACACACAGACTGGAGAGAAATACAGCCATTAAAGAGAGAGAAGCAGATACAGGCAATGGAGAGCACAACAAGATACAATCTTAAAACTATGAAACTGAAAGGTCATTTTTTTTCAGTTCATCACCTTATAAAATCTTAAGATCCGACAGATCAAAATAAATACAAAAAACGGAAGTCATATGAACCATTACTTTACTCTCACTTATGCCTATGTAACATTTGTGTTCTTTTCTTTTTAGAAACTGGTGGAAATGCAGGCAGGTTCTCAAAAGGAACCAACCAAGAACCAGCCCAGCACCGGCACTAGCACCGTGTTGGTGGAAACAAGGCATTGGTGACTCTTGCTACTACAGGTCCAATCCCATCAGATGGAGTCAGGCCCCATGGCTACTACAGTTAGGTGAGTCACAGTAGTCACCCACCACAGGAGAATAAAAGACAGGGACATCTCAAGTGGCCAGATCTCAAGTCACACCCTGCACGGTCATGCTCCTCACAACTTGAAGGTTGCACTACATGGGTGGAGGCCACGAGTCCGTCTGCGCACACTAAAGTGTAATTGGTAGGAAGTGTGATATCAGCTGACCAGGGCGTAACAACCACCTTCCCATCTGCCATCATTTGCATCCCACTCTTTTGCTATAAGACACCAATTAGCTGATGTGAAACTCAATGCTGCCCCACACATGGAGGAAGATTATCAGCACAGAAGTAAAGCATGGAAGGGTAAAAGAAATCCACATCATGGCCTTAGTGGCTCTCTGAATGACCTGCAGCCTCAGGCCAAACCTACCAGCCCAGTACCGTGCATTCTTCAGGCCTCATCTGTGTCGCATCTCCACACGTCCAGCTCAGACCATCTGGCTCTTCTAGCAGATATCAAGGCCTGTAGCCATCCTTATGCAGACATACATTAAGCAAAAACCACATCAGCGCCACACTGATAAACTGGTGTCCCTCCCTGATGCACTGGCCCATCACTCCAGCCTCATTTCCCCACAATCCATCATCAAAGCAGCTTGTAAATCAATAGAGAGCTGAGCACGGAAGGCAGAGGCAGAGTGGGTGGTGAGTGCAAAAGGCAGAGGCAGAGCAGGAGCTGAGCACAAAAGGCAGAGGCAGAGTGGGTGGTGACACTGGTGAGTGCATAAGGCAGAGGCAGAGCAGGAGCTGACCATGGGATGCAGAAGCAGAGCAGAAGCTAAGTACGGAAGGCAGTGGCAGAGTGGGAGTCGGAGCTGAACGCGGGAAGCAGAGGCAGAACGGCAGTGGGAGCTGAACGTGAGAGGCAGAGACAGAGCAGGAGCGGGGGCTGAACGCGGGAGGCAGAGGCAGAGCGGGAGCTGAACGCAGGAGGCAGAGGCAGAGCGGGATCTGAGTGCTGGAGGCAGAGGCAGAGCGGGAGCTGAACGCGGGAGGCAGAGGCAGAGGCAGAGCGGGAGCTGAGTGCAGGCGGCAGAGGCAGAGCGGGAGATTGCCCATGCAGAGGCTCCCGTGTGACAGTCACCATCTCCTCGCTCCAAATGCTCCTACCATAGATGCCCAAGTGCCTCGCCTCTTTTGTAATCCTATACTATCTCCTTTTCATTTTCTGATGTCCGCTTTGCACTCTCAGACAGCGGAGGAACCTTTAGACCTCGTCCCCTCGTGCCCCTTTGCCTCCATGCTTAGTTCATTAAAGCCACAGTTTGGGCAGTAAACACCTGTAAAGTGGCTTGTTGTGTGATCAAGCAGGGTACCACTGCCCAGCACAGAGGTCCATACAGCCTCCCACCTTTACAACAATCCAGCTTCTGCTGAGTTACTCAGTGCTTCAGGGCAGACAAAGAGTCCCCTGACCGCCAATGACATCATTTCACACACGCACTCGACACTGCGCCGAATCTCTGAAGTACAGTTTGTTTCACCACAGTGCTGTAAAGTTTTTGTTATGTAATGCAGCCCACACCGGATATGGCACAGAGCCCCATTAAAAACATTGTTAAGTGTTACCATGGGCTCCCTCGACTCATCCACACTGGCATGCATGATTTGTTCACATGGAGGTTTGCACCTGTACCCCTATGATCAAACACCACTAGTTTATGTCCCCTGACCCTCTCCAGGAGCATTTTAAATCAAACATTCTGCGCTTCAGGGCTCATGGAGGGAAAGCAGGTCACCCATGCCACACAGCTACAGCGATGCTCGAACCCACACCACTGGCTTACAAGCCACACTCCCACAACTTAAACATGTTCAAGCAGGGGTGGCTTTTAACACAATTTTGCTTTTTTTCCCTGAAGCTGTGAAATCTGACGTAAAGGAGGTCTATCCAGAGTATGATGCAACAGGACACCTTGGATGCGTGTACAGTGCACTGTACAGTGCTACCTTTTTAACACCTTTACCCGCAGAAATGCTGCTTTCCTTAAACTATGTTCAGTGGTTGGTTGTTAGGTTTCTGGGGGCCCTGACTATCCTAACATAGTATCTGGGCCTGTCGAACTGAAATGTCCACCATCCAAGAACACCAGCAGCAGTACCCAAGGTCTGCAAAAGAGCCCAAACTGGATACAAGACTCACCAGCCATTTACAAAGATTAGTCAAGAGCGCAACACAACCCAAGCACTGGAGCAAAGCGACCGCCCCCCCGCAAGTGGGGATGGATTTCATTAATTACTCCCCATAATGTGAAGCCCTGGATGCCGTTGCTATGGGAGCCAGCATCCGGTGCGTGTCACCCCCGACAGCGCAGAGTGGCGTGGTGCCTGGCGGATAAAGCCAGCTTTGTGTCTATAAACACACCAAGATAGGTCCACTTTCCCTGACATTGTCCCAGCAGCGCCTGCTTTGCGTCTGACCCACCGTTTGGACACACTAAAAGGCCGGTCCCTTCCCCTGACAGTGACCCCTCACAGAGGCACCGCCCGCCCGCCTGCCTCACCTCCTCCAGGACGCTGACGGTGTTACGGCAGCTCTGCAGCCGGGTGGTGAAGCTCGACGTGGTGGGGGAGTTATAATCCTCCGTGGTCTCCGAGAGAAACTCGGACACCGAGATCTGGTCCGGCATCCTTCGGTGTGGGGTGGCCCGATTCGGGATGGGGAGAAGAGAGTGAGGTCAGGAAGCCCTGAACATCCAAAGCAGGCAGCTTTACAGCGGCTCTCGAAGCGGAACCGAGCCTGGACCGCCGTCCCCTCGCTGAAAGCAGACTCTCTGCCCTTTTTCCGCACCGTCGCCCGATTTCACTCCGAAAACTGCGAATTATTTCCTCAGCGCTGCGACCACACGCTGCAGAGCGGAATAAAATGTCCTCATCACGCTGAAACGCGCCTGTTTTCCGTGGTTAAAAGACGGCTTTCAGCTGACGGGCTACCCCAATCCCAGCCTCTCCCTGCTGACGATACCCGCCGTCTGACACTCGCTTCCACACGCAGGCAAACTGCCCCCCTCCGGGCCTGTACACCCACCCTTTGCTAGCGCGCGGACGCTCGCGGCGACGCTCTGCGCATGCGCCGGGTGCGCCCCCGAATCTACGAACGTTTAAGCTGCAGATACCCCGGGGCTCTTGCTCAGATGCCCCAAAACATCATCAGCTGAAAGTTCCGCCTGTACCCTCACATGCGAAGCCGTGTAGTATTTGTATTATTTTTGTTTCGTGGATCACCGACTGCAAATTATGCGGTGCCTTATGATTAAATAGTAACTACACATCGAAACCAACAGAAAACATTCACTAACCAGTTCGGGACCATTCTTCGCATTGCAACGTAGTTCTTACTCAGGAGCACTGGACTGTTAGTAATCCGTGCGATTTTATAGCAAAATATTACGACGAGGGTTTATTTTAAATACGTATACCTGAGAATTGCCTCGGCTTTAATAAATACGATTAACTGAAACATTGCAAAAAAAAGTACCGGTTTACATCGAATTAATAAGAGGCGATGCCTCTGCGTTTAAACATCTGGATGTTGACGTAACTTCATTGACGGATCGCCATCGTCTCCGTGCGCGAAGTCCGTGCAGTAATAGCGCGCCCTGCTTGCCATTTGGTATAACTTCGTCAGACCTTGCGCTAGCGGAATTTAAATTCTGCAGTGTGTTCACTCCGTGAATTTTTTTGAGGGACAGGTGCTCAAAGCCTTTACACATACATTAATCAGATTCGTAATTGTTTTGATCATTTACACAATCATATGCAACGCAATACCAAACGTTTGCTGAATGTGGCATTCAAGAAAATAGGAGGAAGGTCCTTAATGGAGCACTTACGGGGAAAAGTTGGACAACCGGGAACATGAAGATACTCAAAATCTTTTTAAAACTTTAAAATCACCTTAAAAACCGACCTGAACAAAATAATGTGAGCGTTTGCTGTGCCAGATTTTTACACACCAGTCTACTATACAACACGACTAACGCTTTTCACGTATAGGCCTATAATCCAAATGTAACAATGTTCAAGTATAATTTCCCAAAGGAAAACGTGTATCAGAAATGGACAACATATTCATTAGAATAACATTTTCCAACTCCTTCAACTGCCTAAAGAAAGATCAGTTGTGGAGCCTCCCGAGTCCAGAGGAAAGGAGCGATACTCGTGGGGAAATAGGGAGCCGATGAAGTCGAAGAGCGCTCAAACAGTTAAACGGTTAGTTGTGGGCAGTGGTGGCTTAATGGTTAGGGAAGCGTACTTGTTAATTGAAAAGATTACTGATTCGAATCCCCGATCAACAATTGGTACCACCCCCATGCACTGCTCCCCGGGCGCTGAATTAGCTGCTCCCTGCTATGTCACATGTGGGTTAAATGCAGAGGACACATTTCGTCGTTGTTGTGCTGTGGTGTGTCAACAATGATCACTGATCTTCTAATTCACAACTAACGGCACTAAGAAATATATTCAAAGCATCGTCTGGGTGACAATCGCATTTTTGGGATTATTATTTCAGGTTAAACTAAGGATTTATGAATTTTCAGTTTAAGTGGCAATCTTTCAAAGATTATATAATAATATATTAGCATCGATTGACATACATCAATATAGACTACGTCTCTAGCTCACTCTCACCCACAACACCGGCTCCTGATCGTTTGCGGCAGAGTTCCGGTTTTCATTCCCGTTCCGCAGTTATTTTCAATCACGTCATATCTCCAGGAATTTTGTGATGCAACAACTTGGTGTAAAACTGATCTTTTAAAATAAGTATTATCCTTCCATACATATATCCCTCCGTCTCCTAGCCGCTTATTATAAAGTACATCTGTTGTACACAGCGTGTTGCGTTTCGCCCATGCAGCCACCCATTTCCTCCAATTATACTAAGCCGGGCAAATTGAAACTGGTGTTTCCATAGAAAATAGGAGCTGCAAAGAAAGGAGGATCATTCAGGGCCATAAGCAGACAGCACTGGGAAGAGCAGGTGATCGTTTTTTATTCTCAAAGGAGGAAAGAAAGAGCTTTTTCTGGAAGAGACACCACGTACACAGACTGCGCCTGGAACTCCTGCCAAAAGTATGTAACCTAACGGTGAGGCAGGAAGGTACAACGAATTTAGAGACACCGAGTCATGTCGGAGGTGTTAACTGAATGAGCAGTGATTAATTATGAATACAACTGATTGTGAAGTAATGAGAATTCTGCGTCTGTTTCTTTAAAGTCATAAATAAATTACCTCTTTAAATCGCTCATGACAGGGAATCTGTTTACAGTCCAACTAAAATGTTTATCAAGGGGATGGATATCAAGACAAATATAACATAGCATTTGGCGCAATGGAGCAATAAGCACACACACATACAAAATAGACAAATTAGAGATGGCAACTGGGTTAGTTGCGTGTTTTCGGGTCTGTGGTAGGATTCCGACACAGCAAGGGGAGAGGAGACATTCAAATGCCTGGAAGTGTGAGGAAGCAGCGCTACCCAATGAGTAATCGATTTACATGTTATATTTTTATTGACATAATATTGACATTGTTCGCGACGCAAACTATGCGTGGCGTCTGATGACGTCCTCCTAAAGACGCATCAATATCGTGTAGGCTGACTGATTAAAAAAACACTACATTTCCCAGAATTCCCACCTCCGGTTAGTGTGAGTCATTTCCTGTACGACTTGTATAGTCCAGGAAGTGTGAAGCTAAGTGGAAAGGACCGAAATTGTTTGCCATGCACCCTAAAACAATAACAGTAAGTAAACCTAAACCATTTTGAAATTATGTTTTATTTCGTGTAACGTGTGCGGAGTTGTGGTGGCGCGGTTAAGGACCTGCAGGTTACTTTTTATTGCATCTGGTTCGTGTAGCTGTGCGGATGGGAGGCTTTCCTGGGGAAACTGGTTGACTAGCCGTATGTAAACATGGTGCCTGCTAACCTGTTTCCCCAGTAGGGCCGCGAGGGCTGTTTGTGGGCCTGGGTGTCCCCGCAGCACTCCACTTGGGTGCTGTTATAGCAGATTCCGTGTGCGGAGACGGCCTCGTGTTGGGGTTTCAGTCGCGGACAGAGAGGCCGGTGTGTCGCTGCGAACGCGGGCTACTGTGCCTCTGTACGCCGCGCTGCTCCTTGACAACCATGGGAGCTCCTTTAAAACCGTGATTTTCTTTGTTTTTTTAATGACATTTAAAGGATAAGTTCACGGAGAGAGTGAATGTGAAGGTTTTGCATTGAGCGAATTAA
>JAODJU010000081.1:7832238-7844115 GCA_026776725.1 Gnathonemus echidnorhynchus
TGTCATGTCACACCCCTGCTTGCCTTCACTGACTCCCTACTGGCACTTGCATCAAGTTCAGATCCTTGGTGCTGGCTCCATCAAAAGGTTCCTCAAGACCCATGTCCCATCTCACCCTCTTCAGTCAGCAGACCAATACCCAGACAGTTCACTAGGTTGATTTCCAGCTGATGGAATGACTTGCTGAACCACATCCAGTCATCACATTCCCTCTACACCTATAGGAAGCGGCTCAAGACCACCGGTTCTAGAACTACCACTGCTAGCCTAGAACCTCTCCATGTTCCCCGAATGCTTTTTAGGTTGTATTTTTTGCTCATTGAATAGTTGTATTAAAAGTTATTGGCTTGTAAGAAGTTGTTGTGTAGCTCCTGCTCTGATCCTGCTTACACTCGTACCTGGACATTCACTGGAAGCTCAGCCTAGCTGCACTTATGCCTAGTCCACTCCGTGACAGCATGTCTATTTGTAATGTGCTGCATGCCTCACTTGTATGTCGCAGACAAAAAAAATAAATTAAATTAACATTTTAAATGGAAAAAACTACTCCTGACTGATTCCCATGTTCTTTGCCCATTCATAAAAAAAGAATGGTACCCTCAGAATTGGGTGGTGATCACTCAGCGACGTGATGATGCTGAAGAAGAAGACCTCAGCCAGCAGATGTGTCCTCAGAAGGTGGGAGATCAGCTCGTGCACGTAGAAATCAGAGTTACGGACCCAGATCTTTGCCAGTAGCCAGGCCTCAGGCTTGTCGTTTGGAGTGAAGATGGGGTTCTCTTTACCGGGCTCCTGTTTCAACTGCGGAAATACAGAAAACAAGTACCATTCAACACTTCACACAAACACACTGCTAGATGAACCGTGTTGCCATGGATACTGCAGTACCTGGATAGCAATGGGCATCAATCCCTCGTCCGTCTCCTGAAGCAGCACGATTGGTGCAGCTAGATGCTGCTGATGACCATCAATGGCGCCCTCTTTGACATCATCAAGCAGCTTGTAATCAACCATATAAATCTTCCCATTCTAAGCAAACAAGACCAAAAATATCCATGAACACATCCAAGTCCTACCTTAACTTCAAGAATTGGATAAGTTTCCCCTGCTTTTAAATTAAGGTCCATCCCAATATAAACAACCAACATTAATATGATCTGTTCTAGCGAAGATGCATCACATTAACAAACAAGCACATAAATGCCTTCAATTGAAGGGCCCACCTGGATGAGCTCTTTGATGTTAGGATACACTTTTGTTATCCCTGGAATTTTCTCAGGGATTTCAGTGCACTTCTCAATCATTCCTGGGTTACATCCATTAAGAAACTGGCTCCCAAAAAAGGAGTCATCCTTCCAGTTCTCAGAGATGTACACTAGGAGAAAGACACAGGTGCTTAAGGCATGAGGACCCTACACCCTTCAGCAGAGCGTAAGGCTGAGGACCACAAACTCATTAGGTACTTTCACACCACAGGAACCTTTTCTGGAACCAGAACCTTTTTACAGAACCAGGGACTTCATTTAAGTAAATTAAGCCCCTAGTTCCCTTGATTTTGCCCTGACCTGGAAATACTATGTTGACAGAGTATATGATTACAGCTTTCCCCTCTCTCAGGGCTCATTTGGGCTTAGTTTTCTGGACAAATTGAAGTTGGTGACCCTGTGTAACTGAAGTGAACCAGTCTTTACTCCACTCTGTTTCTAGTCTGTCAGAAGATTCTGTTCACCAATCCTCTGCATTTCAGTCCTTGAATTTTGTATCAAACTCAGTCTAATAATGATATGATACCCTTGTTCCCCAAGTCTGGAGGAGCAATATTTTTAAAACTACAAAAATGATGATACCTTAAATTTACCATAAAACTTGACCTACCTGCTCTTTTACTTGGAAATAAAAACACTCTTTTGATGTCATCAATCTTACTCCATGTGCGGCCAGAATTACTAAGTCTTCTTAGCAAAGTCTGAATGGTCCTTTAGCAAAGAGAAGAGAATATTACCATGGCAGCTAACAAGCCAAAAGAGGAAAGTGGAATGTTAAAAACAGATTATTTTTGAAATAAATACCAAACTGTCACAGGCAACTGTGAATGTCTGATTAGGACACTGAGTTCAGTTTTACATACTGCAATTTGTAAACTCAGCACTTACACAGCCATGAAATTGTTGGATAGTGTCAGAAGTTTGAGGGGGCCAAACCACAAGTTCTCTGGTATCGTGAGGAACTGGCTTTCATTGACATAGCTTGGAAGGCCGCTTGTGTGGACGGCGCTGTGAAGAGTGGAAATCGGCTCCATTAAATTTATACCCTTAAAGTGTATTTCACTGCATACTTTCTATGAATATACAACAATCATTATGGTTTTTACAGGGAGTTACATTTTCCACTTTGATATCTTAAAATATATATATATATATATATATATGCAAAAACAACAAAGCAAATAAACCAACAAAATGAAGCACAGCAAGAAATACTCACTTTAGTGGTCTGGACATTTTTCCCACACATATCCTGAAAAATAATATTACATTAAACTTGTGAAATACAACGATAAAATCAGCTCCAAACAGAAACTTGACTGCAAAGATTTTGCAGCATATCACTCTCTCCTGAGTTTGCATGGACTTTCCACTTCGCGGGGTGGTGTGAAAGTGCAAAGCTGTAGGAAACTGCAGCCACATCCACTTACAGAAGGAAACGGATCAGACCATTGAATGGGTTCCATGGGCTCTTGTTTTGGCTGTACTGAGGAGATGTGGGCACTCTACAACCTGCGTGAAGAACACAGGAAATTAAAGGGGCTTAAAATTTGTGAAAGAGCCAAAACTCAGCACTATGATTCATCATCACCCGAATGTACACAGACTGATGCACTTTGGCATCAGTTACGTTGCTGCTGCATGCGCGGGATCTCAGGCTGCTACAAGTGTGAAACACGCTTTATGTCATCTCAATTGCTAACGCTATGTATTCAGAACAATTAGACATTAATTGAAATAGGGAATCACTGATAATAAACAGTGTATCTGCTTATGACAACCATCGAAAACACTGAAGGATCCAAAATGAAATTTTCACTATGCTATGAAGCCACAAAGAATGCAAGATTTTGCAAAGGTTACAGTTACGCTGTTATCACACTGTGTGATGCGTGTGCTTTAGGGGGAACTTACATTACGGGCCGTTACTGTTATTCAGAAAGGTGTTTTGGACAGATTCCGGCAAGTGGTATACAATGATAATTTATCATGACCATTTGCAATTGTACACGGTAAGTATTTCAGGGTTATTGAAAGAATCTCGATACACTACTTGTCACTGTTCTTCTAAATGCCAGAACAAAATCGACAAGTGCCTGGTGAGACCACATGATGCCACATGATGTCTGTGTTCGGAGGCTGCCACAGTACTACAACAAAAACAGACCAATGTAAAACAAGGCAATTTAACCATGCATTACATCTCAGCGCTGTTGGTATATCTCCAAAAAGCTACTCACAGGTGAAAGAAAAAACACAACCCTTTTATTTCTTTTGGTTGATCAAAGGGAGAGCCTATCCCAATCCGGGGAATAACAACTCATCTAACAACTTACACAACTCTTCTTATAGATATTTGATCATCTTTTGATTAATCAGAAATTCACACTTCATTGGTTAGCCTACAAATAATTTAATACACCCCTAGCACACCCTCAATCCACATTACACATTTCTGATTGGTGTCCCGAAAGTTTCTTAAGGTAGACCTTACAATTGACGTAGCATTAAGTTGTCTCTTAACGTTCCAACGGGTTTTACGAAATATTCTTAGCCAAGAATACCTTCCGTAAGATATTCTTTTGTAAGGTTGGTCTCAGCCTCTTAGCCGTCTCTTATCACTGTTGTTGGCTCATACTGCTTATTTAAAATAAAACTAACATTGTTAAGGGTACAGTTTCACAACTAAACGCTTAAAAAAAAAAAAAAAATCTAGTTCATATGATAAATTATTTTGTCTGATACATGACTACAATCTTCGTTAGGTTTCGTCCTTGCACTCTGAATGCACAGCGAATTGGACTCAGCAATGTGTGGATTCATAGTGAACCACATGGAACGCAGTGTTGATTATGTATTTATTAACTGGAAATTCTTTCGATATTGGGGTGGGAGCTTTCCCCCAATTTCCGACGCCGGAAATGCACACACACCTCTGTAAATGTGCCAAAGTCTCAGTATATCACAGTACATTACCCCCCAAAAAGCACCATAGTCAATACTGAAGCACAGTCTAAACATAGGAGAACGTCCTAACACAACTTTTCTTTTGGCTATTGTGCTATTGCTCCTCCCAATATCAATGACATGCATACATAATGGTGCACGCAGGTGTTTTATAGAACAAATAAAAATAAAATGGTGATACTACAATCTCGAAAGGCGGGTTCATGCACCCCTAATTCCAGCACACCTAAGACGATAGAAAGTCACCTACCTTCCATTTTATTCACCAATTTGCTCCTCTTTGTTGAATCCAGCGCCGAAATAATTCCACCTAAGACAGAAGGCTTGGACTGAATTCACCTGATGTACTTTGTGTATTAGTGTTCAAACTGACATGTGATATATAGTGTACATTTGGGTAAAAATATTAACAATTGCATGTGTTGTATTTGAGCTGATACTGTGGAAGGACAAAGTATCATTTACAAAGCATTTACTTTCCGCAAAGTATTTTTATACAGGACCAGAGGTGTTTTTCTTCTGCTGTCAGGGGCTCTGGAGCTCTGTTGCCCCTATCATGAAACAGGATTTCTTGCTTAGCTGGATAACTTGACAGATTTAAAGCACCCCAGTGTAAACAGATTTTTGTTCATTCACAATGAGCCCAAAACTACCTTAACTTGTGGGATTTATCTGACTAAGCAAGAAATCTTCCTTTGTGATACAGACCCCTTGACTCCACAACTGTACAGAAAAATAACCCCCAGAAACAGAATCCATCACAGAAGAATATCAAGAACAGCGTCAATGCTCTCTCTGAAACACTGAAAAGGTTGGGGATATAGGCTGCAATTTTTTTTAATCTGTGTACAGTGGTACCCGAGTTCTCAAACCCATTAAAACTGGAATTTCTTAAAAGTCGAACCAGCCAGTTCGAAAAAAAAATTACCCAGAACTCGATCTGAATCTCAGATCACTGACACCATGAAAGCAGACCTAAGAACTTTGTACACGCGGGGAAATGAGTCACGCAGCACGTCTCTCAGCAGAAACAAAGAGTAACACTTCAATCTCAGCCTTGCATTCGCTGTGATAGCATTGTGCATGTTTACACTAACTGAATACATATATTTAGACAGTAAAAATAGACAGCAACAGTAATTATGTAATAAAATACATTTAAAAATAAAAATCTTATAATTTTAATATTAATAAACCATTAATACATTTAATTATAATAATATTGTCGTGCCCAGCGGGGACGGAACGGAGACAAAGGCGCAGACGTCAGGGTATTAGGGAATACAGGTAATTACAGGTAAGGCAGGCAAAACGCAGACGGACAATACAATGACCGGACTGGGGAAACAAACTGAAACGGACAAAATACAGAGGACTAATGACAACCAGAAAGAGCTGATCACACGGGGATTCCACACAGGGTTAACAGAGGGGCTTGGCACACGGAAAGAGCGGATGATCGGGGCATGACTTTTTTTTTTTTTTTTTTACACTTTACACATTGGATACATTTAGTTTCTTACTTTAAAAATTACCGTTTTGATAAATGTGCTTAGATGTGTTTAGTACAGTGTATGCTTTTCTTGTTTTGTCCAGTTCATTTTGTGTTTAAATGCTTAAAAAAAAAAAAAAAAAAAAAACATTTGTGTTATTTTTTTGGGGCTGGGAACCAATTAATTGGTTTTCCATTATTTGTTTTGGGGAAAAGTCGATCAGGACTCAAACTTTTTAGGATTCGATCTGGAGTTCTGAACGGATTAATTTCGAGTTCTGAGGTACCACTGTAGTTGGAAATGGGATCACAGTTACAGAAGCCCTCATGGGTCAGTTCTTTAGGTTCACAAAAACATCACAATTGTATGATCTTACAGACATAAACAAGGTTGACTTACAGCAATGATGTTTGGCCAGTGACATGAGGGAGAAGGTGTTTGCTGAAAGGAAGATGGTTTATCAGAACTTAGAAAACCTCCATTTACTGAATGACAAGCACTGGTCATGATACGCTATAAAGATCAAACATACAATCAAAGGTCAGATAACTGACCACAGGGAAGACAACAGATTAATAATAAAATGTCAGTTTCTAATGCATTTTGTATCGTTCTCCATTTTACAATATTTCTGCTTTGATCTAATATTCTCATATTGATAGTAATACCAACACAAAGCGATGGAAACTTTTGAAGTTAAAAGCATCATTTACTGGACTCCAGCCAGTCATGAAATATCAGCAGTGAAATAACATACAGTCAGCCCTCCATATCCCCAGGTTCCGCAACTGCAGATTCAACCAAAGTTTCCGGGGAAAAAAATTCAATCCAGAAAAATTCTAAAATGAAAACCTGAATTTCCATTCAAATTTCCATGTGTGGTTTTGGATGTTGGTGAGTGTTAACCACTGTACTGTGTATGTGTATGGGAGAGAGAGAATGAATTAATATTTTCTGTATCTATAAATTATTTTTCTATGGTAATTCAATACGATGGCTGCATCTGTACTGAACATGTACAGTTTTTTGTCATTATTCCCTAAACACGGCATAGCAACTATTTACATAGCATTAGGTATTCAAATCAAAAAACTTTATTTGTCCCCGAGGGGCAATTTGAGGCACGTAGAGCAGTGTTGCACAGACACAGAATCTAAAGATAATTTAAAGTATATGAAAGGATCTACATATTACAGCATTTAATCTGACGGATTTTGAGAATCTGTGGATTCTGGTAACCAGGGGGCGTCCTTTAGCCAATTCCCCATGGATACCAAGGGCCGACTGTATAGAGTTTTAACATGGATCAGACATACTTAAATTCTGCGACTCTGCTTCTTGGGAAGGTGCACCTAGAAAAAAACAAAAATTAAAATTCATTAGATAGTTGACTAAAATTATTTCCTCTAAGACCATGGTGTGTTTCAACAGTTTAGTGTTTAAACTTACTGAGAGGAGGTGAAGCCCAGCCAACTAGCTCTAGAAAAAAAATTGAAGTCCATTAGAAAGTGACAGACATTTCCCTCAACAAGCAGAGAGAACCGTGTTTATCAAGAGCCATGTCTCACCATCCATACAAAATTTAACACAGTGTGATTCAGACACTTCCGACTGTCACCTGCTGGCTCACATCCTGCAAGCCTTGGAACAACGACACCGACTGTCATACCAACACAAACGTGAGTGCAGAGTTATAAATTGTCACTTACGCTGGAGATTCCTTTTCTCTGCCATCCCCTCCTTCCTTGTCTGCTTATCATCTTCCCAAGGCAGCTTTCCTGGAACAGAAAGTTTAACTGAATCATTCACATCCATCCACACATCTTCTAGCTGCTTACTTTGATCGCGGTTTCAGAGTAAACAAATCAGAAAACCATCACAACATAAATAGAAAATATTACCTTCTAGCCTATTTACAGTCTGCTATGCGTTTAATGACACCCCTTCATCATGGTAAGAACACAGCACTTGCTGTTCTGCATAATGTTTAAGATGTATAAATTATATACACAACATCACCTCATGCGTCACCACTTGCCACTTTTTTGTATATGTTGGATATTTTGTTAATTTTTATTCTTATTGTCTGCACTTTATATTTATATTTATCTGCACTTTTTTTACTCTTTCTTTCTCTTTTGCACAGTCTTTGGATCGGTCAGGGTTCATTTCACTGCATGTTGTACCCGTTATAACTATGTATGTGACAAATAAAGAATCTTGAATCTTACAGGCTTACACAGCATGTCAAAAGTTTGGACACACCAAGCCTCGTACAAAGGAGAGTGACGCATCACATGACCTGGCCACCTGACCTATCCCATCTCCGCATGATCCCACTAACAATTTATCATTCAATGAAATGTTTAGCGAACGTTACGATTAAGGTAGGCTATGGAAATGTTCAAAGTGTCCAGTTTTCCCAATGCTCCCAGAATGTTATCCCACTACTACAACCAGGCACAGGGTGGGATTATGCCCCAGACTAGCCCATTTTGTCTTCATTCAGGGGGAGCTTAGATAAATACTACAGTTCAAGTCTTATTATCCTGATAAAATTATATTACACAATTTTCTACCTTCTTCCTACCATTTACCGTTTGAGCAACTTCCAATGATTAGCAATAACAAGCGACTAGCGGTGACACCTCCACAACCGCGCACTGCGCTCACTCAGTTCTACAAACCCCATTACCAGAAAAGTTGGGATACTTTCTGAAATGTAATAAAAACATAAATTAACCTTTATTCAACTGACAAAAGTTGTACTGACCGAACTAACTCGTATTTTGTAAATATACACAAAGTTATGACTTGATGGCTGCAACACACTCAGTTTGGGAGATAGAAAATTGCACAGACTATTCCAGTAATACCAGTTTGGAAGACTAAATTAAAGCCTGCAGGTAAGGTATCATGATTGGATAAAAAGGTAGCATCCATCAAAGGCTCAGTCTTTGCAAGCAAAGATGGGGCATGGATCACCCCTTTGTGCCAGAATTTGAGAGAGAATTGTTAGTCAGTTCAAAAAGAACATTCCTCAATGCAAGAATGTAGAGAATTCGGGTATTGCGATATCTACAGTGCATAATATTGTGAAGAGATTGAGAGAATGCAGGAGACATCTCAGTGCCTAAAAGGCAAGGTGGGAAACCACTGTTGAATGTGAGTGATCTTCGAGCCCTCAGGCGGCACCGCCTAAGATACCATTATGCCACTGTAAGAAATATAGCTAATTGATTTCGGGAGTGTTTCGAAAAACCATTGTCACTTAGGAGTCCGTCGTTGCATCCAAAAATTACGCAAGGAGGAAGCCGTACATTAACTATGCAGAAACGCCGAGAAGTTATATGGGACCAAGATCATCTCTGATGGACTGAAAGAACCATGTGCTGCGGTCAGATCAGTCCACATTTAAGCTTGTTTTCGGGGAGAAAAATAAAAAAATAAAATAAAAATACGGGCGCCGAGTTGTACGCCACAGATAAAACCGGCCATCTAGATTGCCATCTGCGATAGGTGTCCCTCGCGCGCGCCGGGAGAGAACTCACCGGTTAACATTCGAAAGCATTGCAAAATTTTAAACTTGTACTTTTTTTGTTTTTAACAAACCGGCACTTTTAGAAGATAAGTATCTTCTGCACACACTTCGCACAATTGGCCTAAGATTATCTTATGTGAACAAGAAATTAACCAAAATATGGTCACCAACCCTGCCCCTGAAGATATACTTTCTAATTTTCCATTGTACAATTAATGACCACTTAATGTTATGCAGTGTCCCAAAATACACTGCTTAAAGCACAATATGCTTGACGTGATCGAGTGTTTAATTTAGTTTTAGAGTTTTATAACGGAAGACGTTAGCTAAAATATTTAGGCCTATTCCGATGAAGACTAAGTTGCAATTAACTCTAAATCCTGAACCATCTCCTTACAGCTGAAGTAGCCTATGTTCATAGCTATTAACAAGATTAAACACTAACAGTGAAAGGGCTTGAATCACAAAAATGATCGGCATCCATCGCGCGGTCTGTGTACTGGACATCAAGACGGATTAAAAACCGCCCGGCTTGCTTTTGTTAAAACATATTACAGCCGCAAAACTGAATATCGAATATGAGGTTAACTTTATCGCAGAGTAATAAGAATGCCCTTGTAAGACATTCTAAGATTGCAGCAGAATTTTATGATGTGTCCGCGTTACATGTTCACAGAAGTGAGCTCAATACTCTGATGATCTTAAGTGAACAAGATGTCTTGTGCGTACAACATATTATCTTGTTCGCCCAATATATATTATCTCAAAGTTTGAAACACAGCCAGTCGGAAACCATACTGAGCCTACAAAGTCCCAGTCTTGTGCGAACACACACATATATAAATCAAAATTTCCTGATCCTGTGTGAAAGTAGCGGCAGACTTTCACACTACATACCTGAACCTTCTGCTATGGTTTCCTTCGTGTTGGAAACGTTTCTGAAGACCGGAAAGTAGAAGACAGATCCCAAGCTCTCCACCTCAATGTATTTGCAGTAAAATGTCGTGAATATCCTTTTAATAAAAGATGCTTGCCGTCGGATGATGATCTCTTGTGGTTCTTCATTAAACTCAATGGCCTTTGGGAAGGAAAACGCAGCATAAACCACATAATAAAAATAAATCTATATTTTTATATATCAATATATTAGTAAAGGTTTCATAAGTTATAAGCATGTAAATTTTCATATGTTTTGTATCAAACTCACTGTGCCTTGTTTTGTAACTTTGACCTCTCCAGACAGCCATTCTCCATTTTTCAGCTCAATATAAATGTCCTGTGCTGCAGCTTCGGGTTCGATCCTGATTGAGTAGGACATGACTCAATTTCTGGTCAACATCAGCCTTCTCAGCAAACAAAGCTGTAATATGGAGACTCCCAAATCACACGAAGAGCGATTCCTTCAACCGACGGCTGTTGCAGCTCCTCGGCCCAAAACTGGGGTTTATACTGCAACCTGACTATATAGCAGGTGCCCAGGATCTGGCCCACGAACTGCACACCAATCAGAATGAGGGTGTGGCCCAAGTGTGGCAAAGACACTACGAAGCGGTGTATTCTTAAAAGTACGACTCAGGGGTCTCATTTATAAAACAGTGCAAAAGACTGATACTAAAACTATACTTAGGTACAAAAGCCGAAAATGACGTACGCAAAAAAAAAAATCAGATTTATAAAACCGTGCGCACGCACATTTGCGAGCAATGTTCTCTATATAAATCACACTCTACCTGGAAGTGTGCGCACGTGGATCAGCCTCATATTCCGCCCTCGCCCATATTTGACCATAAATGGTCAATGCAAAACACTATATGAATATTGATGCGTACAAATAAAGCCATAAATTGTCAATGCAAAACAACTCATGAATATTGACGTATACAAATTAGGTCTAAGATAAACGTTTACTAATTATGGCAACCGACTGAAAGTGCAAGAAAATCCAGGTGCTTGTGGGTGAGGTGGTGAGTAGAAAACCATTTCGTTTGGTGGTCATAGCAGGAGAGACAAGCAAAAAAAATGCAGCGAGTGGCAACACGTTGCAGATCCTGTTAGTGCTGTGAGCACAGCAAACAAGACAGCACGTGGCACTTAAAAAATCCTTGTGCAGCTTTATGCACTTGCGTGACCGTAGTATTTATATATTTCCAGCAATCAGAGTGAATGCTTCACACTTTGTCCAAATGATCGTGATTATCCAGTCATGGCCACCACTCTAATGTATTCACATGTCAACACCTGCGATGCAGACAGCGCTGATGAAATATATTACAAGTGTAGCTTGGTTTAAGATTTCTTCTTAAGATTTTTTCTTTGGTAAAGTATATGTGCATGTGACGTGTGCTGTGAGGTGAAATTAAATGTACGAGTTATGACGCACAAGCATAAGGCATCATTATACGTGTGATGATGCCACTCATTTTTTTCCCGCAATCTGGCTTCATTTCACCATCTCCGCCAGGGGTATCATTTATAACCGCTGCGTACGCACAAAACGGCACCTCAAAGAGGCGTCCGCAGCTTCCCAGGCAAACTGTCATGCCCCGATCGTCCGCTCCTCTCGTGTGCCACGCCCCCTCATCAACCCCGTGTGGATTCCCCATGTTTACCA
>JAODJU010000081.1:7865625-7925518 GCA_026776725.1 Gnathonemus echidnorhynchus
GGGCAGCTAATTCAGCGCCCAGGGAGCAGTGCTTGGGGGCGGTACCTTGCTCAGGGTACCTCAGTGGTGCCTTGCTGATCAACTACAAGTGTGCTTCCCTAACCATTAAGACACCACTGCCCATAAGGACGACTGTGATGCTGTCTGTCCTGCCATTGTGGTTGTGAATGCTCAGTCCTGAACCTCTGTTCTCTCTACCAGCCCAGCAAGCAGAAGCGGAAGTTCTCCTCCTTCTTCAAAAGCCTGGTAATTGAACTTGACAAAGACCTTTATGGTCCTGACAACCACCTGGTGGAGGTGAGTACTTGGTCACATTTGTCTAAAAAGGAATCTTCATAACCGCTATTGCCTTCGTGACCTACAAAGCATATTCTGAACAAGACTGATCTTAGTTCTTAGAGATATGTCGAGAGATGAATCCAGCTTCATCGTCCACAGTTAATTAGTTGCCATTCCTGAAGTCACAATCTTTGTTTAGTTGTAGTTCCACCTTTTCAGTCCTTTCTTCTATGTGTCCTTAGATCTTCATTTTCTACTGTAAGTGTGGTATAATCAGAATATTGTTGATATTTCTTCCACCAAACTTGAGTCCACAGTCATCTTCCAGCTCAGCTTTTCTTATTATATGCTGTGTATGCAAGTTCAATAGGTGTGGTAGTACTATGGCAATCCAATGATAATACTGTGCAGTCTTATCTAACTGCTTTATAATTGCGGAACCGGTCAGTTACTCAATATTTCCAAGCTTTAGAGACTCTTCATAAAGTCAGTGAGATGCTCTGGTACACCTATTTTCCTGAGGAAATTCCATAGTTTGACAGGGTCAGCTTTGTTGTCAAAGGCTGTGTTGTGATTAGCATTGACTTCTTTCCAGTATTTCAGTGTTTTATTTGATTATCCCGTGTCTGTCAGCAGTGACGTCTCTTGCTCCTTGGTGTACATTAGGGTGGTCCTTAGCTATGAGTCAAATTTTAAAATGGCTGTTTTTCATGCACTCACTCTTTTATCTTGTGATGCATTGTAAGGATGTATTCCTGGCATTTCTTTCATACTTTTACTGATGTTAGAGGCTGCTCAACAAGATCAAAATCCGTACCTGTAAATTATCAAAAAATACTAAATTTCAGACTGAAAATGGCTACAGCAACAAAGAATATTTATTTGTTAACCTGCAAAAAACAGTTTTTTAGAAATAATTAAGAACAAAATAATGTGAATTTGTAATCAACCATCAATAAATTGACACTACAGTCGAATAGTCAAGCTTGTTAAGGCCTAGATGAGTTATCCACTGTCGGTAATACTTGTTAATCTCTTGGGTCATTCATATGATCGTTAGCAAAAATGTGTTAAGCGTCATATTTTTCTTGTGGTGTGGCATCAAGCATGCTCTCTATCATATTTCTTAACGTTTGGTCAATTTAACTAAAAAATGAAATCAAGAATCATGAAATTTGATCAAATGAAACACCGTGTAAAAATTTAAAAATATGCTAAACTTAAATTTGTGACAAATGTGAAGAGTAACAAATCGCATTATTTAAAAAAGTTCTTATTGCATGATTGTTACCTGGATTTTTTTAATTTTTGATGGCCTATTTTTAATTTAAATAAACCAAACATTAAGAAATACAAAAGAGAAAATAAAATGACCACAGAAAAATAACAATCAAATGAATGACATGCGAGATTAAAAAGTATTACTGATGCTGGATGACTAAACTAGGCTTTAGCCAATAGAGCTGCTTCAGCAACCTCGTCAAAAATCGTCAAAAAATTCCTGAAATGTTTGCTTATATAAGATAACAAAAGAACTAATATTTTCAAATTTTCATTTTTAAGGACACCCAATTGTATATCCAACAGTCCTTTTTTTAAACAGGACTTCATGGAATCTATCTAGAATGATCTTTAGTGTAATCTGAAGAGAATTTATGAGACAGATTAAACACTTTCTTTGGTACTTTTGGTACTTTTCTTTGGTAGATCTCCTCCAAACTGTAGGCCGTTATGTTGTTTTTCCATACTTGGTATAATTCTTCTTTAGCTGCTTCTGAGGAGCTGTGCCATTGTGGTTTGTTCCAGTCGTCGTTAATCCAATGCCGCCTCAGTTTTTCCTTAGGAGCTCTGGCTGTGTGCTGTCAGATGCTCTCACAGCAGGTGATCTGACCGCTTTGCCACTTTGTTAAAAGGATGCAGACACAAGCTGGTTTAGGTCCTAGACACTGTGCCAGGTCCTCATGGGTGCAGTCAGCTGGTTCCCCCTCATCTGTTCACCACCGCATTTGAACACTCTCTGCTACTTGCATTTCCACCTATCAGCTGCCAGGGTGATGTCACAATGACCCGATGATAGGGGACTTTGCACTTGCCTTTATTTATGCCAAATGTCCCAAAGTTTTTCACCACCTTCTGATATCTGTGTGTCCGATTAAACTGAGCAGGTTGCCAGCAGGAGAGGTTCTTGCAGTAACTATAGCAGGTGCTGTTAAAGAAACTGCTGGTGTCCAGTGTCTTTGCAAGTGATCCTCCCTAATGAAGCTTTTAACCTCTCCCTTGATACAAGAGATGAATAGCATCAACCTGCTGTGACAGATTTACACGAAGGCTTAACGCTAAAACGCCTTTTTCATCGCTGATTTGAGCGTCCTCCCTTGAGATCTGAAACACCCCTCTGGTGTTGTGACCAGTGATACGGATCCTGACGCGTAGGTCTGTGTTATGCTCTACTTACGCAGTGGCACCGCACCCCAACCACACAGGAGACGGACGGCTTCCAGGTCAAACGGCCGGGCGATGTGAGCGTGCGTTGTACTCTGCTGTTGATGCTTGACTACCAGGTGAGGGCGCAAGAGGGCCTTGGGATTTCCATTTTTAATTTTAATGACTTTGAGTACAGGTAAAAGGGGTCACCTTCACTTATTCTCACTAGAGAATGTCCTGCAGCCTTGGATATCTGCATAACACCATGCAGATAACAACAATCCAAGACAAAGAGGCCTTGCCCACCATTTGCCCAGTGATCTTGGCCATAATTAGTTGCTGCCTTGCACATGGTTCAGTTCCTACTTATTTCAAATATACAGTGGTTTACCCATTACTAAAAAAACATAACCTGGACCCTACAATACACCACAATTATACACCCATCTCCAACCTGCCATTCCTATCCAAATTTATGAAAAAGGTTGTGTGTTTCCAGTTGTCTTCCTGTCTCAGCCAGCATAGCATCATGGAGAGGTATCAGTCAGGGTTTAGGCCTTTACATACTGTTGTACTGAGTCTACACTACTTAAAGTGTCAAATGACCTCTTACTGTCTGTTGCCTCTGGTTCCTCTGCTGACTTGATTCTGTTGAATCATCCCTTTGGCTTTTGACACAGTCGACCATGAAATTCTCCTAGACCGACTCTGTGGAATAGCGATTCAGGGCACTGCCCTAGACTAGCTCATTTCCTGTCTTAAATTTACAGTTAAGATTGGCAATATGTCTTCTTTGGCAGCACCAGTTTACTGTGGTGTTCCTCAAGGATCTATTCTAGGCCCTCTCCTGTTTTCTTTGTATATGCTCCCCTTAGGCTCTGTCTTTCAAAAACATACTAATTCATATCACTTCTATGCAGATGATATGCAGCTTAACCTCCCACTGAAACCTGACAACTGCCCCTCCTTCCTGGCTATATTTAATTGCCTTGAAGATGTCAAAAGTGGATGAGGAAAAAATTGCTCCAGTTAAATGATGACAAAATGGAAATAGTTGTTTTTGCCCCCTCTGCTGCTGGTAATGCCATCATTGAACAGTTAGGCCCCCTCTCCCCTAGTATACAACCTGATGTGAAGAATATTGTGGTTATTTTTGATTCTCCCCTTAAATTTGACAAGCAAATTAGTGCCATTGTCAAGGATAGTGTTTTCAGCTCAGAACTATTGCTAAACTCAAGCCTCTTCTTTCATTGGAGGATTTGGGGAGAGGCAGTCATGCCTTAATCTCCTCCCACTTGGACTATTGCAATTCTCTCTATATACTGTAGGCATTTCTCAATCTTCCCTGTCCCAGCTGGAGGCTTGTGCAATATGCTGCAAGCATATTGTTTTCAAAGCCCTACATGGTCTGGCACATTCATTCCTTTCTAATCTCATTCATTTTCATACACTCCTCAGTTGCTTAGATCCTCTAACCAAATGCTTTTGTCAATCCTAAGGACCAATCTAAAAAGCCCATAATTGTGTAATAGCTTGCCACTCCAGTTTTGCCAGTCTCCCTGCATTACCACTTTTAAATTACGGCTTAAAACTCCTTTTGCTCCTTAGCATTTGGGTCTGTTTGATGTTTTAGTTTTTAATGTTTTAATAGTTTTAGTAGTTTTCATTTCTATTTCTACGTTGTTCATCTGTCTTCATTATTATCAAAATTGTCAATTAAATTAAAATTTGCCGTTATGCATTATTACTTTTAAATCATGTCAATTTACTGTATTTTATCAAATAATTAATTTTATGGTTCAGTATGTCTTTTTAGTTTTAATTCTCTTTTTTGTGCAACACTTTGGTTTAAGGCTCCTGAAGAACTTCGTACTCAATAAAAAGTTAGAAGATGGACAGATTGATAGATGGTCTTGGGGTCAGGCCTTATAGCAGGGGTGGGCAATCTTATCCGCAAAGGGCCGGTGTGTATGCGGGTTTTCGCTGCAACTCCCTAATTATATTATTAATTAGAGGACTGATTGGCTGAAGAGTCCTCACACCTGGGTTTGAACTGCTGACCTACAGGTTATCCCAAAAACCTGCATATACACCAGCCCTTTGCGGATAAGATTGGCCACCCCTGCCTTATAGGATCAATGTCTGTGGCATTACCCTTATGGGCTACCACTCATTCTGGAGCTTTATTTGGTTAATGTGACTAGTCATTCCTGTCTTTCACTAACACACACTCTATCCCCAGTTGGTTTAATTTTATTTAAGATTTTTTTTAATGATTTGTTTGGTGGTATTTAATTTAGATATTGCTAGTAGAGGGTACAAATATCACGGAAGCCCTAAATGCTGCTGTGTCCCTCTCAGCCCCCGCAGTTCAAGCTGGACCCACGTCTGGCTCGCTTGCTGGGAATCCACACCCAAACCCGCTCAGCTATCATCCAGGCCCTCTGGCAGTATGTCAAGACCAACAGGCTCCAGGACATGCACGACAAGGAGTACATCAACTGTGACAAATACTTCCAGCAGGTAAGGTACCCCTTCATGACTCTCACCATCACAGTGGATACAACACAACAAAAGCTGTAGGCGGTGGGGCATCAGATTATCAGTTTAGTTTCAGTTTCAGTTTGATTCAGTTACCCCAACTCACTATGACACCTGCTGCAGATCTTCGACTGCCTGCGTCTCAAGTTCTCGGAGATCCCCCAACGTCTTACCAACCTGCTTCTGCCCCCTGACCCCATTGTCATCAACCACGTCATCAGGTAAGCAGGTCCTGCATGTGACTGAGGTACACAGCTGAATATGGATATGCAGAGCACAGTTACCTGACTGGATTGCATATTGGAGCAGACAATTCAACTTTTTCTGAAGTGAGCGATGATCATGTCCCAGTTGGCACTTCTGTAATGCTCTTCATTAGCATGGCCTAATTACCCAACAATTTTAGGAAAAAAGAAAAACTCTTAATTAATATTGTTTAATCATGGATTGAGGGGCAAATGCTTTATGTATTTAGCACTATGCAGTTTGAAAGCAGTGAAGTTTCCCCTGAGGAAAAGAGGCAGGAGCTTTTGTTCCAGAGAGTTTGGGTAACCTTGGTATAATAGACTTTTATGCATGAATGACATCATAGTCGGAATAAACCATGCCAGGAGTCATTGCCTTTAAGGCTGGATATATATCAATGTTGTAGTGTTATGTTAAGGTGGCACACAGAGTTTTTACCCTGTACCTGACAGTGTGGACCCCAATGACCAAAAGAAGACTGCCTGCTATGACATTGATGTTGAGGTGGAAGATCCTTTGAAGAGCCAGATGAGTAGTTTCCTGCTCTCTACGGCTAACCAGCAGGAGATTGCATCCTTGGACAACAAGGTTATGCAGATTTTTTTTCTCCATGTCTTTAGAATGTGTCTGGTTTCTCCTTGACCTCAAATGGACCAAGGTAATGCATCAGTGAAGTCGGGCTAATCCAGCCTCCTTCGACTAGTCCATAAATGGCTTTGTTTAATGTATTATGACCTTAATCTTGGTGGTGTTTATAGACAGTTCTAAGATGTCTACTAAACATGACCTGCCTTGTCTGTTTACCTGGCTCTGTCTTTCTCTTTGCCTAGATCCATGATACTATTGAATCCATAAACCAGCTGAAGATCCAGAGGGACTTCATGCTTAGCTTCTCCAAGGACCCAAGAAGTTATATTCAAGACTGGCTCAAATCCCAGAGCCGGGACTTGAAGGTGTGTTCAGTGTTTGACTATATGTGAACCACAGAGCCATAATTTCCATCCAGAAAGTTTGCTGCTATGTTGGGTCTTCTGTACAGTGATTCAGGAATCATTGCAGATCTACTGTCACATGTTCAGGGCAGTTCTTTACTGGCTCTGCTTATGATTGGCTATAGGCAATGACTGACATAGTGGGGAGCCCAGAGGAAGAGAGGAGAGCTGAATTCTACTACCAGCCCTGGTCACAGGAGGCCGTTAGCCGTTACTTCTACTGCAAGGTGAGAATCACATGGAACCTAATTAACAGTCAGTGAGATGAGATTAGCTGCTCAGTATGGAGTACAGTTTGTCATCAGGGTTCATCCTGAATTTTCAGTATCCTCTCACTTTCCTCCACAGATCCAACAGCGAAGGCAGGAGTTGGAGCAGACCTTGGCTGGCCGCAACACCTAAACCTGTTACTCATGTCCCCGTCCCACATACTGTTTCTGTTAGACACCAGTGCAGCCTCCACCTCTCTTCATTTGTTGGTCTCCATGTTCTTCCATTGCCTTGACCCCTGGTAGGCAGTATACAGCCACACATTTGGCCTATTTGGCCCTTTTTTGTCCTTGATGAAGTCAGAAGATGACATAATCATTGTTAGATATTCCTGCTGTTTCTCTTATACGCCAGATCCCCACCACAGGCCAGTACCATCCTCTTCCACCTTCAACACATCCAGCCAGCATTTTTTTACAATCTCTTGATGTTTGGCTAATGCATATCTGATGTCTTTTTTTAACAACCACCAGCTGGCTCTACAGCCTGGACATAAACTCTCCCTGGATCTGATCCACTTGGGGGTTCCCAGCTTGGATTGTGGAGGCAAGTGACTTTAGTGACCTCCAGTCAGTGGGCTGCCACCTTCTCAGCCACACTGTCAATACTGAGCCATTCGCACTTGTTTTGCAACCCTGGACTCTCAATGCAATTATTGTTTTAGCCATCATCCAAAAATAAAACACCACTCACTGAACTGTATTTATTGACAGTTGTAATAGCTATAGAAAGATATTCATAGCTTGTTCAGTGGAGCCACCATGCTGTCTGTCCAGGGCTCAAATTCAGGATGATGAGAAGACCTCTTCCCCAGGAGCAGGATTAAATATCCCATGCAATCACATGCAGGATGTCAAGAAGGTTTTGTCAAGCTTTTTGCTAGCTGCACACAATGTACTTCATTCATCACCTTCAGCGTTGACTGTGAGACTGTGAGCTCTTTTAAGAGTAGGTGCTTCTTCAGTGAAGAACTGCCATTTTATTGAAGAACGTTTCTACATAACCACCTGCAGACACACTCAGCTCCTTATGTAGCTTGTCTCCATTTCTTAGCAGATGAAATCCAGGAAGTGGCTCACGATTGAAGTGTAGACCCTGAAATTAACCTGTTTCAAGCTACGTTTTGCCAAAGACATTTCGGCAGCTTATTGATTTGGTTGCAACACGTGTCCATAATTGTTTGTTGATAGTTTGATTACATGTATGTTCAGCAGGTTATTAATTTGATTGAATTGTTAGATGCCCAGTCATTTGTCATTGTATGTTTGTTTGGTCATTCCTTTAGTGCGTCATTTATGTTCGGTAGGTCATTCGTTTAGTGTGTCACTGTATGTTTGTTTAGTCATTTGTTTGGTGTGTTATTGCGTATTTGGTTGGTCATTTATTTCATTACTATCAGAGAAGATGGCATCTAGGTACCCAAAGTAGATATGGACACTGTGCGTATGACATTTATTTGTGTATTTATGTTTTTCTAAAATATTTAACAGACTATTGTTGTTTATTTCATCTGTTATACAAAAGGAAGGATGAAAAATTGTTCAAAATGTCTTTCACTCCTCTGTTGTCATATTGTTTTTATTACCGTTGCTAGTAGGTTTGTTACATACGAATGTATGAAGTAATGTGTTATTCAGACAAAGACCTAGAAGGGTAGCAAATAATGTTTCACATATGAACCTACGATTCTGTACTGAGCGGTTCATCCAATCTGCTAATTGGTTGGATGAGTTGGTAATACAAACTACAACCTTCTTGGTTTACCCTACAAGTAGAGTTGAGAGCAATCACCAGCTAAATAGGACTCACCAGCGAATGTGGTCTAACCACAGATATTTGGAGTATTTGCATTTCCAAGGGTACTTGGTAAAACAGGGAGTTGTTACATGTGTTTGCATGAGGTTCTGGTTTGGCACTAGACTTTGCAGTCCAAATATGTCATGATATTGATTGATTTTTTTGCTGGCATTGCAGTTCAACATGGCATCTAAAGTTCATTGGCTAACTTATTTCCTCTGGTTCAAAATGTCTGGCAGATCCTTGGGCAAATTAGGCTTTGTGTTGAGCAAGGCTTTACTGGTATCAGTCAGAGAGAATACCAGACTGTAAAAATGCAGAACCAGCAAGAAAGACTGGAAAGTGCATCTGCAAGTTGGTGCTCCATTACCAGGGCCCTGCATTCAGCAGCTTATTAATATCAGTGTTTTTTCCAGTGCTTTATAAATGTGTAACCGATGGATCTGTCTGCAACCTTGTGTAGGATGAACAGATGGATGGATGGATGGATGGATGGGTTATATATCTCAGTAAGGTGTGAAGTTGTTGGATGCCCAAAAAGGGCTTTTGTCAACCTGAATACAGATCTTCAAGTAGATGTTCCTCATGCACTGTAGCCAGTTCATCGCTTGTGATCCTTCTTGAGATAGGGCACATCACTTTTGTAGACCTGTCTGATCCTGACTGTAACATTCAGCTATCCTTTTGCAGTCTGCGTGTGGCGTCACATGAATATTAAAACATTCCAGTTCATGTGTGTGGCTCTGAGCCTCACTCGCAGGGATGAACAGATTCTCACACAGTTTCATTCAAATTACTCAGGTTTGTTCCAAAAAGGAGAAAGTATGGAAATGGGATGAAAGAAAAAAGAATGTGATGATGATTTTCAGAGTTTCTCCCAATGGCTTTTGGTGAGCTGCTGGCACTTAAGCCCATTTTACTTTAATTTAGTGAACTAATGGGTGGTGCCTTGACTGTAGCCAGTGTGTGATCTGTTGTTGCTGTCAATCATAACCTTGTACTCTATGTAGAAATGTATTGTTTACATGTTGTATATTGGGGGGGGGCTAGTCTTCAGAAATGGAAAAAAAACCCACCTGTACTATTGTTTGTTTTTATAAGAATCTATGCATGTCGCATGGACGCCATTTTATATTTTTAAAAGGACAAGAACATTTTTAGCATGACTATGAGATGTGAAGATCAGCAAGCCTGACTGAGCCTGAGCCACATGGCAGCTGTGGATTTCCAACTTGGAATCCAGTGGTATTTTTAAGGACTAGCAGACCTCTACACCTGGCCTAAGACGAACATGTTCCTTCCCCGATGATGAAGCCTTTAATATCATCGGGTACTCAGTGACTCATGCAAGTTCAAGATGTCAGGAGGAGCTACTATCCTAACATCTCCTGCTACTAGACCATAGATTTAACTGTTCTGTGTCAGGCTTACCACTCAAGGTTGATTAGACCACCTGTGGTCTGAAGGCCAGGTAACGACGTCCTACTGAAGCTTGAGTTGCATAGTGCAGAGATGTGCTCTTCTTCTTGCTGGTTTCTTGTAGTGTACAGCTGAAAGCATGTAAGACACTGTGTCTGAAAGGTCTTCAGTAATAAAGCGAGGCAGCTTGGATGTAAATAAATGCAGTGTTTGCCAAAGGTAGCAGGTTCAAGCTGAATCAGAAATGTTACAGAAATGGTGGAAGTCAGCAAAACCAGCCATTTGGCTGCTTCACAGGCTAAGCTAGCTTAGCTCCTTTAAGATAGAGGCTAACATACAACCAAAAAAAAAAAAAAACACTGGCCTTGTTTGTGACATGCTGACCTGATGTTTGCCTGATGTTGCCAATCCCCCGTGTCCACTGTGGTCCCTGTTTGAAGGACGCCCGAGAAATATGGTAACGATGGGACTCCCATGTGTTGTCACCAGCTGCATTAGGACATAGAGCACAAGTCCTTGAACTACATAAAACTCATTTGGCTTAACTAGGTCTAGCAGGTTTGTGCAGCCAACTGCAAATACACAGTGGGATACTTGTTTTTTTTTTGTGAGGAGTCATCCGTCACAATCCAGGGGATTTGGGGGAGTGTAACAAAATGGGGATAGTACCCTTCTGTATCCTGGACCCAGATGCCTGACCACCGTTGCTCAAGAACCATTCGTCCTACTTGTGACAAACTGGACATATGCAACATTTCCTCTATGTTTGTACTGTTGTTCTTGAGCCTGATGTTCTGTTTTGTGCTGTGAATTAAATCTCCTTTAAAAAAATATGTGAAATGCGTAAACTCACACACACACACAGCTGGTTTCTTCCAGCAGAAATGGTGTGTGAGGAGACTGGATTGAGGTACCCTTGGGGGGTGAAGTTCTAAGGACGCCACGGTGGCTGGTGCTGGGAACTTACATCCCCCACCAAGCTACTGTAGGTTTCATCCCATAGCCCAGACACATGGGACAGGAGGAGCTGTGACAGCTGCCCTTGGAGCTCCATGCTGGAGCTGCACTGTGGAGCTGGCGGCCTGCCCACCGTTTGCCCTGAGCTCAGCGAGAGAAGCTCAAGCTCTGGATCACAGTGACCCCGATTGGATAGGGAAGACATACCAAGAGGACACTGCTCCTCTGTGCTTTTGTGGGTCTTTGGTCTTCCATTTGAGATGTATCGGCTGTATAAACAAAAGACCCTAAATAAATTCGTAGCTATTCACCCTACATGCACATGGACTTTCAGAAAATCATGGGAGACCCCGGCACAACACACAAATCTGTCTTATACAGCAGGTCACCCGTCTCCTGCAGGCAAATGTAGCTGCTGTCCACATGTCTAATCTGAAACTGGAAGAGTATGGCTTTGGACCGGGTTCACAGATTACAATCACAATGTACTGTATCATATCCATGGGCTCAGAGATTCTTTTAAGTATGAGGTGAGTAATGTATTTGAAATAAGGAAATGTATTTTTTTTTTTTTTAAAGATCTATACAGATGCTCCTCTACTTACGAACTTTCAACTTACAAACTTTCAGACATACAAACAAAGAGGACAAAGTCCAAATTGTGTTCATTGGGCTCCCATTTCCTGTCCGCAACATAAATCATTTTTTCTGTGCTCCAATTCCACCTACTGTAGTACGACTTCTAGCCGCTACTCCCACCACGCAGCAGTGTAGTGTGCGTACTCCCAGCATCCTAGTTATTTATACTTGCATATACCCTTAAAATGATGTTGAATGACGACTTACGGACATTTCAAGTTATGAACGGCCGTTCAGAACGTATCTCGTTCACAAGTAGAGGAGTGATTGTACAAGTAAAATGTACAAATTTTTTGGGCTAAAGAATGTAAAATATTTCAATGAAAGTAGGTACAAGGGGTCTCCTACAAGCCAAATTGATAGCCATTTTAGATGAATTCCTGGTACATTAAGGCATCTCCCCTGTGGTATTTCTGATAACCCTAAAATAATGTGTAAACACACAGAGGACCAGCCTGTTTTCCATCTCCTCAGTTTTAGTAGAATACTAATAATGTGTAACTTGTGCCTTGTATAACCTGAAAAACAGGTTAACACTTATATATACACAGTGATCCCCGCCTACCGCAGAAGATGCGTTCCAGACCCATCAGCGATAGGTGAAAATCTGTGATATAGAAAGACAATATAAACATTTTTATGGTTTAAGCCTTAAAGTACCCCCCCTTTAAACACATGTAAATTTATTAAAACTACACATATGTTATGTGGATGTTGAGCTAAGGATATGACTAACATAAAAAATAATATGTAACATGTATGTATATATGTGTGTGTGTGTGTGTACACATCTCTTTCTCTTTCTGTATACGTAATAGAATATGTAAAAAATAAGAACATTTTAATAATGGCGAGTGAGGACCGCGTAACACTTTCCTTCCCGAAGCATGTCCAGAAGTTTTACCTTCTCCTGAATGGTGCTGGTGCTTAGGCTCATAACTATTAGAAGGCTTAGAAGATACAGGACACTTGGGAGCCATCATAGGGGTTAAAACTAAATGAAAACAATCAGACCACAAGCAAGGTACGAGATATGCAGAGAACTGTGACGGTCGGGGGAAAAGCCACGAAATAGTGGGGGGCCGAAAGCTGAACTGCGATATAGCGGGGGATCACTGTGTATATATATATATCTCTCATTAAGATGTAGATAATGGACATCTCCATCAGAATCCCTGCACAAACCCGAATTGGTTTCCAGTACTTGGAAATAAGTTATCTGCTGACTTTTGACCCTCAGCTGTACACTGGGCTAAGGGTACTCTGCTGTAGCCACAGCAGGATGCAGAAAATATGCAAAAAATAAAATTAAAATAAAAACATAAAACAAGTTATTGATGTGGCAATATTTCCTGAACTTGCTTTATAGATTCCTCAAAGACAGCCCAAGTCAGGTAACATTAATGATGATAATGAGAATGAAATCTTGGCACTTTTCATACATTGGCAGTCCATGAAATTTTTAACGTTTAACGCTGTGTGTGATAAGCTTTATGTTGCTCTGCTCTCTTCTCTACTTGGCAGAGTCTTTTAAGTGCTGTTTGCCTGTTCCTGTTCGAAAAGACTCATAGCCAGGTGGGACCGGGAAGCCAGCCCCTCCAGGTTGCTGAGGACACAGCGGTGGTAGATGTCCTCGCTGAGGCGCGGGTTACAGGCCCGCCTCACGTACTTCTGCACCAGCGCCGGCTCCACGGCCCGAAATACATGGAGTCCGGAGTAGCGTACAAAGACCTCGTAGACGTCCATGTTCTCCAGCAGTTCGTCATTGTCCAAGATGTCGGCCGCCATCTTGGAGCGGGCGGCCATGTAGTCTGCGTTATAGAAGCAGGCTTCCTCGAAGACATGCTGGTCGAAGTGACCATCCCGAAGGCCCTCGGAGGCAAAGGACGAGGCAGCTGCCGATGGCTGCTGGTCACGGTATATGATGGCTGGACTGTACTCCTGGAAGTGGATGGGGAAGAAGACCTGCCAGCTGCTGATGGCGTTCATGCGGCACCGGTTGAGGAAGTCGCCGTTCACCTCCGTCCACACACTGGCGAGAAAGAAGAGAGTGTCCACTGGATGCTTCTTAGAGATGATGTCCATGAGCTTGACCTCCGAGGGTACCTCAGTCTTCACACTAATCCATGGGATCTTAACGTCGCCGTAGCGCTTCTCTACCTCACCAATCAAGGACTTGACCCCAGCAAATACGTCGGTTTGGCTAACTCGGTGGGCATCAAAATGGTCGTAGACGAAGAGAAACGTGAGCAGCACGTTGTCATGGGTGTCCAGAGTGTTCATTGCATACATGTCCAAGAAGTTTCCGACATGCTCCTGTACACGGGCCGTCACGGGCAGGATGACCTGCACACGTGTGGCCTCGGTCACATAGGGCATGGGGATGATCTCGACAGCACTGAGGGGCCGGAGGAGCCCCACACGCTTAGCAATGACTTGGCTGTGGCCCTTCTGGGTGAGGGCCTCAAGAGCCAGATCTAGGGTGTACTCCATGCCACGTGTGGGGTCGAAGCGGCGGTAGCCATTGAGGAGCCGGCGCTTGCGGAAGCGGAGCTGTGGTTGGTAGCGCTCATTCAGGTGCTCCACTGCCGTCTCGAGCACAGCAATCACGTCCGCCTTGTCCACCCCGCGCAGCTCGCACTTGGGAGCGCCGTCAACGCATGAGTAGATGTGTTCCTCGGTGAAGTATTCCCAGTTGATGACCTCAAAACGTGTCCTGGGCTTGAATGGAGGGTTGATTCCTACAGGCCAGGTGGCTCCTGCCCTGCCCTCTGGGGTCAGCTCACTCAGATTGTTGATCTGAACCTGCCCAGAACATACAGAATCATGGTTACCAAAGCAACATACTGACTTTCCACAGTGCTCAAGCTTCAACCAATGGACTGACTATGGATTACAGCTATGGATCTCAGTTACAGCATAGAATCTTTCTCTAATCGATAATGCATGGAGGTCCTGAGATCTGTTGAGTAATTGCCCTTCCTCTGGAGATATAAACTGCATGGCCAAGAGAAGATGCACTAACCTGCAACTGCTGGATCTGCAGGTAGGTCCGGTCCAGCTCTATCTGGCTGAAGCGTTTGTGTAGGCGATACATGAGGTCTGGTTCTGACACAGGGTGAACTGTGAAGGCGTTCTTGAAATGCGGGCTGTCCTCACGTTCTGGGTCTGCGTTCTTACCCAGCTCAAAATAGTGATACTTCATTTCCTGTAATAACAACAATACGAGGGAACTTAACACTTTAATATTACATTTATGTGCAGACACTTTAAAGGTCACAGTTTTAGGGGCAACAACATGTATTAGGACTAAAGTTCCCAGGTCTGCTTCTGATATGCATTTTATTATAAGGAAACTTTCTGTTAGGACACAATGCTATTAAAAATCACATCCACTAAACAGCAGGGACATAACGGTGTGATATGCATGTGGAATTGTTCACAAGTACGCCAGTCATTGGATTTAAAAGCTGGAGCTCACAGCATTTGGCCAGACATCTGGAACGCATAAAATGATTGAACCACAGCCAATGGCAAGTGTGTTTACCACACGTACGTGACCTGAACTAACTTCACACAGTTTGGATGTGCAGTCATCGCATTCCTTCTCAACAGCCTGTAGCTATCAAAACATTCTAGCGAAAAAAACTCACCCAAATATGACCCAAAATTATATAATACAAATTATGCAATACAGATTTTACAAATATCCAGTAGTAAGTTATATACAGTAAGGACAATTTAGCATAGCACGGCATAGCATAATATATACACTGAACAAAAATATAAACGCAACACTCTTGTTTTTGCTCCCATTTTTCATGAGCTGAACTCAAACATCGGAAAATTTTTCTACATACACAAAATACCCATTTTGGGTCTTTTGTGTATGTGTATGTAGAAAAAATTTCAGATCTTTGAGTTCAGCTCATGCAAAATGGGAGCAAAATCGAAAGTGTTGCATTTATATTTTTGTTCAGTGTAGTATATACTATACAGTATATAGTATGGTATAATATTTAGCAGGGGTGAGGAAGCTGTTTCATGGAGAGCCGGTGGATACAGGTTTTTGGAATGGCCTCTCAATCAGCCAATACAGTGAGTCCCCAGGACTGGAGTTGAGAACTACTGTTTTATTATTGGCTGATTGAGAGGTCCCACAAACCTGCACCCTTACAGGCCCTCCATGGAACAGGTCCCGTGGTCCTGGTATATAGTATAGTATAGTATATAGGTCTGTTTAACTGCTCCTGGATTTCAGATGCTTCCTTTACACTTCCTCACAACTAAAAAACCACACTGATACATTGTTGTCCTTCTAATCCATAGATTAGACAAACTGTCTAAGGAGTTAGATTAACAATGAACTGGACATGATTAACAATGGGCTGGTTTTGTTCCTCTCCTTATTTCAAAAGTACAAATGTAACACAATGAGTAATTAGGGACTAGCAGACAAAAATGCATTGAAATGTCCAAGAACTAAAAACCCTCCTGAGAAATTCTCATGGCGCAACCAATAAAACAGATGGTGGTTGTAAGGCCAGACAGGGATCAGAACAATTCAGAAACATTTTAAGAGCAGGCCGTGAATCTGATCTTAACCCTCAAAAGTAACATTGGTTACCTGGTGGGTGTCTTTGCAGCTCAGACCCAGGTAGTCGATGATGCAGCGGCCGAGCCACTCGTCGGGCCTGACGCTCAGGATGTCATTGCGGCAGGTATCCAGGTGGGGCTGTAGGCGGGCCAACAGGCTGCGGGAGAGCAGGTAGCCATATCCACCGTGGCAGTAACGGGCACGCTCCTCACCGCCGATGAACTCCTCAGGCCGGCCCATGTAGAGGTCCTGCCCGGCGCTCAGGTGGCCCGCCAGCTCCGCCAGCCGCTCAGCGTGCGTGTACGTGTCATCCTGCGCCAGGTAGAACCAGTCATAGTCGGCGCCATAGTGCTGGTGCAGGTGCTGCACCGTCTCATACATGAGCCAGACAGGCCGGTCGTCGCCGTGGGCGACCACCGCCATGCCGTGCGGCAGTTTGGTGCTGCGCAAACCGGTGAAGAAGAAGATGCGACGGAAGTGATGCGCCACGGTGCGGTTCACGGCCACCGCCAGCGTGCTGAGGGTGGCACGGGAGGTCAAAACGCCCACAAGGAGGCGCTCTCGGATACCCAGCTCTGTATGGATGTACCGTGTCCTGCAAAGAGACGCTGCTATTACGATTGAGGAAACTAATCCACTGTAAATAATGGCAAAATAACAGTAATCTCCACTGAAGTGACCTGGAACCAAACTGTGATTGTGAGGCATTTGTGAGTGAACTGGTGCATAAATCACCATCAGCAACCCTAAAGCGCCATTCTAATGCCACCCACATGCTGGTCACAATGCATATAACATGATATAAATCTGATGATGCTGATGATTTGCTTGCATGGTGAACGGAGTTGTTTTCGCTAATTGCTGATGATTTCTGCTCCATCCCCAAATGCATTATTGTTGCTAAGCCAAACTGTGCTCTGATATATTGTGGTTTATAGATCATAGCGTTATCCTTGCAGTGGTCCACGTATTTCCATTAGGGCCTCTCTGATAGACAAGGGGCTAGAGATGAACCCTCAGACAGTTTACGTGGCATGTAGCATGAAAAGCCCAGTGATAAATGGTTCTACAAATAGGCTCAGTTACATCACACAGGGCCGAAGGCCCAGAACTTTCCAGGGTCCCTTACGTAAGGCAAGGGGTAAATAAAAGAAATCGCAGTAGGCCGTAAACAGTTTCCAGTGTTTATTAAAAGTAAGTAGAGCGGTCATTGCGACTGCCCCCGAAGGTCACAGAGTGCAGAAAGCCGCAGGCTACCCCTGGCCCGAAAGGATAGAGGAGCGTGGATTTCTGCAAGCGGAGTCAAGGGGCAGCCCAGCGTCATTTTGCAGGATGCAAGGCACAGATACCTGCAAGCTCTCAGCAGACCATTAAAAGACCAATGATTCAGTGTGACCAAGCAGACAAGTGAAGCTCAAAGCAGAAAAGATGACAGGAGGAGGATCGCAAAAATATGTGAAGGTGAGAGACAGACAGAGCAGGCAAGACCCAGATCCTGCAGAGAAACTGGAAAAAGATCGAAAATACTCATCTCTATTCAAAGGTTTATTTGATTGTTCCACAGTACAGAACACAGGACTATACAGTTCGTACTCATGGTCTCCAAGGAGACACGGTGCAGCATGTGCATCAAACTGTAATGTAAAGCACCGCTTGATTGAACCTCAGGGAATTCCTGAACCACAGAGCCCTAATATATTGTGCTGCATATGACAGGGCAATGTTGCGTTTTTGCACATGATTACAGTAGGACACCACAAGTCCCAGCACATTACCAAAGTGGTACGCTATCCACAGATGGATAAGGCCTTTTAGTGAAAGGGCATATTACTTTCCCCCTGATATCCACAATACCCTAATAAAAGCACACAAAAAACACACTGGCTCCATGAACTTGCCTGAGGACTTTCTTGTGTGGCTTGTTTGGGTCCTTGTGATAGGGCACAATCCGCGGTTGGAAATCTTCGTTTGCGGCATCCCCATCCAGACCCTCCTCAGTGTCTCTCCTGTGGTCTCCGGGGAACAGCACACGGTTCCCCAGCTCATCCCCGCATGAATCGCCCGCATCCCCCTGGGTCCAGGAAACCATGAGCAGGCTGAGGCTGCAGCCGAGGGAAAGCCCCAGGATGAGGGGCAGCGCCGGTCGAAAGGCTGCGAGGAGGGAGGACACGCGCATGGCGCAAACCCTATCCACGTACGGGAAACGGATTCGGGTCCTTTCAGGGCGGACGGCTGACCGCTCAATCGAAAGCAATTCACCCACAACAATGCGGGGCAAAATGCGTCGTTTTAGTAGCTTCCAAAACTCTGTCCATTGTATGAACAGGGACATGGATACCTGGCGTCTATAGGTGCAGTGAGTCCTGTGCAATAATCGGATATGAAACGCCGCAAAGATTTCTCAGCTGACATCGTATGCTGGGAATCACTCAAGACTTGCCCTTTACCAGGTTAAAATGTGCATACGTCTCATGCATACAGATGTTTTAAGGGTCTGACAGCCTGCAGAAAACCGACGCTTCTTACAGCATATCGTGATCTACACGTTATATTTACACACACATATGTGCCATCTACAGCAAAAAGTTCATGGGACAGTCAGACTGATCTGGTGTCCGAAAGGGATTTAATATTACCCTGAACCAGTCACACATTTTTAAAAATTTCCGACACAACCAGCTATGCTAATTTATTCTAACAGCGAATATTAATTGTAAACTGCATTTATTATTTTTATTTATTTTTTTACTTTGTCTAACAGCAATACGAAAAGCGGGCTGAAAATAATTAAGCCCACGTATATTTAAGGCAAATTGCCAATCTATGTAAAACAGACTCTCTTCATTTTAAACGATTTTATGTTAAATCGCATAGACGGCGATCATCTGGGGTTTGTACCTCACCAGCAAGCAGACGTATCACTTTTAGAGATCACGAATAAATTCATTAGCAGCAATCTGTAAACAATCCCTTATCGTAATTTTATCTGGAACTGAATCCTTCTCATCGACACACACACAGCTATAGCATTCAAAATAAAAACGTACTTTGCTACGATTTATGTTGTCATTTTTATCGCTTGCGACGTCTAACCATTTTCAAGACATCAAAAAAAACACCTATTTGACGCTGTCCGGAAAACCACGGCCTCCCGTCCAGACCGCTTTCGAGCGATCCGAAGTCAAGCGCTGAGTCTCGACGCGATACTAAACGAGCTGAGCGGTCACACCGTATCCGGACTACAGCTCCTCTGAAATAGCCGGGTGCTGCGCAATTTACGGAAAGAGAAGGCGGGCCAATCGAGATGAGCAACATTGTATCCGAACTGTACCGCTTCGGAAATAATCGGGCGCTACGCAATTTACGCAAAGCCTGTCCTGCGAAGTGAAGTCAGGTCAAGCAAGCCCGCTTTTCATTGGCTTGACATCCGCCTTGTATTTCTCTATAGTGCGTTTCTTTGATGCGATGCAGCGTGCTTTTCCTATGAAAGCTCTGGTTTCATTTGCTCTAACACTCTTGCCCGTCCTACGTTTTTCTTTTTTCTAATAGAGTACAGTCATCCTTCCGTTTTCCGTGCAGAGAAAGAGAATACATGTGTGATATCGGGCGAAGGAGAGGTTTCGCGGGGGTGTTCGGCGATAGGAGGAGGGGTTGGTCGGAAAGAGTTCCCGTCCGCAGGGGGAAGGGTTTTCGTTCAGTTGTTGCGAATTTTGCATGATCGCCTGTTATCAAGCGGGGCATAGGGTAAAGTTTGCAGACCAGGGGTCCCTCTGCCCTTGGTGAATTTTGCAGTGGGCCTGTGTAATATGCTGTGTACTAATATACTGTAATATAGACTCCAGCAGGGCTGGACTAGGCTTTAAAAACGGCTCTGGACTTTGGGGTCCTCCATGGCCCCACAGTAAATTATCATTGGTCTCCCCATGGGCGTAAATTACGGGGGGTTGTAGCCCCCCCCAATAAATCAAAATCAGCTAATACAACCCCCCAATAATCATGTTTCCCCTGTAATGGGTGGAGACCTCAACCCCCCCCAATGTTCCAGCCAAAGTTACGCCCTTGGGTCTCCCATGTTATTTTTTTCTGAGTGATACATTTTGCTAAAATAAATTTTGTTGGCCGCGCACCATGTACTCATCAGACCACTGGGAAAATGCCAGATGCCCACCCCAGCTCCCTGGACATTCCGGACACATGAATATTTTACGTGTATATTTACATTTATTTTTAACAGATGCTTTTATTCAAAGTGACGTATAATTGAGCAAACTAGGTCAACCAGTCACTGAAGCAATTGTCAAATGGGGTTAAGGGCGTTGCTCAAGGGCTGAACATACGGCTGAATTATATGCCTGAAATCACTTTGCAGGGCATTTGAACTATAGCAACTTTCCGATCACAGGCACAGTACTCACCTTGCATGGTTACATGACTTTCCACGAAAAATGTTATAAATGGTATAAAATAGCAATTTGGTGTGTAAACCATTTGTTGTAATAAACACTTTAATAATAATACATTTTAGTTATAAATAAAACGCATAGATAAAAGTTCTGTAGTGTATTGAACCTTTCTACGATTTCATTAAAAAAAGTGTATGAAGTGGTCTTAATAGCGAAGCAAAGACAAAAGTCAGGGAACAGTGTGCTTAAGGCATTTAAAGCTTTTACCTGCAATAGCCTATTCGGTATGCCGCACTGTGTTTTCGTTGAGCGGATTTTGCCGCAGCCAAAACACGAAAGACTACTTATCCCAGAATGCCTAGCAGTCGCATGATGTCAGACTCGCGCTGCACGCAAACCAATCAGATTGTCCTCCCCGGCGTTAGAGACACGCGCGGCCGTGCGGGTTTTTCCTCCTCAGAATCGCCGGCAGTCAAGAGGGAAGGTAAGGTATCGGGGTGCGGAAACGTGTAACTGGCTTTACGATCTCTTTACCGAACATTCGTTATTCTGTCTAAATCTACGGTCTTGAAGAGGTACTGTCAGCGCCCGTGTACATGTAAGGCGGTGCCGGTTAACCGCGCAGCTCTCTGTCTGTCTGTCACGCTGCGGTGCGGGTGGCGGGGATGCGGGCCGGCCCGGTGCCGCTCCAGGTGCCGCTTTGCCCTCCCAGATCTTCCGGGCCGCGCTTGTCTGGTGGAGTACGCGGTCGCTGCGGTGAGGCTCAGGTGGAGCTGAATGGAGCTCTTTGTAAAAACGAAATGGATGCCGGGCCTAGTGCTCCTGTCGGCCCTACGCTTCGCGGGGCCCCAGGGCCCGCATAGCGCCCTAAAGCCGGCCGCCCACGGTAGGGGGGGGGGTCTGTCCGGAAGAGGGTGCCGCGTCCTGAAACTGAAAGGGGAGGGGGACGGTGTTCTCTCCTGAAATGGCTACAGCGACATGGGTGGGGGAGGGGATCTGTCCGGAAGAGGGTACGGCGCCGGGAGGATCGCTCCCAGAATGGGGGGGTGTTCTTCTATGGAGTCACCACGTGTTAAGTATCTCCTTTGTTGGTGCCGGTTCGTAACCTGTTTACTTATGTAAGAGAGGTTTTTCCTCAAGTATTTTAAAACGGACGATCTCTATATTTAAATTTGTTTGTTGGATTTTAATCTTAATACTGCCGCTTTAGTGTATGTGAACTCTTTAAAGTGGTATACTCACAAAGCCTCTGGGCGTCCTATTAGTATTTAACTGAGGTAATTTTACTGTTAGTGATGATCCCTCGTGTGTCCATATTCGGAACTTTAAACCATGTGCTTCTTAGGTTGCTGTCTTGTCGGATACTCCTGGGGGTCTGCAGCCATGCCGTCTGATCTGGCTAAGAAGAAGGCCGCCAAGAAGAAGGAGGCCGCCAAGGCTCGCCAGCGCACCAAGAAGCCAGATGAGGTGAACGAGGATCCGGAGAGCCAGGAGAACGGAGCAGTGGACAGTGGTAAGACAGACTCGCCACTCGGGGTACATTAAGATACGGTCTGCCTGACTCCAGCCTTTGACTAGAACAGGCAGGTTTGCATTCAGCAGTGATTGGGGGATGAAGGGTTTGTGTTGTACTCAGTTGGCGTTGAAGCACCAGGACTCCTTGTCCCAGCAGTGGTGGTTGAACGCCCAGGTGATCAGATCTTCCTCTCAGGCTTTGCTTTCTCTGTAGCTGAGGTAGCCAGCCTGACAAAGGAGATGGATGAGTTTGAGCTGAAGAAGACCGAGGCGAGGGCAGTGACCGGCGTACTGGCATCCCACCCCAACAGCACGGACGTGCACATCAGCAGTCTGTCGCTCACCTTCCATGGCCAGGAGCTGCTCAGTGACACCAGCCTGGAGCTCAACTCAGGCCGTCGTTATGGGCTGATCGGCCTCAACGGCACCGGTAAGGCCCCCCTAGATGCCGACGCCCTTCACAATGGCCGCTGCTTGAATGCGCCACCCTATAAACAAATCGCGTCCCTCTATCTCAGGGAAGTCCATGTTGCTGTCGGCAATCGGCCTCCGAGAAGTCCCCATCCCAGAGCACATTGACATCTACCACCTGACGCGAGAGATGGCCCCCAGTGAGAAGACGGCGCTGCAGTGCGTGATGGAAGTGGACGAGGAAAGGATCCAGTTGGAGAAGGAGGCTGAGCGCCTGGCCCACGAGGACTGTGAGTCTGCACTGGGCTCAGCCTACGTTGTCACTTAAACACACTGTCCCTTTACTGCCTTCAGATTTAATAACATTCTAGATTTATTGCCTTCTGGAGCCTATAATGTTCTACATATTGCTTTCGGGAACCTTTAATATTCTACAAGAAGTGTAAATTCTACTTTAGAAAAGGGACATTTACTGTGCAGTAGTGACCTAATGATTAGCAAGCTTGTGATTGAGAGATTGCTGGTTTGAACCCCCGACCGGCAAGGTATCGCCCCCACACACTGCTCTCCAGGTACTAAATAATAGTTGCCCACTGCTATGTCACAATATCATAAAAATGCACAGGTAAAATGCAAGGAACACATTTTTTTGTGCACCGTGTGCTGTGGTGTGTCTACAGTGACTACAATTTTGGTGTTTATACCCTCTTTCCATCAGAAAAGTTGTCAGCATACATATTTACCACTGACTTTTTTAGGTAGCCTGTAACTGCTGGTTGTAATCCATTCCCACCTCCAGTGTTAACTCATTTTTGGTCAATCTTTTTAAATTGATGCAGTTTGATGTCTTAACAGCTGATAACGTCTTGGACCTTTTGGGTACAGTTTGGTTTTTGCCGAACCATGCCGATGTGATGTGCTGGTGTCCCCTCAGCCGAGTGCGAGAAGCTGATGGAGCTCTACGAGCGTCTGGAGGAGCTGGACGCTGACAAGGCTGAGGTGCGGGCCTCCCGCATCCTGCACGGCCTGGGCTTCACCACCGCCATGCAGCGCAAGAAGCTCAAGGACTTCAGTGGCGGCTGGCGCATGCGCGTGGCCCTAGCCAGGTGAGGGCTCCGCCCCTTCCGCGGTGGGGCCACAGTGTCGTGCGCGGATATGATGTAATAAAAGGCCGGATGAGCGCCGCCGCCCAGCAGTACGTTCTCAGTGCGGTGGAGCGATGAGAATTCGGGAGAAAGCGTAGACTGACCCGCGTCGCCCTGGCTGTGGAGTTCTCCCTCCCAAAATGGCCGCCCCTCATCCGCATGCCTCCTGTGACAGAGCCCTGTTCATCAAGCCGTTCATGTTGCTGCTGGATGAACCCACCAACCACCTGGACCTGGACGCCTGTGTGTGGCTGGAGGAGGAGCTCAAACAGTAAGTCCGCTTTGGCTGCCACTGTCGTCCACCTTCGCTGGCGTTTTCTGTCGGTCTCCATGCTGCCTGTGTCCTCTACAGGTTTAAGCGCATCCTCGTCCTGATCTCTCACTCCCAAGACTTCCTGAACGGCGTGTGCACCAACATCATCCATCTCCACCAGCGAAAGCTCAAGTATTACACGGTAGGAGACTGAGCTCTCCTGTGTCTGGGTGGGTGAGGCTCAGTAGACCTGAGGCCTGTATCGCAAAGCTGGATTTCTCGGTTAGCAAGTGAACTTGTCAGATTTAAGGTAGTCTGGGCTAAATGTAAGTGAACGAAGAAGTCTGTTTAAACTGGGACACCTTAAGTCTGGCGATTTATTTAGCTAACCAATAAATCTCGGTTCGTGATGCATGCTCTTGGTCAGTGTGCTCAGAGGCGCCCTCTACAGGCTTGGGTTGCTGCTCTGATGTGATGTAAACAAAAGGCCGAATTATAGTACCGTCGCCAAGCAGTATGTTCTCAGTGCGATGGTGCGTTGATAAAAATGGACCGAAGCGTTTATCTGATCAGGTGCGCAACAGCACAACAAGCCTCTGATTCTAGGGTGTCAGGGTGGGGAATGAGGGGTTGTGACCATATGCTGCTCAGTCTGAAATAACTGCCAATCAGTCACATCCTTTAAGCGCCTTTGCTGGGTGTTTAGATGCATGCAGTGTTAATGCCTGTGTTTGTGTTAAAGGGTAACTATGACCAGTATGTGAAGACCAGGGAGGAGCTGGAGGAGAACCAAATGAAACGGTACAACTGGGAGCAGGACCAGATCGCACACATGAAGGTAAGCACTGCCCCCCTGTGGTCATATGGTATTAAGTTGGAACTTCACAGGCTGCAGTTATGTTGCATATACCTGCATGGCACCTCCACGGCATGCAGATCACATGTGATTTATGTTTCGTCTTGGTCTAGAACTATATCGCACGGTTCGGTCACGGCTCTGCCAAGCTGGCCCGGCAGGCGCAGAGCAAAGAAAAGACCCTACAGAAGATGGTGGCGTCGGGCTTGACGGAGCGCGTTGTGAATGACAAGGTGTGTTTGGGGCCAGTGGCCATTTACGGCAGCTGAGCGCGATGCACTCTGAAGCTGCTTGGGTATCCTGGCTTGTTTGAAAGAATGATTCCCCAGTGATGCTTTAAGAGTGATGGTGGTCTTTGATCTTCAGTGTGTTGAATGAGCTATGGGCTTTCTGGCCAGCCTGCAGATCTGTCCCGGCCTCAGAGCTCAGCCCCACAGGCTGATCTGTTGGCTTTCCGTTTGCTGTCTCTGCAGACCCTGTCATTTTATTTTCCTCCCTGTGGGAAGATACCTCCTCCAGTTATCATGGTTCAGAACGTGAGCTTTAGATACTCGGATGACTCGGTGAGTTTCCTGTATTTCTCCGGACGTGGTCCTGGTACTGCGGTCGGGGCCGTGAGCCTGACGTCGCTCCCGGCTCTGTGTTTCAGCCTTGCATATACAAGAACCTGGAGTTTGGCATAGACTTGGACACACGGGTGGCCCTGGTGGGTCCGAATGGGGCTGGGAAATCCACGCTGCTGAAGCTCCTTGCAGGCGAGGTGTGGAGCTCATTCCTCATGTCAGGTCCTCAAACTGCTGTGAATGGTCACTACACAGCAGGTGAATGAAGGTCTAACTCATTCTCTCTATTTCAGCTTCTCCCCACTGATGGTATGATTAGGAAACACTCTCATGTTAAGATCGGCAGATACCACCAGGTAATGTATGACTGCTCTTGCCTTCTGTTTAATTCAGATGAAACGCATACAGCTCTGGGGATAAAATTGAGACCACAGCTGAATTTTCAGTTTCACTTATTTCTCACGATTATGCACCTGTGTAAAATGCACATTTCTTGCAAACTCCAGTCCGGCTCTTCCCTGCTTCTCATTAATTAAGGGCTTCTTCCTTGCTTTATGGGTCTTTAGTCCAGCTTCTGCGAACCTGTTATGAACTGTCCTAGCAGTGCACTTCACACCAATCTTTTTCAAGGTCCAATTTATGAGGCACTGCTGGATAAGTTGAGTCATCTCTGGCATTAGAAAGTTGCTTCTGTCCTGGCTGGTCTTTGGTTACTGCCAGTGTCTCCTGCTTCACCTTCTTCTTGTGTACTGCTGTCTTAGACACTTAGCCTAGAAGCAGCCTGCCCCTCAGCATAGCCTTCTGTCAACAGAACCAGGATTAAACCAATTAGAACTGGATTTATAAATGCAGACTTTTTTGAAATAGTGATCTCAATTTTTTCAAGAGCTGTATATGCTTGATTTGAGGCTGTAACTACAGAAAACTGTGCAGTCTTGATTCCTGCTGCTGAGAGTAATGTACTGCTGGTACTCATGCTTAGTCATAGTGCTGAAGATTCTGCATCTGATAGTAACCTGCTTTTCTGGCTGACAAACTGGGTGGATGAGGTTTGAGAGCCCTGGTTGTCAGTGTGCTCAGAGGCGCCCTCTACAGGCTTGGGTTGATGCACTGATGTGATGTAAACAAAAGGCCGAATTATAGTTCCGTCGCCAAGCAGTATGTTCTCAGTGCGACGGTGCGTTGATAAAAATGGACCGAAGCGTTTATCTGATCAGATGCGCAACAGCACAACAAGCCTCTGCTTTAGGGTGTCTGAGCCTTCTGGGGTGGGGGGTCGTGACCATGTGCAGCTCAGTCTGAAATAACTGCCAAGAGGTGTCGTCCTTTGAGCTTCCCGTGAACAGGATGGTAATAAGCTCTCCTACCGGAATGTACTGGGCAATTGCTTCTGGGCTGAAGCATTGACTGCTTAGGTTGTCCTTCACAGCACCTGACTGAGCAGCTGGAGCTGGACCTGTCTCCACTGGACTACATGATGAAGTGCTACCCCGAGATCAAAGAGAAAGAGGAGATGAGGAAGATCATCGGTCGTTATGGACTGACTGGAAAGCAGCAGGTGAGCCCTCGGTCGAAAGCGGGTCCTCCTGAAGCTCTTCTTCGTGGTTGCCTGTAGCCCATGCCGCTTCTCTTCCTCCTCCAGGTGAGTCCCATCAGGAACCTGTCAGATGGGCAGAAGTGCCGGGTCTGCTTCGCCTGGCTGGCATGGCAGAACCCCCACATGCTCTTCCTTGATGAACCCACCAACCACCTGGATATTGAGACCATCGACGCCCTGGCAGAAGCCATCAATGACTTTGAGGGTGGCATGATGCTGGTCAGCCACGACTTCAGGCTGATCCAACAGGTACGTTTTCACAGCCGGCCCTGTAACCTTCAAGTGCAATTCACTTGGAATTAGTCGCGTATGTTCTAGAACCTCTTGGTATACAAGCCTCTACAATTTCTACATAGTGTTGGATTGGATGCCCAACTCCTGCATCTGTCTTTGTGCTCCCACACAGGTGGCTCAGGAAATCTGGGTTTGTGAGAAGCAGACCATCACTAAATGGAACAGGGACATCTTGGCGTACAAGGAGCACTTGAAATCTAAAATCGACAAACAGATGCATGACATCTGAACATTGTCCAGGTGGCACCACCAGAAACCTCATGAAGCTTCCTCCTTTCCTCCCTCAGTCATGGCTGTTTGGAAGCATGCTGAACTGGCAGTACACCCCCCCCCCTCCCCATCTCTTTGCAAAACGCCAGGTCTCCCTCATGAACCATCTTCAGCGAGGATGTCAGTCTCGTCACAGTAGGCTTGCCCTAGTCTCTCCAAATAAAGCTGTTTCGGTGACGTTTGCACTTAATCTTCCTTTTAAATGTATCTGCAGCCACACAACTGGGACTGAATCACTTTTAGATTCCCTTCCCACTCAAGAGCTTTTATTTTGTCATTTATTTAACATTGTATTTGCAATAATGGGTTTGTCTGAATAAATGAGTAAACTCCCATTGTGATACTTTCACTTCCCATCCCTGTTTGATGCTGACTGCAGTAGGACCACTGATGTTGGTGTTTTTGAGGGTGGAGGCTATTCAGACGGATTACTGGCATAAAGACACACATTGTTTTGGGCCCTCAGCTGGTTTCGGTGTCATTTACTCTTTCACTTTTACACATTCTTTTGAGAAGCATTTTTTTTTTAAACCTGTGTTTAGGTAAATGATTTCCCTGAAAGTTATGGAGAATGTTTGTGTTGCGCAGCCTGTATTTTGATATCTGGGTGTCGTCTGTTGGGATCCGGATTTCAGATCAGACGTAAATCAAGTGGTGTGTGTTTTTTCTGTAAGTCTCCAGTCTGCTACTTCTCCCCGGAGTAACTGAAGTTACAATGGGGTTTTAAGATCAGTCGACAGGTTTACGTTTATTTAGCAGATGCTTTTGTCTAAATCGAGGATCAGTGTGTTTCTTGATCGCCCCCAGTTCACTGTACAAGCTCTGGGTACCGGTGTAGCTTGGCCCACTGGAGTGAATGATTTACGTTATTCCATATTTATCAGACACTAGGAGGAGTACGCCATTGTGGTGTAACTGATTTCTTGAATTAAAGACAAGTCTAAATAAAATGCTCTAAACATAAGTGATCTGAGGGTATAACTTCTATATTCCAGGTGATGCACAGTCCAGGCCATTGTTATCTCTAGTTTACTTTATGCTGGCTGGTCCCACACAGGATCCCTGTGATCTTGCCCTTTGGACAGCAACCCATGGAACAGGGCTGTAGTGATTTGTGAGGTTCAGTCCATGGTAACAGGCGACTTGCAATAATGTGCTGCAAGTGAAAGATTTTCTCCTTTTTCTCATTAATTCATAAAATTCCCTGTACTTTTATGTCACTGGACAAAAACATCTGATAAATACAATTAAATACTTCCTTGGCTTGAGACTTGCCCTCCTATGCTGTTTGGATTTTGTTTTTGTTCTAAAGGTTCTTTTTATTTATGATCCTTTGCTTTGTATGTCAGGCTGAATTTCATTTGCTATTTAGGAAAACTGCATTGGTGTATGGCAACCAGAAGATTCTGTCATGATTTATTTCACCATTTTAAAAACCTTTAAAAAAATGGCCTTTTTATTGAGATTAATACTATTCGTATTATGTAATGTGTTCAGTTTCTTGGAACTAGGCGAGAATGACTGAACAGACTGTATCAAAAACATAATAAACTGGTTTTTTTTTTTTAGAGTAAAACCCACCAAACTACTATACTGGATACAAACCCTAAACCCAGTACTGGGTTTCCAGTTAGTATCGTTCTTAAACATGGTACGGTCCATTTTTACTCCATTGCAAATTTGCTTTTGCTGTGGCGGGGGTGCCTGGATGGACTCCTTTTCCCACAATCCCCAGCGGCGCACGTGCCCGTTTGCGTCATCGGCGGAACTGTTTCCTCATTCTCTCTCGCTAGCAGGTACCATCGTTTGTGAGCCACCTCTCTGTTTCAGGTAAGAGTAATGCTTTGAAATAATATGTTTTAGCTCGGATTCGCCTAGCTTAACCCTGGTATGGCGCCGCCGCGCTGTCGAAATGCCCCGATTTCCGTTCCTTCCAAGTCGTGCTATGTGCAGCCGCTCCAGCGCACATTTTTGTATTCAGATGTACAAAAGTACGACTGTGGTTCGGAAAGGTGCCGAAAGACTGAAATTCAGGTACCGGCGGATACCGTCAGGTACTGCTTTGGGTGCAGCAGAAAACTTTGACTGTAAAAAGCATTTTAGTGGCAGGTTTGCCGTGAGCTTGTTGGTGTCGGTCCTTTTGTTGACTGCGCCTCCACACATATCCAAGCGGCCTTGGAGGAACCGAAATTGTTTTTTTAAACGGTTTCCTTGTATTTAACAAAGGAGTCAATAACTACATCTCACGTTTTGAACAGTAAGCTTGGTCTACAGGTATCTATATGCTTTGTGCCCGCCCGTGACCCTCAGGTAAGCTGAAAAATGATTAATTAACAGGGTTGCCAACTCTTACGCTTCTGGCGTGACATTGATGCTTTCAGATTGTCACGCTCACGCAAGAATCTTACGGCAAATCTGTATTATTCTATAATAAACCTAAGATTATATACATAAAAAGCGTTGGGTTGGTAAACAAACCCTACAGACTATGTACAAGTTAATATAACTGTTACATACATGTGAATTGTCTTGAATTGAAAATCTCACTCCAGCCAACTGACCAAAATTGGCAACCCTGAATTAATCACTTATTGACTGCAGTTAGCAGAAGGTCCCCGTATCTGGCTCTACCTTATATGTTTGGGTTTGACTTCAGGCTGTGACGTGTGGCTGTGTCTGGTATGGTGCCACCTGGAAATCACAGTGTAGCTTCTGAGCTGTCTTCGCTACTGCTGGCCCATATTGCCAAAGCGTTAAACCGTTTGCAGACATCGTGCCATTTTTCATCTTCGATATGTTTGTGTTAAACTGACATGGACCCCCATCTAACCCCCGGCATCCTGTTCCACCCCCCAGTCATGAGTATGCCCACTGAACCCCCCAGCTACACTGAAGCCACAGCTGGAGACAAGCCTCAAGGCCCTAGAGGTCTGGCGGGCGCTGCTCAGGCTCCTCCCTGTGTGCCCTTCCACCCAAGTTGGGCGTACGTGCACCCCAGCCCCAGTGAGTAACCCTGCGATTCTGCCGCCCTGCCTTTTCTTTCTGTTGCCCCCTGCCCGCCAGCTGTCGTTCACCTGGTGCTCCCTGCCTGGCTCTCTAAGTCGCCCTTTAGGGTGCTTTACATGCAGTCAGTGTTCGCCCGGTCCTAATGCCCCACCCCCCTCATGTAGGCTCGGGCTACTCCAACCCCTACGCCTCCGATGTGTCTTCACCGTACTCCGACCCCAGCGACAGCTGGGACGGTCTCAGCGGGAACGGCTGGGAGGACAAGAGCATCCGGCGCATGTTTATCCGTAAGGTGGGAGTCTTTTAGCTCGGCTGGGCTGGGCTCTGGAGCTGCAGGGTGGGCCCATGAGCTGCTAACGTGAACCAGTGACCTCCTCGCAGGTGTTTGCCATCCTGATGCTCCAGCTGATGGTGACCTTCGGCGTCGTGGCTCTCTTCACATTCTGGTAAGCAGGCCCTGAATTGAGTGACATTACCAGACGCTGTTATCCTTCTGACCCCCCCCCCCCCATCAGAATACTGCCACTACTGTCCCTGACATGCCCTCAGACTGCTAAATGATTGTAATGTGATGAGCATTCATTTTAACCAGTTTATCTTTTGAGGAAGTCAACCTTTGAGTTCATTGTAGGCCCCTATGACACAGTCACTGGGGGCTGATTGTCTTTGATAAGGGAGTGGAAATGATGCATGTCAGCTCACTCCTCTGCTCTCCCCTCCTCTGTTCTCTTCCGCCCTCCCCTCCCCTCCTGTCCTGTGTTCTCTTCTGCGCTCCTCCTTCCTCTGTCCCCCCCACCTCTCTCGCAGCGAGCAGGTCCGGATGTTTGTGCAATTCCACCGTGTGCTGTATCTGGCCTCTTAGTAAGTAGCTCCTATCCCTGGTGATGACACACACCTTCACCTTGTCAAGTCTGGGCGCCGGAGGCAGTGTGTCTATCCAGATGTAGCCAGTGACCTCTCTGTCTCCCCCTGCAGCATCACCTTCATGGGGACGTACCTGGTGCTGGCGTGCAGCACAAGTGCTAGGTAAGGCCACACCCCTCCGGGAGTGGGATTTACTGGGTGCCCCGCCCATGGGAGCAGGGATGGGCGTGGAAATCTTGCATGCATCATCCACCCGCTGTAAAAGTGAAAGTATCGACTTTGGTCTTCAAATAAACTAACTTTCATGCGATGGATTGGAGCTTGGTAAGCAGGCCGCTGATGGCCCAGATATGCTGATTATTTATTCGACTTCCTTCCAGACGACGTCATCCCACCAACCTCATACTTCTGGGCATCTTTGTGAGTACTGGCTGAGGGGTGATCCTGTGCTTGACTGATCCAGAAATGGCCCGCCGTTGCTCTTGGTTACAGACCTGTACAGCACACACTGACAGTTCGAATAGTGGCAGCCTCTGTGGCTTGTGGGTGGGGCTGCCTTGTCACATGACCTGGAGTGTGCATCTTCACCCAATGGGGAGCAAGTCTGACATTAGGAGGGGGCTTCTCTCTGCGCACAGCTCGGCTCTGATGATGAAGGTGGTGGTGATGATGATCTTGTTGTTCTTTTTAGACCTTGGCGATGTCCTACATGGCGGGAATGCTGGCCAGGTACGGTGCCATGCACGTGCGAGGCTGCCGTGGAGAGGTGTTTGCCGTGGACCCGCTCTGATGACTCTTCCCGCCCCTGTCTTGTCTCCATAGCTACCACAACACCCGGGTGGTGCTGCTCTGCGTTGGGATCTGTGCCTTGGTCTGCTTGGGGGTCACGCTCTTCTGCTTCCAGACAAAGGTGTGCCAGTCCCACATGGCCCAGAACAGGCGTTGTGGACCCGGGATGAGTGACTGAGTCTGACCACCTCTCCATCTCCTCATCCCCAGTTTGACTTCACCCTCTGCCACGGCTTGATCTTCTCCCTCATGATGGTGCTGATGATGACCGGGCTGCTGCTGGTCTTCACCGTGCCTTTCGGCTACGTAAGTGACGATGGGCGGCTCTGACGCATGCAAGATGCGGCCACTGGGGGGCAGTGTGCTCAGGGGGGTGTAACATGTGCGTTAGTTGTCTGAGGTGTGCTGGAAAGCTCCAGAGTGTCACCTAATTTGCATTGTCACCATTGCTGAGGTAAGTGTCATTAATGTAAATGTATAGACACTGAATGCTAAGACTGGTATGGATTCAAGAATAACATTTTGTCTCTTTTCATCAGATTCCCTGGCTGCAGACAGCTTACGCAGGACTGGGGGCGCTGGTCTTCACTCTGGTGAGCAGAGGCAGACTCAAAAAGTCACTTCAAGGCCCTCGCTTCCTTTATTTTCGTGACTGTTGAGTGGTGGCAAACATCAGTACTGCTGGCGAGCCTGTTTGCCTGGTCACTGTGTGGGCCCAGGCTGACCCTGCCCCGGTGCCTGTCCCCACTGCAGTTCCTGGCCTTCGACGTGCAGCTCCTGATGGGGAACCGCCGGTACTCCCTAAGCCCGGAGGAGCATGTGTTCGGCGCGCTCTGCCTCTACATGGACATCGTCTACATCTTCTTCTTCCTGTTGCAGCTGTTTGGGAGCCGTGAGTGAGTGAATGCTCATGGCACACGCCTGCTCCCACACGTGCCCCCCCCCCACCACCCCCACACACGCTCAACGAGACTCCCTGACCACAGGCAGCAGTGAGTCTTTGTGCTTTTATAGGATATTGACAAACTTGGCCTGCCCCACCCCCCCACCTAGATTCCCATGCTGTCTTTGAGTTGGGATTTTATGTTTATTCATACCTGTGTGATGGTCCATAGTGACCCCCCCCCACACACACACACCTTCCTCCAAAAAATAACAGGTTTGGCACCTGGGGGGGAGGGTGGCATTTATCCTCACTGTCCCTGAAGTTCTGTGGTGACCCAAGTGACGGTATCACCTGGGTTTACTGCCTTTTAGTCTGTTCCTATGAGACACCTGTGGGGGGCGCTAGTGGGAGCCAGGCAGCCTTCCTCCTGTGTGACCTTGTTTTGGAAAGAGGTTAAAAACAAGATACAGATGAGCTTGAGAGCAATAACAGCTCAGAGTGTCAGGTGCTGACCAGCAGGACAGATCTCCGTGTAGGGGTGCGTTAAACTCCTCGCTCCCTGATTGGTGTATTGAACAGACTCTGGGCTCCCTTTACCCCGTCCTGGTTCACAGGCTCGTGTTCAGGGCCTGTGATCTATTGCTGGAGGAGCCCATCTCATCCGGAAGTGGCACTGATCTTTCAGACTTACTGGTGCTATTCGAAACCGTGGTGAGGAATCCTCTTACTCCTGAAGTCAGTCATTCTCCTGAGTCTATATTTCACATTGTTAATAACAGGTTCTGCACATGTTTTATGGTTCTGGGCATCAACTGTTGCATCATAAGTTTAGTTCTCTCTGGTTATCAGTTAACTTCACTGTCACACTCACCTGCAGCAGCCTTGAATATCTTCAGTAGTTTTGTAATTATCCTCATCCATGTATATAAATGCCATTGTTTTTTTTGTTTTTTTTAAATGTGATTTGTCTTTTAAACACAAATCATATTCGGAACCATGCTGACCTCTGGTTCCTTTTTAAATTTCGTATTCCTATCTGAGGGCGTCTGGCTCTCGTTGTAATATCCAACACACAATCATTATATATTTGATAGTGAATGGTGTGATGCTATGATCACACAACAGTGTTGCTGGTGTTTAAAAGAATGCCCCATTATTTCTATGCTTTTGTGTTTAATAGTGTAGGTAAAATCCTGTTATAAACTGCCATGTTTGATTGAAATTCTTTTGAGATACGTTCCAGAAGATGAAATCAGTTAAGTGCTATAAAGTGAATGTGCTTCCATGCACATTTAAGCGATGTTAAACTGTAAATGTTATTTTAAAGTCAGTATTAATGCTGTGCCTGTGTGTGTTTGTGCTTGTGTGTGTGTGTTTGTGCCTGTGTGTGTGTGGGTTACATGCTAGCTGGACAGGAGGGACCATAGATAGACCTTGATGTAGATGTTTAATATGCCAGATGCACAAAAGACACATTTTGTACATTTCCTTTCTGGAAGACAAATGTAGATGTTTTACATTATACATGTACCTGGTTTAGTACTTAAGACCCCCCCCCACCCCAAAATAAAAAATGCTTGATTGATATGGTAACAGAAATTGGATGCAAGGATAAACGGGGCGAATTTGATTCAAGCTGGAGCTGTGAGCAATGTGAGGGTCGTACCCAGATTTGTTATTACTTACCTCTCCTATCATCGGCCCTCTGTGAAGCTGCCTGCCCTTGATCGACACTTTCTGTAGCCCTGCGGTGTGTGTGTGACCATTTCTCCTGATGTCACCGCACCTGCAAGGAGCCTGCCCTGTTTTTCATGTATGGTGTGACTTGTCAGTGGATAGTGCGTGGCCCAGAGTGGAAGCAGAGCTCTTCATAACAGCACAGCCACTGACAGTATTACTGCCAAAAGAAATCTATATTTTGTATCTTCATATGTTCAAAAAATAAAATCTTTTATTGTGAATATTGAACGTTTTGTGCTTCATTAAAAAAATACGTGCTAGTGGAAAGCTAAGGATTATTTGAAGTGTATAAATGCTTGGAAATTACCACGGTCCGTTTTTGAGTCCAGTTGGCCGTGTCCGTCAGAGGTAGACTCCATATGCACGCTGTATCAACAGAATGTGCGGGTGTGAACAGAGGAATCCAGCTCAAATGTGAGCCTAGAACGTGAGCAGCTCACCTATTAAAACATCTGATCCAAGTAAATCAAGATTGTTACTCGGCTGCCTTTACAAACCCAGATTAATGGACCCTAATCACACCGCTCGTACACATGTGCATGAACGTGCGTAGGCTCGCGCCCGTAAACGCCAGGGGCGTGCCACCATTGCTTGACGTCACCACGTACTCCTTGCCGGCTGGAGCGTCATGGCGTCCCGTATGGCGCAGCGAGCGTTTTCCGCTCTTCCCAGGCTCTTCCAGAAACGGAACCGATGTACTATCTTGGGAGCTTCGGCCGGCCGGCTGCTGTCTTTTAGCGAAGCTACGTCCCGGTCTGGAGTAGCGAGGTCCGCTGCGAGCGGCGAACCGCTCCGGCTGTCCGGTACCGCCGAGAACTCCGGGAGCTCCGGGTCGCGACAACCTTCACTACTGTGGAGCGCTTTGGGTAAGGTGACCGGATCTTAATGATCGATGAGCCGGCTGCCTGTCTTTAAATGCAGAAACGCGGTACTCTGCATGTTCCGTACTGATCCAAAAGGGGTTTGGGTCTAATGCCACATTTTCATGTTATGTCAGAAGTGCCTGGCGATTGCACAGATCAGGTTTACTCAGAGGTCACCTTCTGTCTCCTCTTTTTCTCTGCTTAAAAGCAGCTTTCTCACTCTTCTCCAAGACTGACGATGTAGAAGATGAAGCTAAGAAGACCGAAGATGAGATCATCATGCTCCTGAAGCGCTCCAAGGTATGTCAGCCGGAGTTGATGCCCCTTTGCTGATGTGTGGCTGGCGAGTCCTCCGACCCGGTTTAGAGTCAGTTTGCTGTTGCGTTCTGTTGGCTGATTGTTAGATGAGCAGGCAGGATGTTCCCTGTGTTCTGCTCCCTGTCTGACACACCGATTGTGTTGTGTGTCTCAGCTCAGCATCATCCAGGGGGAGTTCCAGGCAGCCAGCAGGACCCTGCACCAAGCCATCCGGCTGGCCCACCAGAGCCACAATACCCAGGCTATCATCTACACCTACACAATGGTACTGTGTCATATAGCACTTTTTTATATGGTTATACTCTATATTGTGTCATACCTAGGTATTAACCTGTGCTGGATGCGCTACAGTAAAATATGATGATTTAAATAAAATCACCACAGCATGGCTTGTTTTTACCCTATTGCCTCATTCTGGATATTGTGGGTGGGAGACCAGGTGTCAGTGATGTCGTCTTTCTCTCTATCCAGATGGCGAACCTGGCTTTTGTGCAGGGCCAGCTGCCCCAGGTACATGGGTTGTCCCCCTCGGAGACGCATTATGAGCCATGGGCACTGAGGTAGAGCACTGAGTTTGTGTTCTTCCTTCCCCCAGGCGGAGAAGCTTTTCAAAGCGGCCATGAGCTTCCTGCTGGCTGGGGGCACCCCGGAGGTGAGTGACGTGGCCCATCTGTCCGGGGTCCATGTTGCCCCCTGCCACGCAGCGTGACGCCCTATTCTCCCAATGTTCTCTTTGTGGGGGCAGGACGACAACGCTGTGGTCGAGATGAGTCTGAAGCTGGCCAGCATTTATGGCTCGCAGAACCGGTGAGTTTGGGCAGTGACCAGTTGCGTCTGCAGCCAGGTGCTCATATTGTCAGCCGGTCTGTCTGTATGCATCGCCCCCTGCAGGCATGACTTGGCAGAGCATGGTTTCCAGTTCTGTGTGGAGTCCCTTGAGGCCAAGATTGACAAGCATAAAGAGCTTTCCTCAGACAGTCTTCCAGGTAATAACCTGACCACACCCCTCAGGTAGCGTTCGTTATTGATTAATTGAAGATTATTAAATAGGGGATAATGAGAGAGGTTGCTAAGAGTAGTGTTGTGCATTTCGGGTCCAGAAAGTACAAATCCAGACCAGGATTTTGTTTCTACCTACTAGTTGAGTACAAAGAGTCACAGAGTACTCAGCAGGTTGGCAGAAACAAAATCTGGTCTGGATTTGTACTTGCTGGACCTGAAATGTCCAACAATAACAAAGAGATTCACCAGTTATCTAGGTACTTACACTGACTTTTCACACACTGTCTGAAATCCAGCATCCAGTTTGGTTTGTCCTTTTGAGGAAGCTCCTTCTTTTCCGCTTGCATGGTCTCTCATTGATGTTCTACCCGAATCGCTGCTCGTCCAAATGGCTGTGTGCTAATCGGTCCTGTGATCAGGCTCTGGGTGCGTGACTGCACTGCTCTGCTGTGCCCCCCCTGCAGACGAGGAGCGGAAGGACACGCTGCTGCTTCTGGGCTTGTGCCTGGACTCGCGGGCCCGGTACCTGACTGCCATGCGTCGGCTGGACCAGGCACGGAGCGATTACCAGCGTGCGCTCGAGATCTGCAGGCGAGAGCAGGGCGAGACTCACCCACAGGTACGGGGCCCTCAGTCTGCAGGGGACTCTGGGTCCTACCTATTTTAATAAAGTGCATGTGAAGAGGAACGTGTGCACACTTCAGTGGTCTTAGTGCTACTGTGTGTCTGTGATGTTCCACTGTGATGTTTAGCCTACAAGTGAGTTCATAGTGATGAAAAGTAGGCTGAGCTAAATACTGATCAGATAATATAAACCTAACGTTTATTTTCGATATTGTGTGTTCGGTTTTGTGATGGCTGCTGCATATTTGATTGATCAGACTATATCATAAGCTATTGTCATTGGTTTAATGCATAAGCAGGCATTTCATAAATAGGTCTGTTTATTTTAAAGCAATATAATATTTAAATAGGAGTGTTCTACTGTAATGATTTGGTTTTGATATTGAGGTACCAAAGCTGATATCAGTGTCAAAGTCAAAGTATTTTCCAAATATTGATCCTCTAGTGCAGGGGTGTCAAAATCCAGTCCTGGGGGGCCAGAACCCTGTGTATCTTAGTTCTTTCCCTGTTCCACCACAAATTGTTCAGCTCAGGAGCTGTGTGGTAATTAGCACAAGGAGTTGAATCAGGTGTGTTAAATGAGGGGAAACCCAAAATTGCACAGGGCTCTGGCCCTGCAGGACTGGAGTTCGACACCCCTGCTCTAGCGTGTGTGCAGGCATGGAGCAGGATCTCCTCCTGCTGTACCCTCGGCTGTCAGTAGAGGGCACTGTGACATTGTGTGCTTCGCAGACCCTGGTGCTGATGAATGATCTGGCCACAGTGCTGGACATGCAGGGCCGCCACGAGGAGGCACTGGCCCAGGTGAAGAATGCTGTGGCCTTGGGCGAGGAGACGGGATTCCCTGAGCAGCACGTGCTGCTCGGAAACATGGCGGGCATCCTGCTGCACCAGGGTGAGGCGCTGCGGTGCAAAACTCGACTCTGTCACATGACAAAAGTAACATTTAACAAGTCCGTTGTGTTCTGTAATTCTGCCGATATGAAAAGCAGATGTACGTTTCTAAAATGGACGGGGGACCAATCAAGTGAGAGACTTCAGTCCATAACCAATCCTGTTCTCTTGCCAGGTCAGGTGAGCGAGTCAGCGCGTCTCTACCAGGAAGCACTGGAGATGGCCAAGACAGCCGGTGACAACGAGGCGGTGGAGAACATTCAGGAAGGGCTGAAGGAGCTGGACAGCAAGCGGGATGGACAGGCGGGCCAGGCCTGAGAACTGGAGCTCCCCCTTTCCACTCGGATATTCAGGGGCTAAATGTAAGGGACATTGGGGGAGGTGAGTGGGGGGCTTAAATCAGGCAGTGACAGACAGCCTGTAATAATTCTGCCCACCATGGATCTGCAAGCCTCATCTATCAGATCACTGCCCTATTGATCAGTCATGCATTTGCTGAATCAGATGCCAGCAGGCAGTTCTCGTCCCCGGGGGCTGGAGTCCTGTACAATTTGGAGGACTGTCACTTGACTCACAGCTAGACCGCCTTATATAACGTCTGAAACCGGCAACGTTGAAGAGAAGCACCATGACCCCCAGCTGGAGACACCTGCCCCAGGACCGGCTCGCTCCTGTGAAGCCGGCATCATGAGGAAGGTGCTGCCATGAGGAACACCATCCTGAACGTGGGCTTTAACTGTACTGTAAAACCCTGCAATAGAATCTCTCGTTTATTAATAAATGTTGTTTGATTTGCCGTGCATTGGAGTACTAGGGAGGAGTTACCAGTTAATACCACAAAAGCGATCATGTTCCACTTGTGCAACCAGAGTTTTCCTCTCTTTGCAGATTGAGTGGGTCACTCAGACAATGACCGCTTCCCTCGTGTTACATAATCTAAACGCGCTGATTAATCCAGCTATGAGATGCTTTCGACGAGATGAGTCTGGTCTCAGAAGCTGTGGCCTAAACCCATGCTGTTTGGTGGCTGAGCCCTATCACATTCTTAGCTGAGTTTGGGGTTAATTTAGACCAACGTTTATGCTGAGACACATGGATGTCACCTGACTTCCAACTGTAAGCCCTGGATTCCCATCACAGACGCAGTGACCTGCCCATCCCTGGCCGCCCTTAAGATGGCAGAAGAGCAGCATGATGCCACTGACCTTTGATCCAGTAAAACGTACATGCTTGCTTCTGACATATCTGCATTCCCAGAAGCCAAAGCAGTCAACTGCCCCCAGAAACTTATCCTTGTTGAATCTACACTGTTACTACTAAGTACATTGGGAAGGAACACTATATTTAATAAACAGAAATTAATGCTGCATTTGATAACTTTATTTAATCCAAAGGTTACAGGGCATTCTGGTTAACTCCATGTGACATAAGGCTACATAATACATTTTAATTCACTGAATTTAACCTTCTAATGAAATTTGGTATTTACCCCAGGGACCTATAAAGTTTATCTTATTTCTTAAAAAACCATCAATCCCATTTAATAAAAAGGACCCAGACGTGGCCTTTTACGTTTCATTTGTTTGGATGAGCCCACCTATAGAGCCAGCAGCACAAATCATCTTTCAGTTTGAAATCTTTATTGAATGAACAGGCCATTATTGGTTTAAACCTCAGGTGCTGCGTCATTGTCCGACATGGACACTGGGGGGCACTATAGTGGCAGTTTGTGAGATTGCCGCAGATTTTCATCAAAATAGGTGGTACTCAGGGCACAGGACAAATTATATGCTTATTATACCAGGTTAAATATTGTGTTTAAACCTTTAAGATTACGTTTGTTAATTTGATTTCTCAGTATGACACATTTATGCATTGTACGAAACGTGGACCCATGCTCAGTCAACCGCTGCACGCGACTTCAGATTATGGTGATTTCAAAAATTCACCTAGTTCACGTCTTCTTGTCGTAAGCAAGACAGGTTCTTTGTGCTACATCTGGCGCTATATCTATTTAACATGCACCCGTTCAAGATGCGTATAATGTCAGACATTCAAGTTTAGCTGTTCTGGAATGCAGGGCTGGTCATAGGCGGCCGCCCAGGGCGACGACTTTACAGACAATTTCACTTCTTCCTCGGACGGCAGTGATACTCGACCAAGACGCCACATCGGATATGCCCGATACCGCTGGCGCGTAAGAAAGTTAGGAATAACGTGCTGTGCGCATCATTTCACAGCAGTCCGCCTTTATCATAGCTGGCGCAGACAAACGCTATACTTTAAATTTAATCTTTTGTTAAAGACAAATCTCAGCGGCTTGGGTGGAAGCTCTTTTGGGGTGACAAACCAAGCTGGGCGTCAGCCTGAAGTCGGCTAATATTCTCCCGAAGCACCTCTTCATACGCTCCAGCATTTAAAGCCCCTCCACGCAGCGGGCACTCCCCCAGTTCTGCTGCCCCACCACACACGGACTCTGGAGAGGCAGCAGCGCGGCACTGTGCAATGCATATCCCCCTTCCAGCGAGGGAGCATGAGGATAAGTGCTTCGTGCCATAATAAGGCAGCATGCACAATGCACATACATATCGAGCTCGAGATCGTGGGGATAAATGCCTCGCGCTACGGAGAGGCAGCAACCAGGCTCTGCACAATGCACACCCCCTTCCCTGCTCGGGGGCACGGCGATGAACGCCCTACGGCGTGGAGAAGTAGCAGCCCGGGGTTTCACAATGCACATCCCCGCCCAGAAGTGGGGAGCCCGAGAAGGACGTCGCAACACGTGGTTGTGGACGCGCACGTAATTTTCCCCGATCTGCCCCCAGTGTGGGGCTTAGAACCCCCGTTAGAGACGGAGAGGGCGCTTCCAGGTAAGGCTTGGATCGGCATGGACCCGCCACCCACCCACCATCCGTCCGATCAGATCAGACGAACCGACCGAAAAATAAGTTGAAGGCAAACCTCGCTGCCAGCCCCAAGTTGCTTTTTTATTGGAAAAAAGAGAGGGAGAGATGGCGGGTAATAATGCCTCGATGCGGAGCGAGCGGTCCGTCCTTCGCCAGAGCCCCTCTTGGTGGTCCTGACTGGAGCGCGGAACCGAGCCACCGATGCATTTTTAATATCTATATTGATTTTACGGTATAACTGGGTGTCGGCTGCTCGGTTCTGGATCTTCAGACCGACGCTCCACGGATACCGGTCGTCCTCCTGCTGCCTCAGGATGGCGCCGCTGGTTAACCGGCTCCACTACACTGGCGACTCGTGCATACAACGTGTCGTTTGGTAGTTGGGCGGAAACGGAGAAACAAAGCGGACGAGCAACGTGTCCGAGGGTCCTGCCGGTTGCTGCCGTTGCGAACCGGCTCTGCGGACGGACAAAAGGCAGGTCGCCGCCGCCCCGGACGCGGGGATTCCCTTCGCTGTCATTGGCTCCAGATAAATGGTGGACGGTAGAGTTGTTAAAGAAGACCATCTGATAAACGTGTTATTAATAAGTTTAAAATAAAGCCGAACAGTGTCTTTAAAGTGCAGTTTGTTTTACTGTTTGTTTTAATGCAGCCTGTTTTTACCATGAGTATAAACGAGACTGGTGTTATGATGTCGCTGGGAGTGTTTACCTTTAAATGGTTTTGCATTTTAATCGATTTTAATAATGTTTGTATGAAATGTGATTTAAATTCATGGCTGAAGATGTCGTTCCTATGGGTGTGTCTCTTCACTAGTTTTAACATTACCCAGGCAGATTTCAGGCATTAGGTATCAATATTATTTTTAAGCTTTTAAACTGTGGGGTAACAGGACATGGTAGACAAACAAGTTCTAATAGGACCCAAATTTAGAGATTATCTCCTTCTGCCAAACATTCAGATGACATATGTTAAATTAACAGCATGTTGTGTTTTGTACAGAGTGCTGATTTTTGTGGTAATGATAATCTGAGGACCGTTCCTCGTGTCCTGTTATGTGAATGGCCCGAAAGACGTCTGTCATTCGGGGAGGATTTTCCCCTCCAGCTGAGCCGTGATTGGCTGCATTAGGCACCGATCGGTCAGACACGGAGCGCTCGTGGCTTAAAGGGTCACATGATTGCCCATTTGCGCGGCGCCCTCATTTACAGATAGTTGTTAGGCTTGTGTGAGTCAGGGGAGCGGTGGGGGGCAGTATATATCCCTCACCTTTTAGGGAGAGCTAGGTTTTGGGCTTCCGGAATAGATGTGACATCCCCCCCTCGTCAGAAAAGTCCAGCCAGGTATGAGGGTACCATCTGTCAGTGCAGGAGTCCATGCTGTGGGTCATGTCTGGGCTTGTAAACTATATGTGTATAGTAATGGACTACTTGTCGTTTCTGCAAAGGCAGCTGGAAAACCTATAATTGTACACCTCTCTTTGTTTACCATACAGGAGATTAATTGGTTTTATGTTCTTAGCTACCACACCACCTTATGTCTGCCCATGCTTGATCACTCTGCTTGGGGCACATGGTTATTGCCTTTTCCTGTTGATTGGGCTCCTGCCTTGGCTTCAGTACGTCCTCTCTTCCCAGGCTCCAGAAACATGCAGTTCCTGTTGAAACATGAACCAGTGAATGCATGTAACTGTTTGAGCGATGGCTGTCGCACAGATGTCTGCGTGAATTCCTCTAGGTGGCGCAGTGCTGGTGGGTCTTTTGAGTTGTGGCGTTTGGGGTATTTGACATCAGTGACCGACAACTTGTTGTTTGATGTCACAAAGTGCGATTCTTCCCGGGTCACATTTTCCACAAAGGGTTTTGACCTTCGGAAGAACGTTCTGTTGCATTGACTGGCAGCCGGCTGTATGTGAGATAGTGTCAGTAAAGATGTTTTTGTTCCACTGTCAGCGTACCCTTGTGTTATGAAAGTTACTCGGTACAGTTATGCTGGGGTGGTGTTTGGCTCAGTGGGTCAGCTGCTGTTCCTGTAATTGGCTGGTTCAAATCCTGTGGTCAGCGGGGTGGTTTCACAATTTGTCCCTCGAGCAGAAACCCTTAACCAACCCTGCTTTCTCAGTCACTTTGGATAAGAATGTCGGGGTAAATTAATGCAATGTAGAGGTTCCTTTGGTGTGCTGCTCCGGTTCCCCAAACCTGGGCCCATGGTTCTGGATGCTTAGTGGGTAGGAAGTGAAAAATCCGGAACAATCCCAGAATAGCGTGACCACAGGGCCTGGACGTAATTGTGAGGATTTACAAATTCGTTCAGTGTTGTTGACACTCCCCCACACCGTGGTTGCACAAACCCCAACCCCACCCCCAGAAGATCCAGAAACAAGCTTCACCCTGAGAGAGCATAACCACCTAGTGGTGCTGGTTTTCTCAAGAAGGCTTACTTGGTCTGCAGACCTTGAGGATGCCTGGCCTGGCCTTACCTTACCTTAACTGGTATAGCACTAGTTGGATCTGCTGGTTGACTCCCCCTGTAGGCCAGGTCGCCACATTACACCCTGTCCCTTGGGTTTGAGGAGGTGGTGGTAGACGCAGAAATGCAGATACCTGTCAGGCAGGAGTAGAGGGTCGTTTGTGACTGCATCCTTCAGCCCTAGTCTGGTTTAGACTGGGTCATTCGCAGAAAAACAAGCACGCTTTAATTACTGCTGGAAAAAATGCCGGGTTGTAGGCTCGCCGATTCGGTGGATTTCCTCCAGCCCGGCGGGGCGGCTTGGCATTCCGAAGGGGATCAGGCAACGGCTGACTCCTTTTACCTGTTTGTTTTTGCTGGTTTGAGTTCTGTCCCTCAGTGCCACAGTGCCGAGTCGTGCAAAATGCTCTCCCCACTTTTTAATTAGACCTTCAGCTGTTCAGCCATCGTGCCTTTTGTCCGCCCGGTGAAAGGAACGTTTACAGGGCCTCTCCGGCGAAAAAGGCCGCGAGCCGGGAGCTCTGTGTTTTGGCTGCTCTCCACAGGCCCTTGAAAGGGGTTATTAGGGATGGACAGCTGCCGGTGGACAGCTGGCCGACCCGCTCTGGGCTGCTCACTTCGGCTGCCTCATTTTCCCCCAACTGACACGACCTTTGTGCTCATTTTAGGTCCTGAGCTGTGGATCAAATGTGTTAAATTGCAGAGCATCTGAACTTGACACATGCTGCAGGTTAGCGCCATAGTTACACTGTAATATCTTAACTGCGTCCTGTATCTCTGTGTGCTCCGGAAATCTGCCGCATTTACAAAAATGATACTTTTACCGTGAGATGAATTGGTCTTGCTGGAGCTATTTTGAGTGTTGAGTTATTTAAAAACATTTATGCTGCGTGTTGCTTAATTTTAGGGAGAAATCTGGCTCGGTTCCTGAAGCAGTTTGACTGTTTATGTTTAGGAATGCAAAGTGCACATTAAACTGTGAAAATGCCCTCTCTTCAGCCTTTTGCTGATATTCACAATTCTCCCTTTTCTTACTGTTCTCCATAAGGAAGGCACTTCCTGATCTAGTTTCAGCATGATAATGGTTTATTGAACAGCAAACTAATATCATGTAATATAATGTAGACATGTGCTGGGTATTGAAAGGCAGCTCAAACACAAATTGAGGACAGTTCTCTACCCATTTTATGCCCCTCTGTGACAGGGTACTGTGTAGGTGTGGTGTGTGAATTTGCGTATAAGGGGTGACCTCCTGGGGGGTGAGGATTCTGAAACAGGGAGGGGGCAGGACAGGATGGGGGCTTCCCTCAAGAGCAAATGGTAACTCAGTCACTTCTCTGGTCACTGCTAATTCAGTTACTTCCTCATCACCCTAGTGATTCAAATGAAACCCCTATTCTATTCCTGACTATTCCATTATCAGAATTTGCCGTTTGTATTCAAATCACCAACCAAGAACACTGGGGCGTCCTTTGCACTTTCCCTTACGTCTCTGAATGTTTATGGGTTTTCCCTCACATTCTTACAGAACCTTGCATGCAGTCGTGGACTTATAACGGGTGCAGGAACGGGAACATCTTTCTGTTTTCGGGGCAGCTGGCTTTCAGGTAACCCGTGCCAGGATGGTACACAACAGTCTATGCCGCTCAGACTCTTTAAGGATAGTTTGCCTCTCAAATTGAGCTTTAGGAATTATCTCGCTAGTAGCAGCTCTTTGTCTGTGTACATGAAAAGTAACAAGTTCCTTCTCTCCACAGGCCTACATGAGTTCTGTATATGCTTTGTATTCATTGTATCATGTTTCCTTCTAAATAGCCCTTAATAATTCGTTGTGATTGTAACATGACTTTCCCAAAACACCGTTCACAGCAGGTGTACCTGTGCGTCCTTTGGGGTGACGAGCAGGGTGCAGGAGTGTCTGAGCCTGGGAAACGTTCATTCTGTCCCGGCAGTTGTGTTGTCTTCTGCTTGTTCCCAGGAATTGCCCCTTAATTATCCTGTGTGTGGCACGGAGTCTCAGTTAGAGCCTGGTCATGCACGCTCTCGCTTCTTGGACGGGCTTCCTAACGATTCGCTGGGTTTGTCTGTCACTCTGTGTGGGCGGCCTCTTGTTTTTGGGCTTAACATGTTCAGCAAAACCAACGGTGCATCCCTGCTCGAGGAACATGTCCAGGTGGGCTTAACCATCATTTACATCTGGAGGATTCTCACGGGGGGGGTGGGGATCCTCAGCTTCATGTCCATGTTTAGGACGGTTGACGCAGTGGGGTTTCAGTCTGTATGCTTTTTATTGGGGGGAGGTCACCACGGCGCCACGGTCAGTGGCAAGAAAGAACTGGGATGAGGAGTGGAGCCGTGGAAGCTGTTCACACGGTAGGTGCCTCTCTGCCGTGGTGCATGCTGGGATTGAGGTGGACTGAGCTCCATACTGAGCACCTTCATCTCTGCTCTTAATCTTATGCTTATGTTATTATGGGATTAGAAGCATGGGACGTCTGACTGCTCACGTACAGCGGTTTGCATTCAGCACCTGCCATATGGGGCTTAATATGTCGCTCATATTCATCGCACGTTGCTTTTGATCAACGTTGTAACTTGCAGATGGAAAAAGTAATGTCAGTTCACCAGTCAGTCCGCCCCAACAGCCGACACACCAAGGCTTAATGCTTTTGTGGGTGAGTTTTTCGAAGATTGTAAAGGATACCTGTGTGGGCCTTTGTGGTTGGTAGGCCACCGGAGGACACACGACGACTCTCTTGTGAACTCTGGTGAACAGGATGCTTATGGGCACAGCAGTAAGGAGACACTTCTGTATAGTGAAATACAATCAGGTCAAAGCTCAGATTGCTCACTTGTTGTCAGGTTGAGTTCAGCATATTGTTGTCATGCAGTTCCTCTTAAGCTGTCTGCTGTTAAGGAGACTCACACCAAAGATTTGGGTCTTTTGAGGAAAAAGCCTCAACCATATGAATGTACCATTTATCCGGGTGCGAAATTTGAGACTTTCCAGCAAAAGGATTCATTTTATTTTGTGAAATGCGCATTGATGGTTGATGGTCAGGCTGATTTCAGAGTCGCTGATTTCAGATTGAGCATGAAGGAATACATGGAGAGATCTTGGTGCTAATGGGGTCACTTGTGGGTCTTTGTAAATCCGCATGCCTGTTTGGTGCAGAGCTCTCAGCTGGTATTGACTTATACAGCTACATGCCATCCGTACAGCCAGTTTCTGCTCTATTTTACAGGACGCAATTTCAGTATCAAACCAAAAGCAGAAGAATCCCTTTTGGTGATCTCGGCAAACTCTTCATGCCCGGCGACACATCTGGCCCAGAACCAGATGCTCCGTATTGCTGCACCAGCAGACCCAACAGGAAGGTGTAGAAAAAGCAAAATGCTGCTGTAAGGGGGTTTGCGGGACCTTTGTAGCCAGGTTCACGAGTGGCCGGATGTCAATGGGGAGCTGCTCTTCCCAGCAGGACAATAGGAGGAAAAGGACTTTGGTTAGTGACAAGTGTCATTTCCAGAAGGGACCAAAGGGCTGAATTGCAGATTTCTCTTACTTTGAACTATGTGCAATGGGATCCCCTGATTGACTGTGTGCTCACCTTGTATACATGTGTCTGTCATGGATAGCAAGACAGGATGAGTGAAAACTACCCAGTCTATGGCCATTTTTGATTCTGCCGTCGTTCTGCTGTTGATGAGGTTTTGCCGCCTCTGTCACTGCAGACAGACCCCAGACGGGGACTGACGGTCCAGCAGCTTTCTGATCTCCTGGTGTGGCTGATTTGCCGGCTTTGATTTGGCTTCTGCTTTCAGATATCTGCTGGAGCGAGGCGGTGGCTTTGATGCTGAGGCTGCTGGGGTGGGGTGGGGTGGGGGTTCATATCTGGCCCCCGGTGAGTAGTGATTATGCAGTGCCACACTGTATAGATGAGGTGCTGCCCCCATGTGGCTAACGGAGAGTGTGACCAACCGCAATCAGTAAATATTTACTTAAGGCACTCGTCTGATGTTACTCTTACTGCCTATGTGGATCGACAGCTTACAGGGAATTTTGGGACACAGCATGTGGCACCTTCCTGAGAGTGTAACCTGCCACATATCCTGTGGTACTGGACACGGACACCAGGACCCTGCTCATGAGTGCCGCCTTTGGTGTAGGACGAGAACCTGCACCTCCGACGCTCTGTGTGTATGGGATGTGGGCTTTGCTGTTTCAGTGCTGTAACTGTCTATTCCCAGACAACACTCACAAGAGCTTTGAAGTTCAGGGCTTAAAGGTCATGCATTTTCCCAGCAGAGTGCAGTAATCCGCTCAAATGGGGCCCCAGGGGGCCAATAAGCCTTAATTACATTTGAACTGCCACCACCCACGAAAAGCTGCAGGTGAGCGGTAAAGGGAAAAAAAATCAAGAAAATTCATAACTATCAGAAGGTTTAGATGGTTTGAGTTCAGCAGCCATCTCAGGTTTTTGTGGGGATGTTCTGGACTGTTGAGATCAGGCAGTTCTGGTTTCTGAGGAAGCAAGAGAGACTGAGCTCTTAAGTAGCTGCATCGTGTATTTTTTATCGTTTTTCCCCCGATGCTGTCTGTACCGCAATGTATCTGCATTGTGCTCCACCTCCAGAGCCTCATTCTGTTATATATATATATATATATATATACACACACGCACTTTTCGCTGCTTTCATGTGGCTGTGAATTTTCCTCCACATACACACAAATGTTGTTGTCAGTCTTTCTGACCCAGTGGCGCTCCCTGCTCTGTCGTTGTCCACGTTTAGGGGCTCCTGCCATCGTGAACATGAATCCGCGATGTAAATGATACGTGGGTGCTGGGGTGACACACAGACCTCCCCATGCTCCTGCCAGCTGGGCTGAAACCCGCTCTGAGTGGTTCGGCCTGGTACAAAGTCAATCCGATCATTTCCATGACCCGACACTCAAAGCGCGGCACTGGGAGAGACAGCCGGGCCATTTTGCAAGCTCCCCCTCCCCAAAGTTGTACTGTGAGTTAAGGTTTGTGTACAACTGGGAATGTGACAGGCACTGGAAAGAAGAGAGGGAAGAGGAGGAGGTAGAGTCACATGGGGCTTGGACTAAATGCGTACAAGCACACCACTCCTTCCAGAAAGGTGGTAATCCAGGTCAGGTGAGTCCGGATGGGAAAACAGACCAGGGGCCTTTAATCCTCTCCTCAAGGACTAGCAGCCGGTCCATAAATGCACAGCAGCTGGCAGCCCTTTCGTTCAGGTAGCCCGCCGAATCTCACCGAGTCCGACTTACCGCTTTTCACACCATACCAGGGTCCGGCCGCAACAGGGTTCAAAGTGGCTCTTGCCACCTCCTGAGAGGCGCTGTCGGATTCCTGTGCGGCTGGGAGGCACAGGTTGGGCGCGCCAGCTGTGGCAGTGTGGTTTAAGCGCGCGGCAGAAAAAAAACGGGGCCCAGTGTGAGAGAGAGAGAGCTGCGGCGAAGGGTTAGGGCAGCGCATGATGACATCATTACGCCATGCGATCGCTGCGGCACTGAGCTTCCCAGAGCCCTGTCTCAGGGAACACCCGGGCGGTCCCGGGCCGCACTCTGAGACCCAGGGGTCACGTGGTGCACCTGTGGAATTCGACCGCGGGGCCAGGCTGCTCCTATACCGCTGTCTGGCCACTCCCCTCCACCTCGGGCTGCAGACTTTTTTTTTTTTTTGCCAAAAAAAGCTAATCCCAAAGCTGCCCCCTCCCTAAATCCCCCACTCCTTCCCCAGCCCTTTTATAGGTGCCAGTCCGGTCCGCCGAGCGCTCACTCACGCTAGCGACATTCTCTCTGTCGCCGCATCGGTGTTGAGCTACAGGGCTACGGAGGACCGAGTTCTGTGGCTGTCTTGTGATTTTGCGCATTTTTCACGCGCTGAAGGTGACCGCAGCGGTGCTGGTATGAATGCTGCGTCCTCTGTCTCCTGGTCTCATCTTACCGGGCTGTCATTTCATCACCCTCCTTTGTCGTTGCAGGCTTTCACTTTGCATGTTTTCCCAGATCAGTCAAATGCTGTTTGGTAATCCTCTGATGTTATTAAAAACTTGGGCTTTTTCCGTAAAGGTTGTGTCGTTAAGGAATGTACAAAATGCATGTGCGGAGTTTAGTATCGCAGTGTCTTTTGTCTTGTTTACGCAACAGTATTTGCACAGGCCTATAAACTTCAGAAAAAATGCTTAATTGCCTTGTGCCGTTTTGACATTTGACCGTATCCTGAATGCAGTGTTTGAGTTAAAGCTTTGTCTATATCGTGCTGGTTGGATCAGATGCCCATCGTCTGAGGTGCATGGTCGTGGCCTGCCAGCGGGTGGCGTACTCGGCTCTCCCTCAGAGGCCTTGGCATCGGTGCGGCCTCCTGTCCGTATGAATGACTCTGTGCTGTGGCTGTGTGGTGGCTCCTCTGCACAGAGACCCTGCAGCACTCCGGTTTGCACCCTCCAGACTGAGGCTGTCTTGGTCTCTGGCAGCTGGAGGTTTTTTTACAGTGAGGGTTCAACTACTCGCAATCGTGCATGGTTTTGCGGACAGGAATGCAGGATTGTGTGTCACATGTTTTGTTTTGTGTTTTATTTTCTTTATACTATTTATACTTTATATGTTGTCACAGTCTTGGTCCCATACACACCAGCATTTCACTGCACACTGTATACACTGTATGTCTGTACATGTGACAACTAGATTTGATTTTGGTTTGATATAGATATATGATTTTTAATTTTTTTTTGGTATTCAGGAATAATTGCATTACCCAAATATGTATTTGGTGAAGGGCGCAAAACATTGTGCAATATAAATCGACGGTTAGGATACGACAGAACTGATGGTGTTCCAAGCAAGGCATTGCAGATCTTTTCAGATTGTAGTTAGATTCCATTGCGATTCCATTACCGTTGCCGCAGAACTAACCTGGCTCATTTTTGAGCGTAACAAGCGGTAATGGTGGTAATCGGGTCGAGACTGAGGTCCGTGACCTTCTGCATGCTTGCTGCATAACTTCATGGTTTCTTCTGAATCGGGTCTTGGATCCGGTTCAGTGCATTTTCTCATCTTGGGGGGTGAAGGTAGCGGCTCGTCACATTGCACAAGCTTTCTGGATCCACAAACTCGCCCCCCCCCCCCCCCCCCCCCCCCTTGCCGTACACACTCGCTGTAATTGTAGTTTCTATTAAAAGGCTCGTTTAAATGTGTCTTCATGTGTTATTTGCCGGGAAGGTCTGCCATCTCTCGGAGATGAATGCGTGTTGACGACAGCTCTGGGGGAAACCGGTCAGTGTTTTTCCTGAGCTTTGGCTAAGCAGGGTTATAATCATAGGGAAACATGAAAAGAGCTGAAGACCAAAATAAAACGGCAGGCAGCAGCACTGCTGAGCTGCAGATGAATGCCGATGTCAGGGTCACGAGGCGTGGAGGTTATTGTAACTGCAGACGCACGCGTTTCTCCGGCGCTGCGTGTGGGGCGTTCTCGGGATTTCTCTCCGGCTTCCTTCTGCTTCCTATCTTTGGACTTTGTGGGTTTTTAAATCTATGAGTTCCTTCACCACAGCAAAGGGCCACGTTTGGTTGCTGGCGGACCTTCCCTAAATGTGTGGAGGGTCCTGGTTACTTTTAGAGGTACACAGACATGTATTTAAAATGTCAGCCGACTTGCCTTTACTGAAACGTCCCCACGGTCCTCCCTGCCGTTGCGTCATTTCATGAAGCCACGCCCACTCCGCCTTCATCTTGTTGTTCGTCCCTATGTATATTACAGACTCTCTTGTTTCGTGTCTTGTAGTGTTGATTAACCTTCCTCCTCAAAGGGTAACTACCTGTACTGCTGACTCAGATGTGATGTATCCTCTCAGGTTTGTCATCAGAATATGAGAGCGCCGTTCCACTGAACCCTGTCCGTTTCAAAGTCCTGGACCGTGCGTTGTCAGGCATTTCCCAAATTCTTCTAATTTTGGCTGACCCTTGCTTTACGTTAACTTATGTTAACAATTGTATTCTTGGTAAAGGAGGTTTCCTTGAATCTGAGTGAGGAGGAGAAGAAGCCGATCATTCGGTGTGAAGATGGTCGTGCGTGTGTGGCCTTGAGGTACCGGCGGGTTGAGTTGCAGTGTCTTGGGAGCCATGGCACAGTATTTACAGAGAGAACGTGGAAGAACGCTGTGAACTTGAGGCGCCTACCTTTTAGCTTCAAACATTAGGTTTGCGCATTAAATCATTGTACCCAGGAGAAACATCAGACCTACCACATGGTGGGGCAGCTGGACCGGCTGGTCATCAGTCATCTCCTTCGACTGAACCCATTTTGCCTGTGTTTGTCCTAGGAAGTATGGTTTGTCCTCCACAATTCCGGTGTGATTCCCATGAGGGAATTCAATGGACACCAGTACCTATCCTTTGCTGCCAGTTCCCTTTTCCCAAGCCACCTGCTGGGGGTTGTGGTTCGGAGAGGAAGCCTTGACCTACTTGAGGGATGTGTGAGTGACACCCTGCTGTTGATGGGGGGCTATGGGGTGGAGGGGTATGTCGTATGTGTGCGGAGCAGACCCCACACCCCGCCCAGTCCATGTCGCCCATCACAGCTCCCGGTGCAGGTGGTAGACGGTTGGGTCCAGACAGCCTTGAGAAGGAGCCTCAGTCTCCCTCCTGTACCTCAACCAGAGGGGATGTCCCAGCCACACAGCCTGCGGTGACGCTTATCTCCCCACGCAGAGTGGCGCCCTGCTCTGCCACTGACGTTCGCAGTCAAGGCCCCCTCTGATGCTACTGCGATGGGGGGGGGGTGGGGGCTGAGATATGGGGCATTACAGCACGACAAGGCTTAGCGGCAGTCATAGGCTGTCCTGTGTCTGTATCAGTAATCCTGATTGTGTGTGTACGTGTTCAGCTAATGAGGAACGCACTGTGTGTATGTACCAGGCATGTGGTAGTTAATCTTAGGTGTTTGCTCGTTTCCCTGGGAAACCTGCACACCTGCACACATTTATCATTTATGTCATTCGATATTCAGATCCACTTGTGTGTGTGTGTGTGTGTGTGTGCGTGTGCGTGCCTGAGGTCCCCAATCCTGTGCCTTACTGTTGAGTCATCGCTCTAGTCACATGCTGTTCAGGAGCCTGTGTTTCGGACACATAATCCCAGGCAGGAAGCCCTGAGTATCCAGTCAGTACCTGAAGGCTTGGAGCATGTGACGGAGGTCCTGTGTTCTGCTGAGCCAATCGGGGGACGTCTCACCTAACAGATTGTCACTCTCTCTCTCTCGCTCTCCCTCCATCTCTCTCTCTCTGCCCCTCATCCCTCTCTCCTCACAGTGGCGTTCAGCTTTGCTCTGCGATGTCTGCTGTAACCCTTCTACAGTGAGCCCACAGAGGTAAGTGCTCGTGTCTCTCTGTCCGCCGTCAGCAGTGACTGGGACCTCGTTCCCCCTGACAGTTTCTCTGTCACGCAGATCTCGTTCTCCTTCGGGTTCCTCTCTTTGGCTCTGTCTACTTGCTCGGCTGAGCAGCTCAGTGCCATTATCCTGCATTCTGCTTTGGGGCAGATTGGGCTTTGAGTCACCAGAAATAAACCAGTTCTTTCATATTTCCTGTAACCAGGAAAAAAGATTCCTCCTTACAAGCTGGCTTCATCTCAAGCTCTCTACCAAGACACTGAAACCTGAAGCCTTTATTTACTGAGCACACGCTGGAATCTGATTTATGACAAATGAAACTCTTCTTTTTGGAGAGGAAGGACCTTGGGTGGGGATCTCAGTCTCACCTCCTCGTTTTTGCTCGCTGTCTGAATACTGATAGAATTTGGGGAAACTTTTGCTGGAAAAAAATGTCGATGTTGTGCCTGGAGTCTGTAGAAAAGGATGGAGTTTTCTGCAGTATGAGAAGGTTGATCTTACAAAAAAAAAAACTTACTGTCATGGATGAGGTGTGATGTGCAGAAAATTGACCTCTTTAACCATCTTTCAGCTGTTTCTTCTAAAGTCAGTGCCCCCCCTCATTAACAGTAAAGGTGATTTTCGTCTGTTATTTTGATCAAACTGTCATCCCTATTAGTATTATTCTGAGTGAAGGTGAATATACTTGTATGAAGGTCCTGGACTGAGATTCTTGTTCTTGTTGGGAGGCTTGGAAGCTCATCACTGTGTCCATCATGCAGCACAACTGTTATGTTCTGTGTGTATTGCTCAGTGATGCCTTGGTCTGGGAGAACATCTGCTGTAGGATTGAGAGGATGTGAGGTGTTCACGTCGCAGTCGGTGAACTGCCCTGACAATGTCCTGTGCAGCCATGGTGACCGCTTGCGGCAACAGATCACTGGGGAATGAAGTGACAGGATGCTGGTTGGATTCTAAGGTTAATCTGAGGTTGGTTTAAGTTCTGCTGTAGAAGTATATTTATTTAGGGCTTGTAATCTGTATTCAGTAGTCTCATTTTCACCTTGAGTGTGTAGGTGTGTATTGTTGATGGTTTTTTTGTGTACCACAGCATAGGAAGCCGTTCAGGCCATGAACCGGATCGGCATGGTGTTTAATTTTGACCCGGTTTCTCTTGGTTATTGGGGCTATGGTGATGCCCTGAGGTGGACAGTGCTGACGCGCTAATTGATGTTATTGTGCTGGTAAGACCCTGATCCTGATGTGACCTGTTTCTAACTGAGGGTTCTGCTCTCCAGCGTAAGTTTTCTAGGAGAGGCACCGACCTTCATCTTTTCTTCAGACACAGTTGTGCATTAGATGATTCAGCTTTCAAAAGAACACTGGTTACCTGGTACAGCTGCGGGTGGTGGGTCACTGATGGAGGGCAGTGTGGAAGCTTGTCCTCGTTTAGCCTCCGCAGAGGTAAATGTCTGATGTTAGGCGCTTAGGGGAGAGACTGATTATGGTTCTTGTTCTCTGTGAATGTGCCAAGAGCGACCAGGCAGCCAGCGATTTGTTTGTCCAGTTCTGAAGGATCTCTGCTGAGTCACTCCGTGTCTCTGTCTCACCTTGAGATATCAGGTGGAACCCTGGCCTGTGTGATGGCTGGACTGTGTTGGTCTCCCTGCATCCTGCTAAAGCTTTAGGTTTCTCAGTGCACCATACTGATCTCCCTGCATCCCGCTAAAGCTTCAGCTTCCTCAGCGCACCGTGTCGGTCTCCCTGCATCCCGCTAAAGCTTCAGCTTCCTCAGCGCACCGTGTCGGTCTCCCTGCATCCCGCTAAAGCTCTCTTCCTTCCTTTGTTTGGAGATCTGCCCTTTGCCCCCACTAGTTCAATTAGTGGAAAATAATGAAGGAATGGATAAGTCCACATAGAAAAAAAAAGTTGTATGGGTCCCCATGTGAGATTGTTTAGAGAGAGAGTTCCAACCCACAGAGCTGACCCCCCCCAACATTTTTTTTTTTAGAATAATTTTTAGTCAGTGCATAATCCATATATTTTATAGATTTGATGTCTTTATAATTATTCTAAAATGTAGAGCTTAGTACAAACAAACCCTTCTATGGGTAGGTGTGTCCAAACTTTTGACTGGCACTGTATATGCTTGGAGGAGCTTCTCAGAGCTTCTTACTGTCCCGCTGCTGCTGAAATCCCTATGCATCCTACTTTGCTACTTGTCTCTGTTGAAGCATCTGCTGTGACACCTGGAACATGCATCCCTCTTTCTTCTCGTAGATGTTCGCTGAGATAACGCTAAAGAGAACTAGGCTTCCGAACAGCCACCTCTGCTGCTCCATTCAAGGCTTTTCCGTTCAACTTGTCTTCTGTCTCTGGCAACCTTCTGAAAAAAAGGAGGTCTTTGTACTTTAGTTTTCTTCTGTGTGTAAGGTATTCTTCAAACCCATGGATGGTGTCCTCAATGACCTGCCAGCCCTCACCTTGATCTTATGTCAAGATTGCTGTTGCTGGTCACTTAGGGTGCTGTCACAGTTATTCACATTTCACTTCTATGAGGAAAGAGAAAGCAATTGAATTTAATTGATTTACCCTCACTTTCATCTGTTTTGCACTTGGCTTTGGTTACTGATTCATCCCACACTGCTGTCATTGAGTCACTCCCTGGCTCATCTGTATTTGAATGTCCAGGTTTAGTAGGAACTGCTGTGCAGATTGAGCTGTAACTGCTTGGTTGCAGATGGAGACAGAGCAGAGGTCGTGCTGATGGTGACCCTTCTCTCGTCCTTGTTTGCTGGTTGTCCCCATTGCCTTTTTGGTAGGACATGGCATTACAGGGTGGGCTGAGGAAGAGCGTGGTTTTCCACCAGAATGTTAACATTGGAGAAAATCAATGCTTCAGTCTCCCTGAAAAGCCGCCTTTAGCCTGTGTGTTCCCTTCTGTTTATGCACTTGCCAGCGGTTGAGTCCAGCTAGCGTTAGCGCTTGCATAACCCTGGCCACTTTGCTCGTTGCCTTGCGCAAACAAACCAGCAGTCGACTGTCTGGACTGCTTTGGGATTGATCTGAACTTTACACGGCTTCTAAAAACAACAGAAAGGCGAAGCGTAATCTCCTGCGAGCACCGTTCTGCAGAAACGCTGTGAACCCGGTTATTAATATCAGTCCGGCCTTTGATATGATTAAGGCTTGGCAGTAATGGAAGAATGTGCCGCTTTGAGAGGGAAATGAAAGCAGGGTTCCATGGGCTGGCCTGGTTCTCAGAGGAACACCTAGTGAGAAACTTAAACCCTAAGACCCTAAGAAACATCCACTACTATGTTGTTTGCACAGACTCACCTGGATTCGTCTAAATCAGGGCTTTTTTTTTCCTGTTTGCTCCAGAGCTTTCACTAATCACATTATCGCTTATCTTCTTTGTGATCCTGTCTTACTTCATATGCCGTGCTTGTGTGGGGGAGAAACATCTATTACGGAACTTCTCTGCCGTGACATAATAAATTTATCTGTAGACGTGCCTGGTGTAACGGACTCTAATTAGATGTTGAAGGTCTGTTGCACCCATCTGGTTGCAGATCCCGTCCTGGGGGCGTAGCCTATGTTGGGGCACATTTGTGCTTTAAACGGGACTCTAATGACCCCCCTCATCAGCTGCTGCTCCGTGTTTCAATGATGCAGACTGAGAAGAACATGGGTATGGCTGCTGTTTGACATGACAGGGCCCTCTGTGCAGAGCTGCTAACAGCTGGCTGATCTCCTGACTGCCCTGGTGCCTGCTGGCAATGAAAGGCCCCTTTGCACGGTCAGGCAGCTTGGACTGCCAGGAGAATTTCATCTGCTCTGCTTCCAGCATTTACTCTCCTTCTCCCATGAAGCCATGTGCTACCTTCCTGTCTCCTGGCCATGGAGGTGGGCCGCGTGACTGATCGGCCTGTCCGTTTTATCCTGAATTAACCTTTTTTTTGGCCGATTCTGCTCCCAGGTTATGCTGCCCAAAAGCTGCCCGCTGCGTCTGAGTGAGAAAGAGAAGGGTTAAGGACCCCAGCTGCCACGTCCCGCGCCCTCGCCGCCCACATCCCCGGAGAGCCATGAGCGCCCCCCCGCATGCCCGCGAGGTCAGTGCCATCCACTAACCTTGGCCCCCAAGACCACAAGCTCATTAATAAAAATGTATTTGGTTCAAATCTTCCTGTCCACCTGGATTTCCTAAGTGTTGAAAGTGCTTAATAGTGCTACCATAATTTTGTAAACACCCACTATTTATTTTGTTGCCGTAATTCATTTTAATGCCTATTTTCTATACAGCTCTTTGTCAACTTGCGTTCACAAGCCATTTTCTATGTGTCACTTTCCATCACACGTGCATTACTGCATGCATACTATATTGCAAAATATATATGGACAACGGGTCATTATACGGCTGCCCATTCTCCTGTACCTGTTACACTAAGTGATACACCCGCTTGCGTCTCTTGATCAGTGTATATTATTCACTATGGGCCTTGGACGTACGTGCGTTCGGGTGAGATTTGATCAGGCATAACTTAATATAAGACTATATTTCTATATTTTATATGTCTGAAGCTGTAGTTGTTGGCTTTGGACAGAAACTGTTTATTTACTGTCACTGGTGCAGGGGGGCGTCCGTGTGGATTTTGACTGATCTGATATGCTGTAAAGGACAGATGCTTTTAAGGGAGCGCAGGTTAGCCTACCCCATGGTGGAGCCTCTACCTGTTATGTGAGATCTGTGTTCAGTGTAATAAGGTTACTAGTGGGCTTTGAAGATTTAGTTGTTTTGTTCTCTGGAGGTCTGTGTTCTGGGCGCTAACGCAAGACACCAGACGTGATGTGCGTGTCAGAGGTCGTCCACTGAGATGGACCTAGCGGGTCCGTCCGAACTCGCCGGCCTTGCTTTGGGCCACGGCAGCCAGGAACATCTCCCATCTCCCTGAACAGTCCGCGCATTCTCTGAAGCACCGGTTCCGATCGAGCCGCATTGATGTTTCTATGCAGGAACACAGAGTCGTGAGAGGAATACGGAAACTGATACGGGCCATCGGGTCCTTTTTTTGGGACTGCAGTGGAGGCAGGAAAGCAATACGGTCCAAGCTGACGCTCAAGACGAAGAACAGCATCTGTATTTGGTCTTCATGAAAATAACACCGCTCTTTATCTGAGATAAGGAACACTAGAGGGTGTCAAACGATGAATTAAACACCTGATATTTTAGGTTAAGTTGCATTTTATCCATTGGTCATCTGTAGAATCAGATGAGTATAGGTGAGATGGTGTTGATGCTGATGTGATCTGTGGGGATTACAGCGCCCCCTGCAGGACTGCTCTCCCAAACCCTGCCCACTTAAATGAAAAGATCTTTTATTGGACTTTTGCACAAGTACACTGAAATGCTTCTCTTCACGTATGCCATCGTACTTTATTTGAAGCACACACACAGAGTGCAGGATCAGGCTATTTATTCAGCACCCCTGGAGTTAAGAGCCTTGCTCAAGGGCCCTATAGAGATGTGAGTGTTCTGTCAAAGCTTGGCTTTAATCGGTGCCCTTCCAATCGCAGGCACAGAGGCTTAACCCACTAGGTCACACACACTCGTACCCACTGTGCTGTGCAAATAGCCAGCTAGCCCAGTGAAATGGAGCCTCACCAGTAAGGGCATTCTTCCTGACGGACACCTTCCCATTCCTCGGTCTACATCAGTCAGGTCCCTGTGACCTTGTGCGTATGTCTGTGTTTGGAATGACATCGCCTCGTGTTCGCTGTCAGGCAGTGAGGAGCGTTTCCAGAGCGTCGCCATCAGTGATAACAGACAGGCCATTAGTGCTGACTGATAAGAGTAAAATAGTTATTGTGAACAGAGACACTCGGAAACACCCTTGCTCTGTTCGAGCTGACGGAGGCTCAGGTCCAGCCTGCTCTCCGGGGCTCTGAATCCTGCTGGGACAGGAAAGCTCGTGCTGCTGTTGGCACTTCTCAGGATGTGTGGCAGAGAGCGGTTAATGATTAACCTTCTCCGGGGAGTGTGTCATGTGTGGAGGGGAGGGGGAGGAACGTGGCGTGCCTTTGCAGCCATCAAGCCATTTGTAAAGACCACGCGCCCAGACAGCTTTCACGAGAGGCGGGAGTGTATTTCCAGGGACAGCCTAGTGAGATTTGTTGAGATGAATATTGAGAAGGAGTCTATAGGCAAAGGTCAGAAGTGGTCTGCTCCCTGAGTGTTATAGGACAGCGATATAATGGACTTTCTATTTGAAATGAAGGTGAGTCTTTTTGTGGCATAGAGCCCCTCTGTGAGGTAAACAGTGAAAGGCTTTGTGTCCTGTAACAAGATACCCCCCCACCCCATTGTAAAAAAATCAGTTCAGCCGAATTACTGCCTTACATTGTGGATTTAGTACCTGTTAAAGACTGAAGTGGATTAAGGTGAAATGGTAGCACTTGCTGATTTGTGTGTGTTTTTATTTAACGTTACTCAGAGCCCAACGGGAAGTCTGTGCTAGACTGAATTGTTACGCTGTTAACCTTGCTTATGTGCACTGTACTTTCACATTTCAACAGTTATTGGATGTATCATCATTAGGGATGCTCCGATCGATCGGCCGAAGATCGGTATCGGCCGATAATCACATTTTATAACTCGATCGGTACTCGTTA
>JAODJU010000081.1:8082305-8105946 GCA_026776725.1 Gnathonemus echidnorhynchus
CTGTGTGTGTGACTGAGCTTTTTTACCGCTGTCCTTTTAAGTATCATGCAGTAAAAGAGTCTGCTACAAACTGAACTTTGCCATCTGCCTCATGATCTTTTCCCCACTCGAGCGCCACAAAATTTTATCTGTTCAACCTGCAACATGTTTATAACTTATTATTAAATCTGGAAAGATGATCAATCTTTTGCTTTCCACAGAATAAAAAAAAAAAACGATGGGAATAAGCTCTGGCAAGTTATTTCATTTCCGGCACCAGCAATAGACTATATTGGTTATGGACTGAATTTTCTGGCTATGTGGAACACTTGGACGCGATAACCAGTCCCACTTCTGATTTTTCAAATATTCACTTTTATTGCACATGAATAGGGTCCATTGTGTAATCTGTTACTACACATGAGAAAAGATTCTTAGTGTGTGGAAGAGTTTGTAAGTTTCAGTTCTTACAGGTAGTTTGTTTTATAATTGCTGATTCTGATTGGCTAGAGGCTTCACGCCCAGGTCACAGGTAGAGTAAGGCTGGAAAATCAGCAGTGCTCAGATCTTGAGGGCTGTGATTAGAATACGTGGTTTAGTCCCAAGAAAACCAGCAAATTACAACCGGAGTATTTTGCTGAATTTTATGCTAACTTGCTGTTGTTACGCTTGTCAGTGGGGGGAGGGCAGGAAGAGGAAAGGTGTAGGGCAGGTTTGCGCAGGATGATCCCTACTTCCTGTGTACGGCTGTAATGGTACACACATTCGTTGTGTGTCCCATTTTCGGTTCAGAATGTGCAATGAAATGAATGGATGCATTTCTTCAAACAGGTTGGTGGTGTTGCCAACAGACACAAAGCAGTGCTGACAAATCACTTGTTTTTGCTCAGTATCATCTCGATGGAATCCAAAATATTTCCATGCAGCAGATGACAGATCTTTTATGGCGGCCAGTTCGCTTTTCTCCTTCTCACTCATAACACGCAATATCTATATTCATTTCACACACTGAATAGGCCTCATCTGTGCATTTTATGCACCTCGCTGCTATATGTAAAAGAATTTCCATGTGGATCAATAAAATAAATGGAATATAGATTATTTTAAGTCATCCTACCCTGATTTGCAGTTTCCTTTACTTGTCAGTTCTTTGATATACAATATGCCTATGATACCTCACTGGCATGTCATCTCTCAATTAAACCTTACTGGCATCTCATCTCCCCAGTGACACCTCACTGGCATGTCATCTCCCCAATGACACCTCACTGGCACGTCATCTCCCCAATGACACCTCACTGGCATTTCATCTCCCCAATGACACCTCACTGGCACGTCATCTCCCCAATGACACCTCACTGGCATGTCATCTCCCCAGTATGATGGTGTCTCTGCCTAAGACATATGGCTCTTCTCCACTGGCACACAGGAAAAGTACGCTGAAGGACCTGCAGAAACGCCAGGCTTGAACCGGCAACCTTCTGACAGGCACAGAGGCTTATCTGCCACTGGCTCAGTTTGGTCATGGTTAGCTGGTAAGCACAGCCATGTTAGCACGGGTACGGACCAGATACAACTCTCGTACTTTACAATGGAAAAAAGTTTTTTCCGTGGTACTGTTTGGGTATGGCTCAGTTCTTGGTGGCAGTGGAAAAGCCTTACAACTAAAACAATTCTATTATAGCAATTTACTTATCTTCCGGCTTTTTCCATTTGAATTTTTATAAAACATTTCAGATAACAGTTAACTGTAAATCTATTATGTTGTTTATGTTAAATTACTATGAAGCACTGGTATAATGGGAAAGGTGCCTTACAAACAAAACCGAATTGCATTGAATCAACTCATGAACGTTACACATTACCAGGTTGACCTTATAAGCTAGGAAACATAAACATTTTACACATACATAACCCTAACTCTCCTGAAAATAAACCAGCGTCACATGAGACTTTGACCGGCACTTTAAACTTAAACAGGAAAACTGAAGGGAGGTGTTGAGTCACTGTTCTGCTGAATAATACATAGCTGCTAATCTTTCAGTTGCTATTTTTTATATTTCATAGCTACACAGCTCTCTCACCTATACTACCCCCTCCACAGGACTGAAGAATCGTTTTTGCCCGACTTTTGGCGTCCTCTGGAAACTGGGAGCTCTTTAAGAGTTCTGGATAGGCGCACAGTGCCATGACCTAGCAAAGAAATAAACAGAAAAGCATAAAAAGCAGAGCATTTATTGATTGCATTGCTGATTGCGGACTGCAGCTGAGAGGAATGAGCAGACCTGTCGGAAGAAGGTGATTGGTTGCTGGCCCATGGCATGTGCATCACCAATGTTTGCCTTGATGACTTCAGTGAAGGGCTTCTTCGCACCCTAAAAGTGAAGGCAAGAAGGGCTGTGACATTCCGTGGCACTACTCCAAACTTGTCACCCATTATTCGATTATGGCCATTAAGTAATCTGGCCCAAATTATTCTTGGAAAATTACCCCAGCCTAATAGCTCACAGGCAGGTCAGGAGGTCAACTGTGTTTCCAGATGAACAAGTAAAATAACGGGCCCAGACTGTATCGCTACTTGACAAAACATTCTTATGTTTTTATACCATCTGTGCTGTCCACAATACTCCTTTAACTTTATCTGTGAAATATGCTATAGATTAATTAAACTGCATTCATTGCAAAGATTATGGCCTCAGCTGTGATAAAACCTCATCGATAATAGAGTAACATTGGGGCTATAATTCTGAGTCCTGTCCGTCATTTAGCCCCCACCCACTTTCCCTCACTGCCGAAACGGATGTGAATGAACTCTCATGCAGGTTCAGTAACAACCGCTAAATTACATCACTATCACATATTATTGCTGTTATCATGCACCACTGATGATCTTTAAACTCCTTATGTTAAATCAGGGTGAGCGAGACTGATCCTCTGCCAGGTTGGCCGTGACACCCCCTGTGCTTCCATACAGCGGCAGTCGGGGCTGCGATTCGCCCTTTTTGTTCTGTTTAACGTCAAAATAACACCATGTGTCACTTCTGCTGCCCTATTTATCAACTAGAGGAAGGAAATAGGCAACAGCTGTTTCTATCTTCCACCTATTATGAAACAGACACGTAAAATGAGCGTGACGTGGGGGCCATGTCCCTCCCCGAAGTGCAGATTCGGTATGTCCTCTATGTGATGTAACTTCTTTTATATCAGAATTTGCAAAATGATAGAGTCATTGACAGATGATACAATAGCGATAGCAGTTACTACACATTGTTTAACATTAAATACGTCTCAGCGCTGTTCTTGGGCATGGATGTTTGCCGGATGTATAGCACTTAGGCAATCAAAGAGAATGAGGTTTAAATGTTCTTTATCTTGGTGTAAAGCTTCGATTTCATGTTTGTGTGTTAACTGAAGTCAGCCCAGTATTTGCAGTAACCATCTGATACACCAGTGTGTTCTCTGACACTTGCTACCCAGAAAAACAGCTTTAAATATTTTCTTTGACTTCTAAGACTTTTTCCACAGTACTAAATATATAGAAATATTATTGTTAAACTATATTATAGGCTTCTGCTGCTCATAAATAATCTTTTTTTTTTTTAAAAAGAATATGATATTGAAATATGAATGTTTTATAGTATCGATTTGGTATTGACATCGAGATCCCACTGCTGGTATCAGTATCGGAGTCAATATTTTGGTATCGATCCAACTGTAACATACAGTACAGCTAGACAGTAAGCAGGTTCACATGGCCGCTGGTTCAGGGACAGGAATTGAGCTTTTAATGTTTCTACTTTAAATGCCAGGGGTGCCAGTATGAAGAGTTCTGATAATCAATGATGTAACCGGTGTAAGAGGAGGAACATTCCCTGCCTCATATTCCTCGTTGGGACAGTAATTCTAGCTGTGTTTTTTTTCCCCTAATGAAATAATAGGGACGTCCTAGTGAGTGTGATCATGTGACTGCCTGGTTAACAGTCATTAAGCCACGGCCTGCCTGGGTCCAGAAGCATGAAATAAAAGCCTGGCTTTTTCCTGCTGTGAGGGCGTATCACACAGCCTGTTATATCAGAAAACCAAACAGTTCGATGATATATATATATATATATATATATATATAGTATGAGATCACTGCCTCCCTAAGTCAATCGATATATGATACCAGGACTCTGCCTCCTCTGCACGGTTTCCGGAGAGTCGGTGCATGGCACTAGGTTACTGTCTTCTGACTGGCTGTCTAGCATTTTACGTTCCCTTTCTTCCTTTGTTCATCGGTGACAGATTCAATTGTCCTCCGCCGTATACGTAGCATGTTGATGTCTTACATGCAGCAGAATGGCTGAGGGTCTGGCCTCTTCCACTCGCACGGCGTTCGCCCTGGAATGTATGGGGTACGATGCCATGTGAATCATCCTGTTTGTATATAAAACACTTGTGTTGTTTCGGAGACTGCCAGCTTCATGTCGCTTGTTTGTGCTGCTGCTTAGCATGGAATGCTAACAATAAGGATAGCCTATTGGACTATTATCAGACCCAAACGCAGGGATGGATAAGAAGCACGGTTCATGTTAACGTGTTCTAATTTAGCAGAAGCTTTTATTCAAAGCGATGGACAATTGAGAAAGGAGTCAGGCAGTCCCTGGAGTAACTGGATCTTTCCTGTTCTTATACTAGGTTCAGTTTACAGCTTAACAATGGCTAAATCTTTCCCATTCTTATATCCTGTTCACTTAATGTGTGAATAGACACTATGCATTGTTCCTAACTGTGAAACCAAATGAGGCTTTGGCCCTAAGACGCTGCTCAGGACTTTCCCACAGCGGCGGGGCCACAATTAAGAGGAGTAGATCCCTGACATGCCTTCATAATGCATTATAATGGTCGGCATAAGAATTAAGGATAGCAGGTATCTATAGTGCGTTATAGATGAGAGCTTCATAAAGCATTCATAATGCATAATAAACATGGCTATAATGTCTTATGCCTTTTGATAAGTATTTATACCCATGTTTATAATGCTTTATGAATGCATTATAATCTGTAATGAATGTGTAGATTCTTGTAGACATGGCATTCCTAGAAAAGCATTGCCAAAAATGTTAAATTAACAATATGTAGATTATAAAATACATAACATATAGCAGGAATACATAACATATATATGGTAAATGGGTTTTGGTTTGTCATCCCTGGTTGAACTCAACGCGAACTCACATGGTAAAGGGTAAGACAGTATTCTAAGATCAGTCCCGAGTGAAGCTGGAATGTTCAGAGATTCCTGGCTCGCACATGAATACTTATAGCGTGTTAATAGGTAAAGCAAATAAGAGGTTCATCCACATCCTTACGTCCACATTCTTATTTCCCTAAGAGTTGCAGGAATGTTCCTTGATGATTGAAAGGTACAACACAAGTGTAATTCTCTTTCAAACAAAGCATAATTTTTAAAAAAATAGTGATATCTGGAGGCAGTATAGAATATCCTGTTAGTATGTTTAGTTTTATCAAAAGTACATGTGTATCAGAATTGATGACCAGTTAATCAAACAATAGTTGTGACAAGTAACTCACAGTTATGGTATTTCATAAATCAATGTCATGAATGTTTGTAGCTCACCAAAAAATCTCTGCCTCAAAAAACATGATTGATGTCTACAGAGCACATCAATTGGGCTGCTGCCAAAATATCATTCATTTTCAACCAATCAAGTAAAGCAGAGAAGTGGACACCCCCATGCAGAGACATTAGGACTTTGCTCTAATGGGGACAAGATGGGTGTGTTTTACATGCAAACACTAAAGTTCAAGGGTACAAAGCCTAAGCTTAGAGGTTTTCAACTCCTGCACATTCCTGCTCTGAGGACGTGGCCCTCATGCACTTCCATTAATATTTATACTTCCAAGACTTCAAAAAGTCTGTGTTCATTAACAAAATCAAAAAGTTCTGACACAGCAGCCTTCCTGACCATTGACCAAAAATGATTTCACCTAAATTCAGCTTCTCTCTTGTCCCCTATTGCTGTGTTACACAAGAGACCCAAAGGACAATCGAGCTCCTTCTCTATTGTTAGTCTGGTAAAGGAAGAATTGAGCTGGTGTGAAAGGAACTGGTCTTTGTGCTGGTGAGGCTTCAGAGGGATTCATAAATCTGCAGGCTGTAATAGCAGGCTGACAGCAGTCCAGGCTCAATAAGTAAATCCTACACATTTACACAAGAGCCTGTTTTCCATCTGTATTGTATGACATAAATGAAACAATCCATATACACTTCACCTTAGGCTTTATAATCTGGTAAAGGCAAAAATGTGGATCGGGATGAGGTTACGTTACCTAAGGCTGTGTTTTCAGTACAGCTCAATTGTAAGACGCATTATTGTCCACAAAATGAATAAGATGGAACTAAATCAACAAGCTATCAGCCAGGCATGCAGCTAGACATGCGACTCAGCATGCATAGATGGGTTTTATGTGCTCTTCATTATTTTTCAAACAATTTTTATACATTTTAACTGTTATTGTATTTTTTTAAGTGAACAGAACTTCAGGGATCTCCGAAGCACCTACCCAGTATTAGGTTGGGGGGCCTGAATGTTATCACAAGAAATTCACCTAACAGAATGCAGGAGGAGACAGAGGTAGAACATGCAAAGTCCACACACACACACACACACAAATGTATATGTACACTTGTGATCATTACCATAATTCACTTCCTTAATGCCCAGCTCATTCCCAGCTCATTCCCGCCTCTGCAATCAGAAACAAACCTTCCCCGCATGTCACACCACCAGCTTGTTTCCTCTCCCATTGTTGCTCATGTTCTCACAATGATCCCGCTGTTCTCCGCTAGACACACAGACTCTCCCTCTCTTTTTGTGCTTATTTCTATTACTGTTATCTTTCCCTGTACTGCCCCCCTCCTCCACACCGATGTATAAACAATATTAGTAACAGGAGTTAGCATGACTTGTAATATCAGTACATGAGCGAATGCGGGATGCCCAGGATGAGAGGCTCTTTCATACATTATACACCTTACAATACCCTCAGCTTTCAGTTGACTTTCGGGTTAGAATGAAACGTAAAAACAAAACAGCGACGTGTCCACTTTCTGAAAATGACAAAACATCAAACAACAACCATCACTCTGGTACTTCAGTTCAAGGTGAAGTCTCACTTTTTTTGTGGAAAGTTCTGTGTGAAAGCCTTTTGTCCTTGCCACGTAACATGAGCAAATAGAAAACGCAGGTATCGTGTTTAACTTTGCGTAGTGAAATGGGAAGAGTTCTAAATGGGAGAGGCAACGTGCAGCCAATCCCCGTATATTTACTTAACTCTTTTGCCATGTTATGCAATGTTGAGCAGAGGCCTGCTGTGGAGGAACCACCCATCTTCAGTATTAACTCACTCATTAGGCAGAACGTCCATTCCAATCCTATGGACATTGACAAATCCATAATCACTCACAGATATCAGATATTTAAATATTAAAATCAGTCAAAGAAGGCTCACTTTTGCGAAATTTCTAGGGCTTCTTGAATATTTCGCCCAGACTTGTCACTTCCTTCTCCCTCCCAGCTAAAACTGTCACATTTCGACATCTTCAGCATTTCATCACAAGAGTAAAAACCCCTTCCAGTTTGATCATTACAACACTGCCGGCTGAACAGGCACATCACTGCGGTTCAGTCAACCCAAAATTTCTGGAACTCAGCAAAAGTGACCAACTCACTGTCTTCTGGAGTAGTTCTGTTCCCTGTAATGAATGCTGCTCAGGTGTTTTTTGTGAATGGATCAATACAAAGGTGTTTTGTATAACGTTGGTGCTGAAAGTAATATTTTGGCAAGGTTCCGTGGGTTATGCAAACTAGCCCCCACCCTCCACCCCAGATTAATGGGAGGGGGGATATGGGATTTCACATACCTCCTTTCCATACCCCATAACAGGTAAGTCTATAGATGATTCTGGATTCAGATTTTGCATCCAATTACAGTTCACCTTTGGTATTACGGTGGATTGACACCCAGAAAAGCCCAGTCATCTTTGCCATCAAGCCATCTTCCAACCAGTGCAGAGTACAGGGCATTTAAAATGCCTTTTAAAGTTCTCAGAAACATTTTTTCTAACGGAATTTGTATATTAAATAGAAAGGCATTTTGTCCTGTCTAGGGAAATATCCAGTGTAGGTGAAGATCAATAAACAACTAATTAATGCTTTGTCAGATTTTTTATATATATGCTAGTCAAGCTTTAACTGTTGAAATAAGCTGCAGTTTAGGTAGCCAGTCTTTTGGTAACTGCACCGGAAGAAGATTTGATGCATGACATTTCTATTCTCATTATATTACAATTTCTTATGAAGTTAAAGATTAATATTTCTACCTGGTATGGTATGTCAGAAGAGCTAATCAAGCGAATGAAGTTCTGTCACAGAATCACATTTCTGCCCGACAGGTCAGTATCAAAAACTAAGAACATATGGCAAGTTCAGAATATGTTACAGATTACTGCTGAACACTGTAAAATACTGGAATCTCCATTGAATTAAAGAGACTCTACTGTCAAATAGTAACTCATACTAACCACAGTTTAATGTGTGACACAATCAAAGAGACTCTGCTGTCAAATAGTAACTCATACTAAGCACAGTTTAATGTGTGACACAATCATCAGGCGTTCTAGAGTCAAAAAGGTGCTTCTCTCATCAAAAGGTTGTCTGAGGTTAGCGTGACTCTTATTCTCACTCCAGAATGTCAGGCTTTGCAGCAGAAGACAGTATTGGAGGCGGTAAGAAAAGGACAGAAACGTGGAACATCTTGGCTCTTGACTCCTGGAGTTGTGCATTAGAACTTTGGAACATATGTAGCTTTAGGCTACTGTGCGACAATGGGCCAGGCCTGCAGTATAATTATATAATTAACATTTGAATGTCTTCAAATGAAAATTCTGTTCTATCATAAAAATTCAAAAGTCCTTTTAAGAGAAGTTTCACAGCTATAATACACAGATATGCTAGAGAAAGATAATAGTGTTGGGGAGGAATGTCACACAGCCTGGTGCTCAGAGTTCCTCCTTACAGCCTTAAGTAATGAGGTTTACTGGGGGGAATAAAATTCTGTGGACCTGGTGCAACGACTCATACTTGATAAAGTGGTAAAAGCAGTGGAGCACGTGACCTTCAGACTCATAATGGAACAAGAAGCAACCATGATTGAGCAGAAAGCCAGCTTGCTGCCACCTTGAAATTAGCCCTGCAAAGTGTGTAGCAATTCAAGTGAAGAGTGTTGTCTTCTGAAGAAGCCCAAAATATGCACAAAATGACCAAAATTGATATCCATCTCCTCTACTGCTTCCAAGACACTAAAATAGGTTTTCCCAACCTAAGCACCAGAATCAAACAAGACACAACCGTTTATGTGGCTCTTGCTACACAACTCATTACTATCACAAGACAACTTGTGATTGACGATGCAACTTTTACTTACTTATAGTACCTCACTATACGCTATTCTATATACTAGATACTATATACAAGGAGGGTGGTGACTGTAGTATCAATCCGGAATTCTTTACAATACTATAGCAGTCAAACAAATGTAACCAAATAACTCTTACTATACTGACAGAGATATGATTATACATTAGGCACAAAGTCAACATCAATTTTCAATAATCGCAAGTGTTACGGCTTATGTTTAGCTAACTTTGTGAGATAGGAAGGTTAGCCCTTTTGTAAAACTCATACATAAAATTAGAATTAAGATTTACTTCTTTCTCAGGTCCAGACATCCCATTAGTCATGAATCCATTGTTGACATTTTTGTACACACTGTGGTTTTAAAACATTGTGAAATGGAAGGAATGTTTAAAAGAAGTAAATCTTCATTAAAAATAACCCATATGAATGTGTTCATCCTTGTAATTTCCCAGCAGAAGGACACCTACACAGTTACACTACAGGAGCAGTTTTATATCATAAATAGAATGACTGACAATTACCTGAATGGCACCTAAACAGCCCCCTTTCTGTATATCAGCGCATATGCAGCATGTCGCCCTAACCCTGCATCGTGACTTTCCGCACCACGCTTTCGATATTTGGTGAGAGTTTTGCAAAAGCCACAGACGACACACGAAAAGTTTAGTAACTCACAAATGCATAAGATATTTGTGGAGTGCCGGTCAGGAGAGCGCCAGGCGTGTTTACAGCAGCCTCTGGCATGGTATCTTGCAGTGATTTTATTGTATTATTATTGTATTTTGCACTAAACTGTACTAAAATCAGAAATGCTTTGTTTCGCTCACCGAGAAAGTTTACACTGTTTCTCCATATCGCTGGGGGCCGTGCCCCTGACCCCCGCCATGTGGAAGGGTCGACTGTACTTTCTGAGGATGACACTGGTGGATTCAATTCCTGCCCCCAGCTCTGTGTACATAGGTTTTGCACATTCTTCCTCCTTACCTGTGTACTTGTGTGTTTTACCTGGATACCTCCCCAGGGTTGCCAAATATCACGCGTATGCCGTGACACGCACACTTTCAGACTCTCACGCTCACGCAAGAAGTTTTACAACAAATTTATATTATTCCAATATAAACCTAATATTAGCTGCATCAAACGCATTGGGGTAGTTTGCAAATCTTACAGACTATTTGTAAGGTAATAAAACTGTTACATGCGTATAAATGCGTGTGCCTGTGTGTGCAGTGTGTGAAATTGAAAATATCACTCCAGCATGCTGACCAGCGTCGCCAACCTTGCTTCCCATGGGCAAATTGATGTTTCTAAATTGCCCAAGGTAAGTGCCTTGCAATAGTCAATAGCTCTCCAGCCTGGCACTTACCGGCATGGGTCATGCTGGATTTTTGAAACTTTTTTTTCAATAAAATAAAAAATTAACATTCGTTAGTCTTATGAATATCCTGTTCATATAGCAAAATCCTGTAATAGTTCAAATCTGGATTTATATCAACCATATCCATATGCACCTTTTCATTGGCGGGAATTATCAGGATTTAATAAACAAACAAACAAACAAACAAATGAAGATCAGTACCTCCTTCAGCTCCTTCTCGATCTGCACCGCCCGTTGCACAATGGGACCCCTCACGGCATATTCAACCCTCTTAATTCGTGGGTTCATCGTGTCTACGGTGAGCACCTTCCCCCGGCGGGACGCCACGCCGTTCTCGGACATCTTACAGCTGATCGATCGGCGTGTCGCGGACAGCCACCAAGGAGCCCTGCCAAAGGAGAGTGACAGCGGAGCTGGGACCGGCATCGCGGGCGCGCGGAGTGGCCGGCTGCGCGCAGTAGAGTGCAGGGTCCTGCACAGCCCCCCAGGAGCAATAGTCCACGCTTCTCTGAACGAAAACATTAATACTGCCAAGTGACTTTAACTATTAACTTGGCTCCTGCTTGTTTAGCATTAAAATACCGCCAGCTGTGCATGAGATGTAAGTGTCCAGCCCGGCGTTTCAGTAAGCACACCTTCATGAACTGTCTTTCGTTGTGTAACTATCTTTATCCAAAAAAGCTAAACAGACCTTTGTACCTTACCATGCAGATTTCACAAGATGCCCGCCAAGAGTTATTTTCATTTACTTGATAGTCATTATCTGTCTGTTTTTATTATGCAATATTACTTTCCGCTACAATGCATTTTTACACTCACACTTTCCCGCTCTGCCTGTACAGCTGAAAGTTACTACATACCCAGAAATATTCAAGACTGATCTTCAGACTTAGCAGAAAACAGATACGGACAGTAGGAAGAGTTCAAATGTACCTCTGCTCGGCTCCTCGAAAAAAACGACACTATTCATTAAGGTGGAGACTATAGGCTCGTTTATGGTGCTCATGGATGATGACTCCTCCTCCTTGGATACCAGCCACCGCAAAGAGCTGTTTGCCCAGCAAGAAGCGTGAGATCGAGGGCAGGAGACCCGTACCTGGGCTTTGGACGAAGGCAGAGGAAGCAATGTGCAGGTCATTGTTCAAAGCGATTACTCTATCAAGGTGAAGTGGGAAAAGAAAATAATTTGCTTTTCATGATACTGCACAATCTATTGATAATTTGTATTAAGTGCACTTAATGGCCCTGTTATATTAACGTCATATAATTCGCAACTGCAACCGACTTTATATCAGTACAGCCATGAGAATAGAGAAACAAAGACGTGTCTAGAATCATTTGTAGCTCATAATTTCATTTTACCTGGATCTGTTTACCTCTGTTATTTCTTTGTAGTTCATTACAGTAGGAGGGGGGCGGAGCACGAGGCCGTCTGTGCATTTCTCTGTGTTGTCATTTTAAAGAATATTTACTGACGCTGCCTACAGGCTACAGAGGTGTTGCCATCACACTGAGGGTGGATCCAGAATGCCTTCTGAAGGTGTCACTTTACAGCCCTCTTCACGAAATGGAAAACAACCGATAAACACTATAATCAGCTATCAAAATGGTTGATTAGTTTATGCCATGCTTTTTCATTAATCAATTTCAATGAGTTTTATATAATTTGAACATATTGCAGATAAATACTATTGGACAGTAAAACACTTTTTTTGGCTTAGAAGGATCAAGCCTGTCAGGACTGGGGAATTCCCCATTTCAGACACAGAAACACATGATGATATGCATTGGGGGGGTGAAGGCATGCAGTGTGCAGCTGTCACATGACCTGCGTTTTCACACATTCATGCATGTACATAACATGTGGTTTGTGTGTCTACACCCATCCAATAGCAGAGTCTCAGGGAGGCCTGGAGCCTATCCCAGACTCCACCGCTTACACGGCCATGGAACGCGTCAGACAGGATGCCAGACACCCATTTACTTTCATCGTTACAAGCATTGTTATTTTAATTTAGGTTTGTATGCTAGAATACTCAACACCAAAGCAGTTTGAGTTACTGTATAGCCTTTTTGACATCACACGTGACATTTTTCAAGTTATAAACAGCAAAACAAAAAGCATTAAAATCTGAATGAAAACATATCTTTCGTGCATACTTAAGGCGTATTTATTTACATTCCCAGTGTTATTCAGAATCTGATATTGAGTCATTCTGTAACAATACCTACTCCAGCAGGATGGGCAAGAATACAAGGTATCAGTATAAATACCAGAGTGTCTGTCTGTGATGTCACACAGAGAGGAAATTGGAATCAGGTTCCCTTGACTATTTTGTCCAGTAATAGTTTTAACTGTATGTCACCAATTCTCATTTGTAAGAAAGTAAATGTTTAAATACAGTAAGCTATTGTATATTAAGCATATTATATGCAATAAATATTTATGTATCACTACCAAGCCACAGTAATGACAATGATTGAGGTATTTGTATAATGAGAAAGACAAACCAAAAACACTAAAATGTTTCTTGTTACTATGGCTACGAAATTTTTTACATACTAAAACAGCAAGATGGTACTCCATTTTATTACCGGACAATTAAATCATAAATTCATAATCGCCATTGCCGTCATTAAACCTTGACCAGTTTCCTGGAATTATTAGACTCCCCCCTTACTCAAACAAAATAAAACGGTGTGAATAATAAACGATAATGGGTGCAGCCTTGGCGCGTGTTATTTGAAACAAGACAGAGCCCACAGCTCCACACTTACTGAGGACTGGAAGGAACAATTATTTCAATTATGTCATGATATTTGCAAATTTAAACAAGCCGTTTTGTAATGGGGGCTCAAACCAGCAACCTTCTGGTCAAAGGCAAAGAAGAGTAGGCCCCTGAGCCACACACTATCAGCTTTCCAGTGTAATGACATGAAAAATTGACCTTGATCTCTGACCTTTGCTTAATTTCTTTAAATGCAGAAATGCTGATATTACATAAGAATATGAATTTTTCCATTTTATTTTGCTACATGTTTTAACAGACTTCCTAGTAAACTTTAGATGAACATTCAAGCATCATGTTTTAAGTGTATCTTTAATGGCCACAACAGTGCTCTTTAGAAACCAGTGGAGTCAGTAAGTGTAGAGAGCGTGCACGTGGCCAGGGGTCGGAGGGCAAAGGTCGGCACGGAAACGGCTGCCAGGACGTAGAGCTGGTGCTGTGGGGTCTGCAGAGCGAAGAATTTGCACTCGTCAGTCACCAGGTAACACTGCTGGGGCTGGTCAGAGAAGCCAGGAGCAAACTCCTCCTGGGGGGGAATCTGCTCCCCTTTCTGCGGCGCCTCCGTCTGGCTGAAATAGCGGGTGGTGGCAAACGTGAAGAAGAGGCGCAGCAGCTCCCAGCGGCGTATGGGGGAGGGGGCGCCCGGGGCAGAGGGGGCAGGGTGGACAGAAGACACGGCCCGACTGGACTCCCGGTTAATGAGCAGCAGGGCCAGCACGTCCCTGTGGAGGCCCAGTGAGCCGGGGAAGCAGCGCTGGTGCAGGGCCTGGCAACCGTGGAGCATGTCCACCAGGGGGTGCCAGAAACGCACCAGCAGCTCACCCTCGACGCTCTGCAGCGTCGGCGTGGGTCCGCACAGCATGCAGACGTTCACTCCTGGAAGCAGCTGGAAGCGCAGCAGACGGTGGGGCACCGTGGGGCTGCCCTGAGGCAGGAAGATGGGGCAGTCACAGCATGTGGAGCCTCCCAGCGTCCGCACCAGAGCTGCCAACAGCACCACCTCCTGGGGCGCCAGGCGCCACCATTTATCAGTGGCTACCACCATCTTGCCATGGACCAGCAAGCAGCCGAACTCACTCTCCGCAGCTTGGGCGAAGGCGTCCAGGGTGTCCTGCAGCACTGCAGGCTGCGCAGGCAGCAGACACTCGACGCAGTGCGTCAGGTCCCCCATCCAGTCTTTGCCGACGTCGAGGAAAGTGTCGATGAGCTGGTAGCAGGAGCGCAGTTCCCGCTTCAGGCGCTCCACGTTGCGCACGTTAGTAAGCTCGTCCAGCCCCAGCACGAGCACCATGCAGTTCCACACGTTATCCAGCAGGCGGCGCAGCTGCAGGTCGCCGCAGGCGTCGCTGCGCTGCCCGGTGACAGCGATCAGCATCACGCTGTCGTGGAAAACTTTCCATAGCACTCGGCCACCCCGGTCCGTGTCACAGTTAAAGAGCTGGACGCCCTGGCCCCCAGCAAACATATGTACCCCGTTCAGGGAGCCGATGACTGAGAAGGGAAGTTGCTTGGACGCGCCGCGGCAGAAGAGCGGCACGCCGCTGCTCGCCGTGAGGCACAGGAGCTGCACTGCGCCGGCCTGCAGCATGGGGTCGCTGTACACGCATCGGCTGTCTTCCTGTCACTTAGGACTTGTTAAAGTTTGCTTGCCTGTAAAAACGTGCGAAATTCTAGGACATAGCGCAGGACGGTAAATTAAACTGGTTTAGGTTCAGAGTATTTCTGTGTCTAACCATATCCAGTTCCACTTGTAAAATAAAAGTCAGTATCTCTGAAAATGCAAAGTAAATCCAGGGTGACCCTTCAGTACACCTACAAATAAACGAAAAGCGGAGAGCCGTCAGACTGTTCCCGTCATAGAGAAACCAAGCTGCATGGCTAACAGACTATATAACTGCAAATATTTTGAAATGTCACTTGGTTCACACAGTAACACTAGCTACATATTATTCTTAAAATACAGATATGTGACGCTAAATGGCTAAATCACAACAATCAGAAATTAAACGTTATCGGTCAACAATAGCAGTTCTGCACATCTTACCAGTTTATCCGGCTGCATGAGTGAATTGCGCTGCATCTTGCTATTCGGTGACAGACGGCTAGCTCTGCTATCTATCCAGTGATTAATTCATTGCGTTCCTCGTTTAACTCATCCACGAGAGGCACTGATATCTTTTAATTACTTCAGCACATAAACTCGTTGTAAAGCGAAGTATCACCAGCCTGTAGAGTCCTTTCCGCTTCCTGCCGCGTTTCCATAACAACCACCAGCGCCACCAGCGCGCGCCGCTGGGAGACCCCTCCCGAAAGCAAGGCGCCGCCGCTAGCATGCTAAAGCATCAGAGCGCCTGATCAAGCTCCAATGTAAAAGTATTATCAATAATTATCAACAATTTATTATTTTCATGGGGAGATGGCATTTTTAGGGTAATTGTTCTAGGTATGTAAACCTCTGCATCTCAATACATTTTAACGACTGCGTTCCCTCTTACATTATATAGTTTTACAATTTTACATATTCAAGGGCCCAGGTAAAGTGCTGAGCCCCCTGAATTTGTCAGGGTACCCGTGCCCCTCTGACACCCCTGGGGGGTCTTTACATTATGCAGCAACAACAATCTAATCAGGTTTGAATCTTTACTTCTTGTGCCAAAACATCAGGCAACTATATACTTTGACGCCAGGGGTAGCATTGTAGCCGCTAGTTCATTACGTATGGCATTATGTGCTAAGAATACTGAATACAAGGAAATACAGCATACAGGTTTATGGCATTGCAGTTACAACATCCAGTCCTGCAACAAAAAATGGGCCAAACCCTAATTGCATGACATTAAGCTTTGGCCCAATTTGTTTTGGCCAGAAGTTAATTTCATTTTAGAAAAGGAGGACATATTACTTCATTTGATGGACCCTTCGAAATGGGACAGCCTTGTCACACCGTGTGTTCCATCTTTGAATGCAGCCTTAGAAGGATGCCGTCCCTGAAATGCCCTGAAATGCCATTTCAGAGACAATAGAGTCACAAACAAGGGCAAAAGAATTCCTCAGAATGTGAAGAGCAGAGTTTATAGTGTCCGAGGTAGAGGAACGGCAAATCATTACAAAAAATGTGATGAAAACCAGACCAATCATAATAAATGAAATGTACCAAATAATGAACAAATATGCATGAATGACTGTAATATGCTTGTATGTAAATGTGGATGAAAACATGTCAGTCAGTGCTTGTGCATGCAAATCTAGGTGGGGTTACCATATTACCATCGTGTCGCTCTCTCCAACCATCACAAAGCCAACAGGGACTTCATTTTTCCAAAATCAAACAAGCACATGCATATCCACAATAACCGACAAAGGATCAGTGCAAGGGCAATCACATATAACGAGATACAGGTGTGGGTCATCACTAATTACATGCAAAGAACTAGGAGCTACAAGGAACAGGTGAGGGGCATGAACAAACACTGACTTCAGACATTAGGAGAGATTAAGAACATGGGTGAGGCAGAGCATAACCACAAACCTAAAAATCAGAAGCGATAACTAAAACAAAGGCACACACTAGGAAACAATACAAAAATACATGAATATGAATGAAACCTCAGTGTCCAATATGGCTGAGGCTGGTCTCCTTCTAGCCTTGAATCCATGACAGAAGGGATTTATGGCTGCCTGCTTGGCCCATTCAGCCACAAGGTGGCCTGGGGAACAGGGAGACACACTAGGAACTAACGCTGTGTTCCATTTGAACTCAGTCAGAAATTTCAACTGGAGTGCCCCCTGAAGTCAGAATTCCTACTAAAAAAGTCAGGGGAATCTGCAGAATCCCAACCTCAGAATTCAACATGGCTACACCCTTTATCAAAAGAAGTTAAAGCTGTAGTTTTATACTGTTTTATTAGTGCCTACATCTTATTTGTGGCTCGTTAAATTAGATGTACACACAGTACTGTCCAACTGCCATTCTGGATGTGTTGCTACAATGTTTTTATATGCAAAATACCACATAATGTGTTGTTATCAACTGATATTGTTAACAATGGCTAACAATTAACCTGGAGAAACAGGGAAAGCTTAATTAACAATTAAGCTCTGACTTCCAACCGTGGAGGTGAATGGAACATAGCATCATAATGGAGCTACAAAACAGAGGAAGGAATTCGATGGCCGGCGACATCTGCTGGCCAAAAACAGACAATACCGGACAAGGTAGGGATTAATATTATGAATATTTCCTGTACAAAATAAAGGGAATCAACATAAATTTTCTTTCACCATCAGAATCACTTCTTACATAATAAAATATATCCTGTTTATTCAGTTGAACTTTATCAACAGATAATGTATACAATATTCAGCATCTAACCAAAATATCTTAATATAGACACAGACACCTCACAGAAAATATGTATTACGTATTATATTATGTATTACATAAAAAGGAACTGTACGTTCTGCATCATCATTTCTAAATCTCTAGAGAACCTGTTTTGCTGAGTAAAATAGACGTATGATTTTTTATTTTTTTTTTTATAAAAACCTCTTTGTTAGTGACACAATACCTATTAGGGCTATTATAAGTCCAAATTGATCTCTAGTTAATATTTCCAAATTCAGTGGCCCAACAATATTTAGCTGATGGAGAATTATACACATGGGCAACAGTCCTGAGCAATTAATTGGGACATGTATTATCCTTAAAATTTATTGCAGCTATCACTTGAGTTTAAGGGTGTCACCTGCAAAATCCGATGGTGAGGTGTTAGAAGTCAACAGTGAATGCTTTTTATGTCACAAAAACTTCAAAATTAAAAAAATCTGAGCAAGCTGCAAATCAGGCAGGAGGTGCAGATGGAGTAGTGATGGAATAGTGACGCTCACTGTGGCACGGTCGTGCCGCATAAAGTCTGAACCAGTATGATTGCGAGCGTCAGTATTATTTATAGGTTTGATTTTTAAATTCAGTTTTTATATTATTTCTATATCATATTATATGAGTTTTATATTCTATGATATTTTCAATTTAAATGTGAAATCCAGTTTAGTTAGTCTTCGGAGTTGTTTTATAGGTCATTACTATCCAAGACCCCACTTAATAAATAAGCAATATAAATCTTACACTTCGCTATTGATGGTGGTGGGGGGAAACCGGAAGTATTGCCGTTACGTACCATAAAGCATTGTGGGTAATATCGAGCGCGCACATGTGACAACAACATGGCTGGTCTAGAGTTGCTGTCGGATCAGGGATACCGGTTAGATGGTAGAAAACCATCGGAACTGCGGAAGGTGCAGGCTCGTATGGGAGTGTTTACCCAAGCCGACGGGTCAGCGTACATTGAACAAGGAAATACCAAGGCGTTAGCGGTGGTGTACGGCCCCCATGAGGTGAGGGCTATTGGCAGATGTATTTCTGGTAGTGCTGAGGGGGGCTCTATTCGCGGATTTTTTGATGTTTTAAGTTCCGTATTACCGATGGTTCGTAGCTAAACAAAAATAATAACCGTTTATTCTACTTGGATAAGATAGGTTTCTAAAAGACAACGAGCGATTATCCACAGACAAAATGTTTAGCAACAACGGTTAATTAATTTTATCCAGAATATATTGTCAGTCTCACTACTGTTTCCGCCTGAATCATTATATTAACATGAAAAGGCACAAAATGGCATATTATCCACTGCCATTAGAAGGGACTTAATATAGTTGGCAAGGACAGAACAAATGAGATTCCACACACTTTTCTAAAACTTTAAACGTGACCAAAGTACGTACATGTCTGGTTATTGAAACGGAGCATCATACACAGCATAAAGTACTGACTTATAATCGGGGCTTTGAAGTCTCACGCATTGATCGTCAGACACACATTTCAGCCAGTTTCAGGCATCATGCTCTCCATAGTGCCCCGTTATACAGAATACGGACATACGGGGGGGGGGGGGTTCCACCCAGTTCATAACTGTCCCGACTTATACTGAGTTAATAGCCACCTACCATCCAATCAGAAAATAGCATTAGATTTAAGATTCAAAGCGTTTCTTGTCATATATACAGTAGAAAAGTGCATTTCCCTGTGCAATGAAAGTCTTACTTTGCTGTCCACACAAAAATGCCAAGGTACAATATAATAGAAAAATAAATACTTTTAAGTGTAACGTGCAAAAGAGCATTAAAACGAGCATTAGAACTGCCAGTTACTTTCAGTGCAGTTATTTTCAATGTATTTAACACTTCACCTATACGTATAATTGTTGGATGCTTGCTGTACAAATGGTGCCTTTTAAAATCCAGAGCAGATGCCGGTAAGAGTAGCTAGCGAGTGTGACGCCTGCCTGTACGTGTCCCGCAGGTGCGCGGCTCCCGCAGCAAAGCGCTCCATGACCGCGCCGTCATTAACTGCCAGTACAGCATGGCCACCTTCAGCACGGCGGAGAGGAAGCGCCGGCCGCACGGGGACCGCAAATCCAGCGAGATGAGCCTGCACCTCAAGCAGACCTTCGAGGCGGCCGTGCTGACCGGCCTCTACCCGCGCTCGCAGATCGACATCTTCGTCAAGGTCCCGTTTTCGGCATTTATTTCCAAATCTCAAATTCAGTGTATAGGGAAAAAAATCCACACAACTACAAAAATATGATTTATGATTCTTTATTGGCCATGTGCCGCAGGTGCTCTTTCAGGCTCATTCGGTTACAAAAGACTAAACTAGACAATGCAAAACAATATAGACTGCAGAACAATGCAGATGTTGTAAAACAGGGGTCTACAACTCCCAGCCTTGGAGAGCTACTGTGCAGTAGGTTTTCTATCCTACTCAGGTAAATACCAGGAACAGGTGTGGCTCATCGGAAGCCAGGTAGAATAGAAAACCTACTGGATAGTAGCTCTTCAGGACTGGAGTTGGAGACCCCTGGTGTAAAACAAATACATGAGTACAGAACAATACAGATGGTGCCCAATATGAGTACAGAACAATACAGATGGTGCCCAATATGAGTACAGAACAATACAGATGTGCAAAACTGTATGGAATGGGATCAGTGGCAGATAAAGTGCAGTAACAAGTAGGGCTGTGTTATATAACCAAAATCTTATATCCGGATATGTCATCTTATATCTTGATGACAAAATATATCAAGGCTGCACCTCATATTTATGGATTTTCTTCTACAGATCAGCAGCAGTAGAAACTGGACAAACATCCGCAAATAAAAAGGAATGAGGTCATAAATGTCACGTGATCCAAAAATAGATGGGAAGTGATCCACAAATATGCAAAATCCTTTTCCGGTGTACAAATCCCTCCGTATTTTTGTGGATATGATTTTTTTTCCTAAAGATTAACTGTGGTTATATGGCGCCCCTAAGAGGTCTGGGTAGGAAAATATTTTTTGTAAAAGTTGTTAGTTCCTTCGTAATATACTTTTCCATTATTATTAGTAACTGTACTGTGCCCGTTTAAAGTACAAAACACAGAATTAATGGACTAATAAGCATAAACCTAAACGATACAGACACGTCTTGTTAAGTGTGCTTTAAGCATTAAACTATGGGGGACACTGCAGACTATGTAACTTTTATATAGGCCTATACATACCAGTCAGTACATATTTGTCGACTGTCTTCTGTGGGTTCCAAATAATAAAGTCCATTAAAAACTTCCACCATATTCCATGTAACCTTGCAAAACTGTCATCCAAATGATGAACAAATGTTGCCGTAAACAGTATATTTTGCAACACCACGAAATAAACGATAGAGCATAATATGAAACGATAGACATTTTTATTTCCTCATCCGATTTAAATCGTCATATTGCACAGCCCTAGTAACAGGCGTATGAAGTACAGGTGCCAGAATCTTATATGTGCTAGGTTAAAAAGGTGACAAATTATTAGCTTTTTAGGTAACGTACATATTATGCATTTATATCGCTATGTATTTTACTGGAACAGTTGAGATTGAGCGGGGTAACAATAGACAACAGTCACAGGTTTTCAGAAAGGTCACAGACGGGTGTCTTTCACCCTGTTTTCCTTTTTAAAGTAAATAATAAATTAGCAGGTGAAGCAAGTGTGTTACGCTTAACTACAACAATCATAGCAAAATAACTAAGCAATTAAAAAATAAAGAGTGTAACTATGTTTATGTAAGATGCTGCTTTGTGGATCTGGAGTTTCTTGCCTGTAGATTGTGGGCACTGAATTTTATTAATCAAAATAATTTGTCCAGAAGTTAATTGTCCGTTGTACGAGTAAGAAATTCAGTTGTTTGCGGTTAAAGTGTCATCCTGAGGAATCTCTCATTTGCTGCGCCTCAGATCCTGCAGTCGGATGGTGGAAACTACAGCGCGTGTGTGAACGCAGCCACCCTGGCGGTGATCGACGCTGGCGTCCCCATGCGCGACTACGTGTGCGCCTGCAGCGCCGGCTTCGTGGAGAACACGGCAGTAGCGGACCTCTGCCACGCGGAGGAGAGCGGCGGGGGTACCGTCATGTCGCTAGCGCTGCTGCCCCGTGGCGGGCAGATCGCCCTGGTGCAGATGGACGCCCGACTGCACCAGGACCACCTGGACGCTCTGATGGAGGCCGCCATGACAGCCTGCCGCAGCTTGGGCCAGGTGCTGGATGGGGTTGTTCGACAGCACCTGCAGGAGGTGTCCGTCCTGACGGCGGAGTGAACGGTGCAGAGTATCACGTCCCATGGAGCTGAAAAAGGATTGTTGAATTTGACTGTGAAGGAATGAATTTGTGTGAGGACCCCTGCTGGTGTTCAGCATGTTGCCTGATCACAAAGACCAACGTACATTTCTATCAGCTTATAGCCAAGTACCGAAACCGCAGTCACAATCTTCATCCATGTACCTTAAGACTAAATTCGGGAGTCAAAAATATACGTTATAGGTTGCTTTATATGAAACAGATTTTGTGAAACTGCTGACTTAAATGTGGCACCTGTGGTTTGTGGCCCGTTTAACGTGACTGATGTGGTTCTGCTAGGCAACATTCAGAGGCGTCCTTGACGACTGTCATAGTCGCCCAAACACATGAGTCAGAGATGCGTTTTGGAAAAACAATTATGTTACACGACCCAAGTGCATTCGTTATTAAATATTAACATAAAACATTACACCTGAAAGCAGAAAATTAAGGTAATCCACAATGTCCACGTGGCTCTGCACATCGGGACCCTGCCTCTGTGACCAAAAGGTCATCAGCTCAAATCCCAGAGTCAGCAGAAAAATTTTACTGTTGGACCCTTGACCAAGGCAACTGCTCAAGGGACTGGCTGAGTCTGCTTTGTTGCTTGTACATCAAGTTGGATCAAAGTGCTTGTTAAGAAAAAGTAACTTGCAGTTTGTTACCTGTGACTTTGGAATAGGGCACAGTTACTAATTATACTCAAGCTAAACTTGTGGTCCATATAAAAATCAAATAAACCAATATATTTCACTAAACAACAACCTTGTAATAAAATTTTAAGTGTGTGAAGTGTCTAAAGCTGTTTGTAACAACAACTGTAAAAAGCACTTTGTCCATAGAGGCATGGAGTGCTACATACACAAGAAAAGCATGTATTCTCATTGGAAAATGATTAAGTTTCATAATAGAAACATAGAGAGAAACAATTTGACAACACATACAGCTGTGGGAAAAATTAGAGACCATTCTACATTTAAACAAATCTGCAAGTCCTGGTTTAATCCTGGTTCTGCTAGCTGAAGGCTACACTGAGCAGCTGGATGCTTCCAGGTTCAAAATTTGTAAGACAGCGGAACAAGAATAAGGTGAAGCAGGAGACACTGGGAACGACCAGAAACCTGTCAGGCAAAGGGCGGAAGAGACTTTCTAATGCCAGAGATGACTGATAACTTATCTGACAAGTTTCTCACGAATCGGAGGATGACATCAAGTGAACAAAAGGAATGGGAAACATTAAGTGCAGGTGTGAAGTGCACTGCTAGGACAGTTCATATCAGGCTCCTAGAAGCAGGCCTGTAGTCCCAT
>JAODJU010000081.1:8122041-8138066 GCA_026776725.1 Gnathonemus echidnorhynchus
TCCCATCCCGAAGGGCAATCAACCACGCCCTCCCATCCCGAAGGGCAATCAACCACGCCCTCCCATCCCGAAGGGCAATCAACCACGCCCTCCCATCCCGAAGGGCACCCAACCACGCCACTGACTACTGAATACCCGGCCATTTTATTTATTTCTCCTTTTTATTTGTTTCATATCCTTTGTAACTAGTTGCACAGTCAAAAGAGCGGTTCAGGATACATTTCACTGCATGTCGTACCTGTATGACTATGCATGTGACAATTAAAGAATCTTGAATCTTGACTAGCCTGCTTATGATCTGCCGATTGAACTACGCTTGTTTCTGTTACACGGTCATTTCAATATAAAAAAGGAACACATACAGACCTGCTGCTTGAGCGATGCGATGGTCATATGGGGGAAGACCTTCACCGTGACGCAGCAAGACGACGCGGCGTCCTCCACCCCGACGGCCAAACTGCAACACACACCGCATGATGAGAAGAGCAGCTTCACACTTTAACTTTGTTACGCGACCAACTGTTCTGCCGGACCGTCCACGGTTCCGAATGCTCGTACTAGCAAAGCTGCTCTTATAAGTCGAGCTGATGAAGTGTGGTATGGATGTTAGAAGAACAGATAAGAACTTTGCTTAAACTAACCATACATTACGTAGAATACAGTAAGGCAGGGTTATAACTTAACAAAATTTCCATAAAATGAAATAAATTGATACAAAAATTAAATAAGAACTATAATAAAGAACTATACCATTTCTGAAACTAACTGAATTAAAATAACGTTAAATAGTTCCCACTCCTGTTTTTAAATGATACTTAAATGATTTATCTGCAATGTATTTGAATAAAGAAATAGCCAGCTGCAGTACATTGTAACATTGCAATGTCCTGCAACATTCGGTCTATCCCTAGAAATAAACTACTAAAACCTAAAGAAAAACATAACTAAATAGATTTTAATAGATCTTTAGACTAAATAGATCTTTAAAATTTAAAAAATTATCATTATGCTATAAACGGTTGTGAACATTAATCCCTTAATTTTGCGATAAGTAGTAACATTAACCCAAAAAGGGTTAAATATCCCAAAAAAAGCTAATTTCCAAAGGGTCCCCTGCTGATCACAGTTTTCAGCCAGCTTCCATAATGGCCTCCATTGAGTCAGAACATGTGTTCATATGAGCATATCTTAGGCAGGTATCTGATAATCTTGATAAGCTTAATAAGACAATATATTGATTAATACATCAAGTAACAGACAAGGATTTACAAACCTTAAGCTATAAGATGACAAAGATGACAGAGTGTTTAATGAGTATGTTTAAGTATGTTTTACCCTAACCCCCCTCTCCTTCCGACTCACCTGATCTCTGTATTTGGGTACGTCTTTTCAGTGGGCTGGATCTTGAGCGCCACCTTGTGGCGAGCCAAGGTTATTGCGCACTGTGAAGCAGCTTGAGAGTCCCCCATCTCAATGGCCCGCAACAGTCCCTCACACAGCTCCTCTGCAAAAGCAGAGAGGAGGCAGGAATGTGAGGGCTGAAAAGCATGCTAGATATGGAGACAGCTGGGGCGCGGGTGACATACTAACCGATGCGGGGCACGGAAAGGAGGCCTCTTTGTTGATCAGGCTGCTGCTGTGGCTGTCCCTCATCAGGAGGCAAGGGGGCGCTGTTTGCTACTGCGAGAGGGAGAGAGCTCCTGTCACAACTCTGCAATAAGGAACCCCAATTTCAACAAGATGCACTAGTTATGGGAACCAGGCCTGTACTCTGGGATTTGGAGGGCAGGAACGGCATGCGTCCAGTTACAAAGCACAAAGCATATTCATCAATGCGCACAAAAACAGAACTGCCAAAGTAACATAAACATTATCAGCATAGCATTTAACCTTTGGCCAGATCACTGCATCTACACTAATACTAACCGTGACATACATAGTCTAAAAAAGCAGAACAGATGTAAAGACATTTCCAGATGAGTGCATGGGTGATGGTTCAGGAATTCCCTGACATGTTTGGACCATGACAAGGTTATTTTAAAAGACACAGCATGCACTGTACTGACGAAACCTAAGCAACACTTCTGACTGTATTTTTTGTTCTAATGCGTTCCACACAGGATAGGATTTTCATTTTATTTTTAATGCCATAGGCACTGGATATGCAGATAGGAGGACCCCCCCAACAGGAACAGAACTGCAAAACAAATTGAAAAGCAGTGTTGGGACTGTTCATCTGTGGGATGCAAAAAAAACTTGTGAATCTGACCCACCTCTATGTGCTTCCCTCAGCGATGACATCACCACCGTGGCCCACTCCTGGGCCTCCCGCTCACACCGGAAGGTGAAGCTGATTCGGTCATTGGGGGGAGTGACCAAGTACAGCTCGTGGCAGCAAGGGGACTTGACCTCGTATCGCACTGAGCGCAAATCAAACTCTGCAATGGACTGGGAGCAGACAGAGCACACGGGTGTTTGCAGGATCCAGGCACTTCATTCCTCTAAACCAGGGGTCTCCAACTCTGGTCCTGGAGAGCTACTATCCAGTAGGTTTTCAGTCCCACTTGGCTTCTGATGACCAATGCCTATTCCTGGTATTTATCTGAGAATAGCTGTGGTTCATCAGAAGCCAGGTAGGATAGAAAACCTACTGGATAGTAGCTCTCCAGGACCGGAGTTGGAGACTCCTGCTCTAAACATTCACGTGACTGATACTGATGGGGTCCCCCATAGTAACTGAATGCAACGACTGCATGTATCTACTGTCCATAACTTCATCCCCAGCCATGGCTTCTGACAGAGAAAACATGCTGACACTATAGAATGAAGCTGATGTCATCTATAACTACAGTTATTAATCGTCGGATGAATTAGGCCAGTGGTGCCCCGCTTCTCGGGAATCTGCAGACGGTCCACATTTTTGCTTCAGGATTTGGGAGGGAACAATAACGTGGACTGTCTGCAGGTCCCCGAGGACTGGATTGGGAAACAAGGAATTAGACCTCTGGGGCAATACAATATGACAACGTTTTAAGTTAAATGAGTATGATTTCAGTCTTACACAATGGGTAGCCTAACTGTAACTGTAAGGTACCTGTAGCCTAACATCTCCATTGATTAGGGGACCAAATCCTGCCCGCACTGTGTGTGGAGTTTGCATGTTCCCCACGCATCTCAAAGGTTTCCTATGGGCACTTCAGTACCCTCCCACAGTTCAAAGACATGCTGTGCAGCAAACAGGCATCTACGTTTCCTATCGGTCAACTGTGTATTTACACACATGCCCTGTGATTTTTATATTATAGAACCTAAATATTTAAACCCATGATGTAAATGCTTGAAGCTGACATGTGGCGTTTTGTTCAAGAAGTATTAAATGAACATATATTATTCCTCATTAGAAACTTCCATTTAGAACTAATCACATTACACCATGCATCTTGTAAGCAGTAACCAGGACTCAAGGACATATGCCTGGACCATTCTCCCATGGGAATGACTGTTTTCATTTGAAATTCCAAATCCATCCATCCATGTATAAAGATATTTTGGAAAAATATTTAGAATTCCACAAAGAATGAGCAACAGCACTGTTTTATGTCTGTTGGTACAGCTTGTGGAAACAAGCATAAGAGAAGCTCATGCTGCTGCTGTTTATCTTATATGCACGTTCATTTTGTCTTGCTCATCATGAAAAAGTTCAGTGAAATTGATTCTTAATGAACTGTTAGAGTGTGCTTTCAGTGTAACACAGGGGACTTTATGACAAGTCACCCAGAATGTGAATTTCTGACTTGCCTTTCCCACTAAAGACAGACTAATGGTACATAAGTTCTATTTGGCTATAGTATATTTCAGGTTAAACTGTTTTGTTTTATAAACGTCGCAATATTTAACACAACGTGATTTTTTTCCCCTCAATATTTCACCCTAGCTTCAGAACTACTTTTAAAAATATCCTTTTGTAGCAACAAGTGATGCCTCATTTTGTATGGAAATAAATTAATGCGATAGCCTATAAGCTATAAGCACTTAGAGAAGTGTTAGGATTGTGTTAAAAATAATCCCTCCACCCTGACTGCCCATGGTAGACTATTAAACATTAATGTTATGGCGCAGTTTCAATTCAATCTATTCAAGCTACCTTTTAGTGTTTTGCATAACCCTTTTGCAGCAGCAAATACATCTTACTTTGTATGGAAAGAAAGAAAAATTCTGACACATTTCACCTGTGTGTATATTAGAAGTAGAGTAGCGGCGGGATTGATCCAACATTATTCAAATAATGACAGGGGAAATTCGACTAGTAAATCTGCTTGAAACACCCGTCCCTTGAAGTGACTCACACAGCATGGGGAGAACATGTGAACTCCCCACACACAGAGGGGGTGGGATTAAATTTTACAACCGTGGAGATGTGATGCCACAATGCTACCCACTGACCCAATTAAAAGTAAAAGTTCCATTAAAATGTCATTCCTGTTCTTGTCAAGTTCATATGCTTCTGACTGGGTAATTTAGCCGGCATTCAACAACCTATGGATTTTTTTTTCGGAAATACTTCAGTATAAGTAGTTATTAATTGATTCACCTTAGCCAGAGAAAGAGGCTTATGAGAATAACGCCAAGCGAGGGACACGGACTTGGCAGGTTTATCGTTAATGCATGAATTTCGGGTACCTGTTGAAATCTTACCCAGCACTGGCCACAGAATATTCCTCTTTATCGCCAAAAAAGTACCGACAAACCTGTCATAAGCTCGATACAGCTACATTTACCAGTATAGCAAGCGCCGACGTTTATAATGAGATGTGTGAGGCAGTGACACATGGCCATCGGACCGCCAGCAGGCTTACCGCGCTGCGACCAGCGCCTCCAGCGCCCTTCAGCGCCAGGCGGAACTGCCCCGCTCGCCCGGGGTCCATGCTCAGCTGCAGGCGCAGGGACTCATCTCCAGCACCGGGAAGGCAGAGCGGGCGGATCCCCGAGTGACACACCGACACCTTCACAGACATCAGCACGGTGCTGCAGCCGGGCTGAGAGTAGGCAGACGCGGACGCCAGGACCGACGGGCTCTGGGCCGGAGGGGGATTGCGCGTCCACCCACCCGAGCTCAGCGCCATGTCGCTGGCTCTGCAGGCAGGGGACTTCACCCTCAGCTGCGATGACACTCCACTGAGAACCTCCGTCAACGTACCTCGGCTGTCGATACGCCGGTAAATGCAGTTTCATACCATTTCCCTGCAGTCAGTGGAGGAACGGCAGACGCAGGAAAACAGGAAATGCGTCCGACCCGACGGCGCCTCACAGGAAACGCCGCCTCGGAAGAGAGGTTCCGACCTGCGGATGCGAGCTTGTGTGACCGGACGCCTGGGCAGGTCGACGCGGACCAAGTATGATACACACAGTTACCTTTGCCGTTTACATACCAATATATCGGAGGGTAGAAGTATATCATTTATGCAGTAACCAATTTAAAATTATGCTTGGGAAAGTAGACATATTCCTATTGACATCCTGACAAAATAAGATATACTTCGATCAGCTATAACAATAAAACCACCTACCTAATATTATGTAGGTCTCCATCATGCTGCCAAAACGGCTCTGACCAGTCAAGGCATGGACACTACAAGACCTCCGAAGGTGTCCTGTGGCATCTGGCACTAAGAAATTAGCCACGGATCCTTTAAGTCCCTCCTATTCAAATCTGGCCCTCGATTCCAAATCCAGGCCTTGTTTTCAAGTCTCTCAGGTAGTTAACTTAATTGGCTCTAATTGGCCAGAGGCTTCAAAACTGCCTCTCAGGTAAAGGAAAGCTGGAAAAACAGCAGTGCTCAGCCCTTGAGGACCGTGATTTGAATAGCCCTGCAATTTGTAAGGTGGGGCTTTAACACAATGTGATTTTTTCCCCTCAATATTTATGGATCGGACTTGTTGGTCCAGCACGCTCTATCAGATTGGAATAAAGGAAATTTGGAGGCCAAGTCAACAATTTTAACTCCTTTTCACTTTCCTTAAACCATTCCTGAGCTATTTTTGCAGTGTGGCAGGGCACATTGTCCTGTTGAAACAAGTCACTTCCATCGGGGAATACCGTTGCCATAAAGGGGTGTACTTAGTCTGTGACAATGTTTAGGTAGGTGGTATTTGTCAAGGTAACATCCACAAAAATGCTAGGACCCAAGGACCCCAGAGCATTCCTCAAACCATCACACCGCATCTGCTGGCATGCCTTCTTCCCATAATGCATCCTGCCACCATCTCTTCTCCAGGTGAACGATGCACATGCACCCGGTGGTCGACATGATGTAACAGAAGACGTGATACGTCATACCACCTTCCATGGTCTAGTTCTGACACTCACGTGCCCATTGTGGGCACTTCTGATGGTGGATGGGGGTCAGTATGGGCTACGCAGCCTTATACGTACCAAGCCGCGATACGCCTTTCTATCAGTCAGCTTTAACTTTTTCAGCAATCTGTACTAAAACAGCTCTCCTGTGGGACTGGACCAGAAGAGCTCCCCATGTGCATCAATGAACCAGAAGAAAATCACAAACTGAAAGATGCTACTTCCCACCACTAAAGGACAATTCTGATCATCCACTCAACAAGGTGTCTATCCCATCAGGGCAGTGTGCTTATAAGTAGCATACAGACAATGCCCCTGTCGCTCCCTTAGGGTCACCTCCATGACCTTCTTGTAAGTTTCCATAAGGGATAAAGCCAAACCATTAATTACCCCATATTCATTACACCTGCTCCTTCACACGTCACAATCAAACGATCATTTTAACCACCGCGTTGCATACCTTTACACGTTGCTTGGAATTGCCTTCATTGTTTTTGCAGCAGAAATAACGGACATAATAAACTTAGCTATTAACATTAACTTGACAATGAGGAATATTGTGATCGGTACTTCTTGAGGATCGGACCCCGAAGAATTTACCGCTTCAAAAGTTTATAACCAGCTTTATTTGACCAAGAAGCTCTAACGCACATGGAGTAAAGCTTGGGTAGCTTTCATAGTGAGGTTTATGGACACCCAGCGCACTTCATCTCGCTCCATCTTTTTAAAGCTCTCGTTAACTTTTCCCAGTAAAAAATATTCTTTCACAGCATAAAATAATAATAATTAAAAAAAAACCTGGAACAACAACTGCATACGATACCAAACTAAAGTGATAATGACACTAATAGAAAACGGTTGTTTAATTTTGTTTCGTGTATTCTTGTTCTCGTGTGTGTATTTTAAACTTATTTTTGGAAATTAACAACCAGCCTTTTCCGAGAACCGGACAAGTGTTGCAGTTGGCATTTGTAAAGGCCAGCAGTACCAAATTAATGGGAAGATGAAGTCATGCAAATGAAGGTACCTCACGATATCATACTTAACACACCTGCAGTCATTTTTCGAAACATCTATGCAAGTCCCAGTTAAACTTAACAAATCGGTTAAATCGTGGTCTTTAGATACGCAGGACCAATGTGCGATTCACCCTGCTGTCTAATATAACCTGTCCTGTCAGTCACAAAGTCATTTTGATTCAGTTGAATCAAAGCAGTTGCGATACCAGCAATGACAGTGCTGAACAGCAGGGAAGCGTGACGTGGCGCGTTCTGCCACCTAGTGGCAAATGCAAGTAAACGCACGCTATCGTTCTGCCAATGATAGATATTTTAAAGAAATTAATTGATATTGTACCAGCCTTCATTGATTTTCGTACTATATATTTGCTCATAATTGTTTTATGTGTAAGAGGTTAACTTTCCTATATCTGGCAGTCCTTGATTGCTGGTAATAGGAAGTTTAGTATTGCTTAACACTCAGATTAAATGACTATGCAAAGACATACTGGTACTGTATTAGAGTGATTTAATATTTGGGATTCTATGAAATCACAATATCTGTGCACAAAAATTTGATCTTGATTTTTTTTACCTTGGAGAAATATTTATCAAAACTTCATCACCAATAAACAAAAATAGCACTCATAGTGTTTTTAGTTACTTCAGTTGAGATTTGTTTACTAATGACACTTTAAGCATTTAAAATGTCTTTATTAAGGATACTATTTTCTTTAAAAAAAGGTTATGGTTTCCTGCATTACGGAGTTTGTCTTTAAAGATGCAACAGTTTGAGAAAGGTAGTTCACAGTAATAAACATCACAATTATTACTTTTGAACAAAGGCTAATAGCCAGACCGCAGCTGTAGCAAATACAGCTATGACACTCCCCCCCCCCCCATCCATGAAATGGATACAGGCAAAGGTCATAATTTTAGACGTCTGTTGTGCCAGTTTATAAAAGGCATTACAGAGAGCTTAAGTTTTCATGCTGTTTTTGGCTTCAGGTTTCCTGCTGCTTTGTACGTTAGACATTAATGATACATTTGATTAGAAGTGCAGAAGGGAGGGGGACTTGCCCACAAGTCAATTTTGCGGCTGTTTCAACAAACGTCAGCGAAGGCATTGACCTTGAAGGGGAAAAAAGGACTGGCAAAAATAAACATCTTGTAATGTGAAATTATAGATAAATATAGACTTGGAAGCTTTTTATATTCTTCCTTGCTGGAGTCAAAGCTTTCCAGTGGCCCCCGAACATGGATTCATCTGCTTCTCATTTAGGCTGCGCTGGACGGCGTCCCTGAGATCTACAACATCTAAACTTGGGCTATTTTCGAAGTTTCTTTGAAAGCCAAGCGTTTCACCTGGGCCAAATCATTCAAACTTGGTTGATTTTGGTTTGTCTGGCCACTCAAAACTATTCCTATCAACTTGGTTTTTTGACAATTTATTCTACGGTCTGAAGGTTTACCAGAGTTGCTCTTAGCGGTTTTGGTACTGTATCGTTTTTAACCTCTTTACTAAAATTACTGCGCTGTAATAAAAAGAGACTTTATTGAAAAGATATTTACATCGAAATCACAGTCAATGTTACGCTGTTGAACAGTCTGCGCTGATTCAGCACGGACGAACCCCTGCGTTGCTGCGATCTCATCCCCAGCATATTCCCACCGCATTCCCGTCTACCCCCCCCACCACGATAGCATACACCACTACCTCCCCATCCACCCCCCGACCAGCCCCGACACACCCTGCTCTCACTGGCTCTTCAGTCCATCTTGATGCTGCGGTAGATGTAGCGGATGAAAGTGAGGGAGGCGCAGAAGGAGACGGTGCCCAGCATGAGGGAGAAGACCAGGGCCGTGAGCAGCGAGTAGCCGAAGAACTCGACGCTCTGCACGGCGCCACTCATGCTGGAGCGGTTGCTGTAGTAGAACACCGAGTAGGCGAAGATGAAGAGGCCAGTGGAACCCGTGCTCAGCACGCTCCGCCACCACCAGCGGTAGTCCTCTCCGGACAGCAGGAAGTAGGTGAGCGCCACGGAGATGCAGGCGCCCACCGACAGCAGGATGGCGAAGACGCACAGCAGGATGCCGTAAAGCGTGTAGGACTCGCGACCCCACACGGTCGCGAAGATGTAGTAGAGCTCCACCGAGATGGCGCTGGCAACCGAAAATGAAGGGGTGGGGATATCAGTACAGATGCTCCTCTACTTACGAACTTTCAACTTACGCACTTTCAGACATACGAACAAACAGGATCGTAAGTCCGAATTGTGTTCGTTGGGCTCCTATTTCCTGTCCGCAACATCGATTTTTTTTTCTCTGCGCGCCAATTCCGTCTAGTACGACTTCTGGCCGCTACTCCCGCCAGCATCCTAGTTCCTTGTACTTGCGTATACCCTTAAAGTGACGTCGAATAACGACTTGCGAACATTTCAAGTTACGAGCAGCTGTTCGGAACGCATCTCGTTCATACGTAGAGGAGCGCCTGTACTACTGCATGAACTAGAACACGATTCAGTACTGACACCGCACAGGCGTCACTGGGTTCAGTAACATTAGTATCACATACACGGGAAGATGCACAGGATAATTACCTGTGCTGTTAATTTATTAGCTGAATGTAGGGAAATTACAGGCATCCTATAGGAGGGGCCTAATGAAATTCACTAGGCCACAATGAAGGCTGACCTTGGGGGGGCTAATCCAAGCTCACCTGAAGGGCAGGAAGCCCCCGATGGTCATGTGCACCGCCGTGTGCTTGTACCAGGGCTGCGCCGGGATCTGCCGCGGGATGTTGCGCGTGCGGCACGGCGCCTGGAAGGCGCCCGCCCCGTTCTTGCCCACGATGCCGCCGATGACGGTGAGCGGGAAGCCCACCAGCGCCCAGACGGCCAGCAGCAGCAGCACGGTGGAGGCGGGCAGGGCCTGGGTGGAGCCGCTGCACCAGTGCACGGAGTTCACCACGCTCCAGGTGAGGAAGAGCGGCGCTGGCCGTCAAGGTGAACACAGAGCCGGCGTCAACCCTCTGGAGCTAGCGACTCACTCCCGTCACCAGCATTCTCCAGAATTACAATTAGCCGATTATTCTGTTCCCATTTGTTATCTTTACTTAATCCTATATTGCACTTTTACTGCTTTGTTTTTGCACTGGTTGCCATATTGGCCTCCCCTCCCACAGCACAAGAATCCCCCTGTTCTTCCAAACACACGTGACAATGAGAGATGAACCGTAAAAACGGATTATTTTAAATTAGTTGGTCACTCGTCAAGGCAAAACAAGCGCGTCTGACTGCTAAGGATCTCCGAAGAGCATTCCGGCACCCGGCCCAGGCCTCAGACGTACCCGAGAAGAGGGACGAGGTGAGGATGATGTTCCAGACCCATCGCTGCCCTTGGATCTGGGTGTAGAAGCGGCAGGAGCAATAGCCGGAGACGCAGCTGGTCAGGGCGTACAGCACAATGGCCGCCGAGTTGATGGCGCCGTGCCGGTGGACGTTAAACATCCCGAATAATGCCATGATGATTATACCTGCGGCGGGCAGAAGAGCGTCAGAAGATTACGGGTCCCATGGTGGCTTCAGCACCTCTGCCTCGACCGAATGGTTTGGGCACGTGTGTGCGGCTGAAGAGATTCTGAGCTCCTGAGAGAAAATTAGAAATTCCTTCTCAGGTTTCCTGAGGAAAAAAGGTTTGGCTGCAGGAAATATCTGGAATTTATTCTTACTTTAAGAGGGAAGACACTGACAAAAGAAAAAAAAAAAAAAAAAGGTAGGACTGGGCGATATGGACCAAGGCCACGACACCTGCATCTCAGTATTTTTTATGAAGTGAACTAAATATGTCATTTCTAGTTAAAGCCTCATGCGAGATGTCATGAATACTTTTACTGAAACAGTATGCAAATACTGGGTTCTCTTCTCTGTTTGTTCTGAATGGTCATGGCTGAATATTTGCAGACATCTTCCTTATTGCAAACAGAAGGAAAATAAATGATGCCCATTTCTGTGTTGCATGGGTCCAATAAAGTAGCTTCAACATAAAACCCTTTCATTCCACAATCTCTACCAACAGCATTTTTTATCATATTGCTCTTAAACAGATGGTGGATATTTATGAAGACAAAAAACTAAAATCTAAAACTTGTGCAGCAAATGGCTGTAAAAACATTGAAAATGCTCTATAAAGTATGAGCTCTAAAGTATGAACTGTAAAGACCCTCATTTTAAGTTACTGCTCTTCGACAGAATAAAACAAATTTTGCAAATGACCATATTTTTAACCTGTGAGCTGCTTGAGTCAATGTTTTAAAGCAAAATGAACCAAGTAACAACGATTTGTCGCTGTACTTCCCTGTGGGTGACTGGAGGGCTACTATCCAGTCGGTTTTCTGTCCTACCTGGCTTCTGATGAGTCACACCTGCTCTCAGGTAAATACCAGGAACAGGTGTGGCTCATCAGAAGCCAGGTAGGATAGAAAACCTACTGGATAGTAGCTCTCCAGGACCGGAGTTGGAGACCGCTGATCTAGGTATTTATATGCAGGAAGACTTCAAGTGGAAGATTAATGAAATTAGGAAGGTTACCGAAAACTGAGAATTCATAGTAGTAGTGCAGCGTGCGTTTAGCGTGACTAGTTTAATGATCCTGTGAATAGACATTGAGGAGGAGGAGTGGTAGTGAGTTGGATTTGGGTCAGGTGTGGTCAGTACCTGTGGCCAGGGTGAGAAACTGAGCACCCACCCCTAGGACAGCACAGAGGAGGCTCTTGTAGGGGGGGAATCTGAAGACATCTGTGTGGATGATCTTCCAGCCATTGTCACTTTGGTCCAAGTCATCACAGCTGCCATCCTCTTCCATGTTATACCTGTGAGAAGGACCAGGCAGGCAAAACAAGTGTCAGCAAGTTCCATCTCCATTGCTGTTCTGTCATTCAGCCCCCCACCCAAAATCCTCTGCTTGTCACCTGGCAAAGTCATTCTTCAGCACCCTCATGAGGATGATGATGACGAAGCCTAGCAGAAGCACCACCAGCACCAAGGAGTTGATGATGGACAACCAGTGGATCTCCAGGGTTTTTGGGAAGAAGGAGTAGTCCCTGAGTCGCTCCGCCCGCCTCTCGTGGGGGATGGGGCTCTCGAACCAGCGCACGCTGTATGTGTGGGTCACCGTCAGGCCCCCCGAGGCACCTGAAATGGACCCCACTCCGGTGCCCCCTTCTAGGGGCACGGGCTTCACGTCCTTCACGGACACGTTGGCGAAAATCACGGAGTTTCCGTTCCACTCGATGTTGAAGTCCAGGTGCGTCCACAGGCCCACCTGGGTGGATAGTTAAGAGGTGAAAGATCGCGGTGAGGGAATGAGGGCGACTGCTGGACAGAGGGAGAAGCAAGCAAAATAAAAAACACGATCGAAAGGGTGAACACCCCTTTGAACAGAGACACAGAGGGGTGACACTGGCAGAGACACAACAGTACAGACCTTATGGCTGTGAGGCAGGAAACCACTTTCCTCCATGTAACCCACAAATCCCCAGATGGGAATCTCATCTAGGACAAACTCAAAATAATAGAGCTCTTCTATCGCCTCACGCAGCTGCTCGACCTGAGAGAGGTGGAGGGCAAGGACAAGGGATCAAAAACAGCAAAAACCAATTCCTCGTCTTCCTGATGTCGTCATCGATCGCCTCTCTATCCAGCAGCCCTGCATCCCTGCTCCATCCCTTAACCAGGTCAGGTCACGGAGGGGCCACAACCTCCCCCAGGCGGCATAGGGCAAGAGGGACCCCAAACACACACAGATCATGATACATGATGGGCAATTTAGAGACCGTGATTAAGCTAACTGCACTTATCTGGGCTACAGGCAGAAATCTGTGGAGAACACGTGAACTCTACTGTGCTCTCAACTGTCGCTGCGTGGAAATAAATGCTTTCATAAGAAATACATTAGTTCCCATTTCTGGAGTTACATTAATTTCAAATACACAGAAAGGGTGTAATAGAGAGACAGCAAAGCACCACGTTTCTATAAGTAGAATCTTCTCAAAGCAGCTCCCACTGGTCCAAGCGAAGGAGAAAAGCTTCACCTCGGTTTCGCTGAGCGTCAGCTGACACAGCGTCTTCCTATCGACGTTCTCACGGAAGCGGATGTCGTACATGGATTCCGCCATCCGATCTCCGTCCAGCACCTCGCCCAAGCTCAGCGACTTGTGCCGTATCTGTCGGGGGGGGGGGGGGGGGGGGCACAGCGATACTCAGGACTCCTCGGGACGCACGGGCTAAATCCTGCAGCTGCGCGCTGGCTACTGACCTCTTTGGGCCTGCAGACTGGCAGGGTGTAGTAATGGTAGGTCTCCTGGGGGTTATGATAAGGCCCAACTTTGTTCACGTAGAGCATCACGTGATCTCCGGTCTTGTACTTTATCACCCCTTCTGCACAGGGCAGTAGACTGAGAGCTACTATGCCCATCGCCAGGCCCTCTATGAAAATCTGCAGGCTTCCCTTCATGACAGCCCCTATCAACAAAACACATAATCAGATCAACACGAGTTTTCATGGTACCGGATAATTAAACGATGACAATAGGAATTACTCAGAATTAGTCTGTTCGCCTTCTAATGTAAGCAATAAACAGTTAATCTCCCCAAACAATCAATATTTATAGTTCTTTATTTATTCAGTACCAAGTAGCCGGTTGTATTTATCAGTCCCACAACACTCGTTGATTATAAACATATAATCAGTCATGAGGAGGGAAAAAAACATTCTGTAGAAGGCTGAAAGTGTCCAACATCTCGGGCAATGAAGAAATATGCCTTTCTATCCGTGTGCTGACTCACTATAGTGCCTGAAACCGGACCTCATTGTTATCAACAGTGGGCTTTGATTTTTAAAGTTTATTTGAAAACAATCGATATCACAGCAATTCAAAAATACGAGCCTGAGAAAAAAAAAAAAATCAAGGCCACGATGATCAAACCAAGCCTGCCTTCAACGTCCAGCAAGAAAAAAGACCAACTTTGTCATATTCTAAAGCAGTGAGCTAAAACATATATCCGTATATCTCAAGAATGCGTTTTCCAGCGAAAGTCTTTAATTAAAACGATCCCATCGTCCCTAAGGCCAAAGCATGTGATGTATCTGTTCAAACTGTTTTTCCCCCCAAGAAAAACTACTTTAAAACCATAAACTGCATATAAACATAAAGATCCGACAATCGTGTCCGCTCTGAAATCAAATAAGATGTTACAGCGTCTAAATACATTTTAAATCTTTGCAAGATAAAGCATCAAGAACATGCAGAATCAATGCTGCAATTCATCAGCCGGTAGTTGTTATTCTGTTTTAGGACCACAGTGGAAACGGCAGCATCGGACAGGTAATGAGAATGCAACATGACAGGTTTGGCTGTAAAACAGAATGCAACAAAACCCCTCGTTGGCAGCCGACCAAATGCAGATATTCTCAGAGAAAACGTTCGAACGTATCAAAAGCTACCATCAAGACATGCAACGTTTACAAGCTATGCATTTTTCTTCTATTTGGCAAACAGTCGGTTACAGTACCGCAGTTTCCTACAGTGTCACACTGATATCTTGCTCGCCGGTGATGTGGATCCGAGGCCCGGAAAGATTCGCGCACAAACCCCGCAGCGATCCCCCCCCCCGGGGTCAGCTCGGCCTCAAAACAGATGTTCCGCAGCACCTCACCGGTTAATTAAATGCATTTATTTATCTAGGAGACGGCGCTAATTTCCCGATTATTGTTATTATTATTTTAGCAGTCGCATTCGGACAGCCGCCGATACACGTCATCGGGAAGAGCACATTGCGCCTGGCTTTTCCGGGGTGGGCGGAGCCTCCAGGGTGTGACGTAGACGCGCCGCTGACCCCGCCTCCTTTTCACTTTAGTGCAAATCCCCTGTGGTATTCCAGTTTCTTAGTAGGTATTATAATGTATTATAATGTTATTTAATCTAACAGAAGTCTCAGAGCTGCCTTTAAACGTTCAAACTAAATATAGTCTTTGTTATGGTTTTAAAATTATATACTAAAATCAGATCTGTGTTGACTTACCTTTAGAATTTTATTTCTATGAAGCGGAATATACTTTGATTTTTTTTTTTTCTTTGTACTGAAATAGTATTAATAATGTACTGAGTAAAATTATTTTTAACCAAGCAGTGTTGCCAAATCTCACGCAACTGGCGTGACACTCACGCTTTCAGACTTTCACGCACGAAATCTTACGGCAAATCTATATTATTACATCAAAAACCTAAAATCAGCTGCATATCGCAGTTTGCAAACCCTACGGACTATTTGCAACGTAATAAAACTGTCGCATACATGTAAATGCGTGATCATGTGTGCGCTGACTTGTCTCGATTGAAACAGCTCACGCCAGCCAGCTAAGTGATTTTGCAATCCTGCATGAAGGCCCCACGGCCTTAGGACTTTACACACCGAGTTTGATGTGTTTCTGGTTTGTGTGCCTGTTTGTGGATTAGGCTTATATTACATTGTAGGGACAAAATGTCACACACGCCTGCAAGCCTGTTTTTTTGGCATTTGGGGACCATTTTTCAGTTCCCCACAAAGATCTGTGAATGCAATCAAAAAACTAAAAATGCCAAAAGTCTCATATTTTGTTTGGTTACTTATGGT
>JAODJU010000081.1:8154252-8177910 GCA_026776725.1 Gnathonemus echidnorhynchus
AGGTCGGCGTTCACGGTTTGACTTCTGAGATTCAGATCGAGTTCTAGGTAATTTTTTTTCGAACTGGTTGGTTCAACGTTTAAGAAATTTGAGTTCTAATGAGTTCGAGAACTGAGGTACCACTGTACTTTTTTTTCCCAAGAAACCAGACTGCATTGGGCTGTCTTTTTACACGCCACCCATCAGAAGGGTCACTGTAAGTAGGCTCAGCTGACATGTGCTAAATATTATGGCAAATTTTGCAGAAAAGGTTCTTTTCAGAAGCTCAGCCTGTTTTCTAATCTGCTTAATGACACTTGGCTTTCAATTACAGCCGCATTACTCAAACACAGCCCACGTCATTAAAGACACACTCTTTTATGTTGAGCAGATATTTACATTCCTCTGGATAATTTCAATGTTCTTTGTTGAATGGAATATATAACTCATTTCATAGGTCACATATAGATGCACACAAAACTTACCTCAGGCAGGAAAATTGAGAATTCCAAATTTCAGAATTCCAGCATTTGACCAAATGATATTGGTGTGACGTCTATCCTGACTACTCTGTACTTCGTCGGATGATATCCAGGCTCCCCACGGCCCTGTACTGAAGAGGAGGGTGCTTGATTATACCCAGAGTCATTGATGGAGAGGGGACCTTGTACTCCATGTGCCTGGAAATACTTCTCTCTGTTGCTGAGTGAGCCCTCTACGATGGGTAGGTGCCCCATCCTGGGTTGTTCCCTGCCTTGTGCCCATAGGCTCTGGACCACCCATGACTCTGAATAGGATAAGTAGTTTCAGAAAATGGATGGATTATATTTATTTCTGTTATGCAATACGGGGCATTTGTGCAATATACGGGATGGGTGCAAACTATTTCTCACATAGTTGCACAACTACAGTGACGTGTTCCTTTTGCACAATAAAAAACTGAATAAAAATGAATGTGTTTATTAACAGAATATACATGGGATTAGTTACAGTCAACAATATACTGACAATCTAAAACAATCTTAAAAAAACATACATACATACACAAGTTGAGTACATACACACACTGAGCTAGGTGCTGAAATCCTGAGTATCAAAACAATGGAAAGGTTTATTTAATTTGTGTGGCAAGGTCTCATATTTTACATTCTCTATGTGGATAATTTTAGTGCCTATGTTAGTGTTGGCCATCCATCCATCCATCCATCCATCCATCCATTTTCTGCTGCTTATCCGGGGTCGGGTTGTGGGGGCTGCAGTCTAAGCAGGGATGCCCAGTCCTCCCTCTCACCAACCACCTCCTCCAGCTCCTCTTGGGAAATATCAAGACGTTCCCAGGCCAGCCGAGAGATATAATCTGTCCAGCATGTCCTGGATTTGTCCCGGGACTTCCTTCCAGTTGGACATGCCCAAACCACCTTCCCAGGGAGCCATCCAGGAGGCATCCTAAATAGATCCCCAAACCACCTCAACTGGCTCCTTTTGCTACGGAGGAATAGCAGCTGTATCTAATTTTGTAGAAAACTCTTTTGTAGAAAACTCTTTTCTGATCCATGATCTCATTCTTTCAGTCACTACCTAGAGCCCATAATCACAGGTGAGGGTAGGAACGTAGATCAACTGGTAAATCAAAAGCTTCACCTTCCAGTTCAGCTCCTTCTTCACCACAACAGAACAGTACAGCGTCTGCATTACAGCAGATGCTGCACTGACCCGTCTTTCGATCTCCCACTCCCTGATTCCCTCACTCATGAACAAGACCCTGAGATACTTAAATTGCTCCGCTTGGACCAGCATCTCATTCCCCTCCAGAGGGCAATGCACCTTTTTCTGGTCAAGAACCAATGGCGTTAGACTTGGAGATGCTGATCTGCATTTCGGCAGCCTCATGCTCAGCTACAAACCACCCTAGTGCATGCTGCAGGTCACCGGCCTACAACGCTAATAGGATCACTTCATCTAGAAAAAGCAAACACTCAATCCTGAGGCCCCCAAACTGGACTACGCCTAGAAATTCTGTCCATAAAAGTTATGAACAGAATTGGTGACATTGGGCAGCCCTGATGGAGTCAAACACCCAAAGGGAACATGAACCCTCCAGTATCCTTGCGAGGGTAAAGAGTTGGTCTAATGATCCATGGCTTGAACGGAAGAGTTTATTGACTACTTTGGTGACCTCAGCCCTAGAGATAGGCAAGTCCTCCTGTGAGTTTTCCAGCTCCACTTCCTCCAAAGAAGACCTCGAAATTCCTTCCACCACCCAACGATATCCACAGTTGAGATCAACAGTTCCCCATCCCTGCTATAAACAGCATGGGTAAAGCCTTGCTTCCCCAGACCCCCCCCCCCCCCAGGTTGCCTGATGGTGTCCCAGAACCTTTTTGAGGCTGACCTAATGTGACCGCCAAAGCCGATTTCTGCTTAGCCCGCTGGTACCTGTCCCACAAGCTAACCAAGCTCAGAAGACCTCCTTCGTCAGCCTGACAGCTCCCATTACTGCTGGTGTCCACCACCAGGTTCGGGGATTGCCACCATGACAGGCAACAACAACCTTATAGCCACAGCTCCACAATGCCGCCTCAGCAATGGAATCCTGGAACATGGCCCATTCAGGCTCAATGTCCCCTGACTCCCTCATGATGCAAGAGAAGTTCTGCTGGAGGTGTGAGTTAAAAATCTCCCGGTCAGGGGTCTGTGCCAGATGCTCCCAGCATATACTCACTATGTGTTTGGGTCTACCAGGTCTATTCAACATCTTCCCCCACTATCGGATCCAATGGGATCGCATCATGGGTACTGTTGTTTTAGTAGGATTCTCAGTTTGCATTAATGGCTTCTGACACAAAGTAAAGTGTTGAATTTTTGTTTCATCGACAATTTTAACTTTTTTGGGGGAATGTAGTACATTTTTTAAATGTTACCTCCAGAAATTTCAGCCGGTGCCATCTGCCCAGCTCTCCGAGGTGGTCTCTCAAATGAATGTCACTTACTGCCCCTTAGACATTATACCATCTTGTCTTCTTAAGGAAGTTTTCATTACAATCTGTCCCCTTATTTTGGCCATAATTAATAGCTCATTAACTAGTGGAGTTGTCCCTTCCAGTTTTAAACATGCAATCGTGCAACCTCTATTAACAAAACCTAGCCCAGACCCTAATGACCATAAAAACTACAGGCCCATCTCCAAGCTAACATTCATCTCCAAGATACTGGTTGTGTTCTCCCAGATCACCTCTTACTTGAAGAAGTCTAAAATCATTGATAAATTAGTCTGGCTTTAGAGCTCTGCACAGCACAGAATCTGCCCTGCTGAAGGTACCGAACAACATTTTTCTCACTATTGATGCAGGTTCTTGTGCTATTTTAGTCCTGCCTGATCTTAGCGTGGCTTTTGACACAATTGCCCATGACATTCTTTTAAAACGCTTGGAGGCAGAAGTTGGTTTGCAGGGCCCAGTGTTGAAATGGTTTACTTCCTACCTGAGAGAAAGAAGCTTCTCAGTCAGAATAGGTAACTTCTCCTCACCCTCCACCCCCATGAAATGTGGCGTTCCCCAAGATTCATCTTTATTCTTTCTATTCATGCTCCCCCTTGGTTCTATCTTTGAAAAATACATTTTTGTGTATCATTGTTATGCAGACAACACACAGTTTTACCTACCAGTTGCAGCTGATAGCACCTGCCCTCTGAAGAACCTGCTCAACTGCTTGGATGATATTAAATACTGGATGGCGAGGAACTTCCTTCAACTAAATGAGAAAAAAACTCAAGTAATTACATTTGGCCCCCCAAACTCTGTCAGTAACTTTAGCAGTGCACTTGGTCCCCTGTCCGTATATTTGCATAATGAAGTTAAAAACCTCAGTGTATTTTTGGATACATCATTGAATTTTAATAAACAAGTCAGCAGTGTTGTATGGTGCAGTTTTTTATCATCTCAGAACTATAGCCAAGTTAAAGCCGATTTTATCTCACAAGGACCTGGAAATAGTTATCCAGGCTTTTATCGCCTCTCAGCTTAACTACTGTAATTCCCTGTATATGGGGTCATCCTGTTTCGCAATTTCTAGACCCCAAATGATTCAAAATGCAGCTGCCAGACTCTTAACTGGAACAAAGAAAGGACAACATATCACTCCTGTTCTACTTCATTTGCATTGGCTACCTGTGAAATACAAAGTAAATTTTAAAATGCTGCTATGTGTCTTTAAAGCACTGAATGGATTACCCCCACAATACATTTCAGATATATTAGTTCCGTATTCAGCCCACCGGTCACTTAGACTTTAGAAAAGTATCCCGTCCTACATAAAGTCCTGCTCTTGTATTGATGAGTTTAAATCTAAATTAAAGACCCACCTATTTTTTTCTTGCTTTCAACTCAATTTGAGGTTCTCTCAGTATTTTGTCAAGTCCACTATTGTTACTTTTAATTTCTTTCTAGTAACTTTAGTATTTTTTTTAATTACCCTCTTACTGCTTTTCTGTTGCTTGTTTTACATTTCCTTAATTTGAATTTTTATTTTCATTTTATTTATTTGTTTACTTAATTTTCTTATTTCATGTATGCACATTTTCATGTTATTTTATTTTTATATTTTATATTTCATTGCTACTCATGTTATTTTATATGCATGCAGTATTTGTCAATTAGCTCTTTCTTGCTTTTAAATGTGCTATATAAATAAATGATTTGACTTGACTTCCTGCTTATTGGTGATGTTGCTGTCTCTGCCGAGTCGGATCGACGAACCAAATCCATGAATATGCCGATTCTGAATCAGGAATCTGTCTCCGTGAAGTGCGTGATAAACGCGTTGGTATACTCCTGCAGGTGGTACACATTAGCCTGTAGCTAGTTTATTCCACTGTGAACACACATTTCCAAGGATAACTGATGGAAGGGATCTCCTTCCTGTGTTTTTTTTTAGTTGATGCCTCAGACCGACTTTGCTTCTTCTCCTCCTCTTAGTCTGCTCATTTGTGTTCGCTGTATACAGCTTTTTCCCCTGTAATATCTCAGATGGTATATCGAAGTTCATATGTGCAGTACAGTACGTCTCCAAAACCGCTGTATTGCAAACTTAGAATGACGTCATGGTTTCACATCCGTGGCCATGTTCTTTGGTGTTGGTCATTCCCATTTGAACCGTGGGTACAGCCAGGTCCACCCAATCAGTGTAATGAGGCGCAGTTTGAAGGCATCCATCATCTTCAGTTAAACCTAGACCAAAGTCTCTTAGGCCATTAAACGCATTGAATAAACATGTAATCACTCGCACAACATCACAGCAGGACAGTAACAGTAAAAGTTGCAAATAATAAAACAACAACCCACTGATCGGCACATGAGCAGCGCCCCCTTCAGATATGTCAAGGAATAGTCCATTAAAGTCCAAAAATGAGACGTGTGCAAATCAAAGCAGTTTTAACTCTGGGCTCTTTGACTTAAAGTAAACCAAGTCCTTGTCCACAAAAAAAAAGAAATAATAATAATAACACTTTCTTGATCCCTGTGGGCAGATTCTCTTTGCGCCTCCCCCATCTTGCACTCCATAATACACAGACACATATACAGGTGAGAACAAGCTTGGCAGCGAAGGGCAGCCACCTATAGCAGCGCCCATGGAGCTGGGGGTTAAGGGCCTTGCTCAAAGGCCCACAGATGTGACTATTGAATGGTTAAACATGGTTAATCACTCTCCTTTGCATACTGTCTCACACACACACAGTTGAGAGTTAAGCTTGTGGTCCCAGTGCACGGTAAAGTCATTTATGCTGCAACTCTGAAGCAGTACGTGTGATGAATTTCGCCAAATGAAAATACCACAGTTAAAAGAAAATATTATTACAAGCCCACCATACACACTCTCCCCATGTCCACAAAAAATGATACAATTAAATTGTCCCATAGTAAATTTTGTCGAGTTCCCCATGATACGTATCACTGACTGCATACTGCTCTGCTACAGATAAATGGGGAAGCTAGTGACCAACAATCAATATTAACTTCATCACAGAATATTCAGAAAATCATCTTTCATCCCAGAGTTTTAAAATTACTGACCTGTACAAAGATCCACGAAATAAGTTCAAATGGCAGATCAGTGTTTACAAGATGGCGGCTGCAGGTTCTGTTTTCACTCTTGACTGCCTTCTGCTGTAGTTCTAGTTTTGTTGCCTTTGTCATTGTAGGTACAATTTTGGGTCTGATCGCGTGTACATTTTTAAGTGTACATCTTCATCCTGCTGCAATGAGTTGGCACCCCATCCTGGGTTGTTCCTGGCCTTGTGCACGTTGGCTCCAGGAGGGGTTCCAGAAACCCTGCGACCCTGAATATGACAAGCGGTTTCAGACAAAGCATGGATGGCTAAAGTTTTTGTGACGTGGTAATAAGATTCATCAAAAATCAAACAGGATAAATTATGAAATATTGACAAATAGATCGATCCTGTTCACAAGGATAAGCCTCTAATCATCTCATACTTCTCTTTGCTGTCACTAAGTGCTGATGCTTCAGTTTTGGTGCAATATGTCTTAACATTTCAACAAATCCAGATCTTCACCCATACAATGTGCATGCAAAAGGTCGGCCAAATAACTTTTGCGTTGTCATGCTAAAATCATCAAGTGAGCTGGCCTTCTCTTTGCTATCACTATGCAATGCTGCTCCAATTTTGGTGTGATTTGTCTCAAAATATGATTAAGGCAGATCTTCAACATTACAACATGTCTGGAAAGGTTGAAAAATATCTGTCAAATAATTTTTGAGTTATCGTGCTAACAGGATCAAATATCTGAAACCCTTTTCACTAAGCGGCGCTCCTTCAGTTTTGAGCTGATCTGTCTCAAATTTGATAACTTCTGATTTGTTATGCCTACAGTGTACCTGCAGACTTTTTAAAAATTCATACAATACTTTTAGTGTTACAGTGTTTACAAAACTAAATGTCTTCTATTGCTGTCATTGCCATCCTTTGATACCACACAGTACCTCGGTTTCATTTTTGGGGCAATTTGAAAATGAAACCAGGTGTAGATATCTATAATGTTTTTGTGAAGCAGCAGGCTTAATAGGATCCATCAAATACTATTTGATTTATTACATTCACAAGGTGAAATGTCATCTGCTTTCACCCTTCCCAGTTATTGACTTATTGTCTAAATGGGATCAAGTGTCAAAACTTCTTGGCTATCAGTATGTGGTGCTGCTTCAATTTTTGGGTGATCTGTCTCAAAATTTAAATAGTTTTAGTTCCTCACCAGATACAATGCCCATGGAAAGTTTGATAAAGATCTATCAAATGGTTTTTGAGTTATTGCCTTCATACCAAAGATTCTGAGCAGAGCTAAACCAGAAGACCAGGGAGCACAATAATGCAACACTTTCCTGGAATTCTTCCTCATTAGGGGATGAACTCTCTGCATATTGTGCCTGACTAGAGATAAAGGTAAACATTTACTAACCATCATGACTGCCTGCTTGTTTTCTATTAGTTCTCCTCCATTGTGAAATCAGCTCATTTTGGTCCACTGTTCCAGTATCACTTAGTTAAAAGCCTTTGATCAATGACCTGGTTGAGATGAAATCATTGTCTACTTTAATGACTATTCACTTGTCCTATTAACTGATTATTTGTGCCAAAGTCTATGTGCAAATATTGTTTGGACCCTTGACCACTTGAGCAGTATTACAAACAAATGTTTTTAGCCGCAAAGAAGACTTATGTTCTGTTGATTATTTGAATTTTGTCCTAAGACATCACAAAGGCGAAAGTAATGCTCTGCTAACTGATTAATGTTTATTAATTTATTTCATTATTTGTCTTTGTTGTTAAATGTCTTGGAAATTAAATATCAAATATCAAATTAAATATCACTTTTATACTTCATAATAGAAAGTAAAACATTATTATTCAGATCTAGATCTTAATGGTTATTCTTATGGTTATTTATTTTCAAGTACTAATCATACTTAACACTATTGTTTAAGTAAATCTAGGTTGAAAATTAAACAATAATTAACTCAGTTTAACAAAAACTCTCTAATACTCTTTAATACTACTTTAAAGTTGTCTTCAAGAGGAAATGGTTAATCCAGTTCCTAATTTTCTAAGTACAGCTGTTTCAAGACGGTTGAAATTCAAGTAGCTTTGTGTAAACACTGTGAGAGTCTTTGTGGGCGTTATGCTGTGGGTGGGGTTCACTAGTTTCCTTGTTGAGAAAAAACTCATTTGATTAGATGGATGATAAATTAAATACAATTCAATCAAACATGTTACTGAACATGAACCATGGTTTACATTTGGATGTCTCTGCATAGTGGAGCCTGAGTCTCTCTAGAGACCAAACCCAACAGGACTCATAATGTAACAAAAGGAGCTGTGTTCCGTGTCTGGATGTATTTGTCAAAGCCCAGTATTTAAACATCATGCAAATGCATTACAGGGCTCTTATATTGCTGTAGTTACACCCACACTGGTTTATTTCAAAGACATCCTATTGGCTGGAATTATTGACTTGGCAGTGTGTCACTTTATTGGCTTCTGCTGTGTGTTTTGGCAAGTGTAAATGAATCCATAATGTAAACTTCTGCAGGCTTACGTAACCTCCGATGAAGCACGTCTGCTCATACACCTTTTGAGGTGGAGAAACCCTTACCTCTTATGTTTATTATTTTATTATTACCAGATAGTTTGTATTCTTTTTTTTGATTATTCCTGTCTTCCTGGGGTAAAAGCAGAAATGCCATAAATACCAGATATGTGGTGCCTCTGATGTTACCACAATAAATGGCCATATATTTGCATTTGTTACGTTCTTCAGAATAGACGTAGCAGCTCAATACTCTATTGACACAAACCACACTTACAAATTTTTGGCTTTTGGGTTCTTATGCTCACTGCTGTGCTCAAATTTCACCTTAGTCTTTTCCGAGTCAAGACTGTCTTTAACAAATCAAATCCGAGTCAAGACCAAGTCCAATAGGGGGTGAGTCTAGGAGTCCATTACTATAGCGGGGTAGCCAAGTCCAGGACCAGAAATTCAATTCTAGACTATGAATCAAGAACCATAAATTGAAGACTAAACACCTAATTAAACACCTCAATTAAAAAAATATTAATTTTTAATAATTTGTAAATATTTATTTAAAAAATAGAAAAAAAATATTTGTACCTAATAAATAAATAATTTGTCAAACACAAAGGTAACACAAACACACCTCCACTGTATCTTGGATTAATTATTAATTTCATTCTAACATGGTTGTATCATGCTGAACACATTTGGTTCTGGTTTCAAAAAATATACATAACACAGTTCCTTTAAAAGTTCATTTAAAAGGCTTTTTAACTTTCTATTAAATTTCTATTAAATCTATTAAAAGTAACTTTCTATTAAACATTCACAAAATGTAGCTAAAAATAAAGTGCACATTCCTCATGCACTGTTTGGTACATCATTTTTGGTTCAAATCAATTTATTTTTATATAGAGCCCTTCACAACAGAGTCACCCCAAGGTGCTTTACATGGGTGTGCTGTGATACATTACAACATCATTAAGAGAGAATTATACAAATACAGGGAAAAGAAAGATAAAGGAATGAAATGAAAGAAGGAGAGCCAGATGACAATAGAGGAGAGGAACCAAAAACTCCCAAGTTGGGAGAAAGAAACCTCTGGGGGTCCAAGGTCCCCTGGCTGCCCAACCCCCCCCCTCCCCCAGGCATGCTAAGATTATAAAAAAGAAAGAATTGGCTTACTTGTTAAAATCAAAGTGCAAACTGTGATCAAGATCAAAGCCAAAGTCCATCAGTGAGTCGATTCTCCAAGCTGACCTGTGTACGGTGGCAGATTGAAGGCTGTACCCACCATGTTACAGTTCATAAGTCATGTCCACAATATCACCCATCTGTGGGACTGAACCAGCACTCCAGCTCAGACGGTGCCCACCCCGGGCACCATCCAGACATGTGGGAAGGAAGGCAGAGATCGTGGGTGGCCAGAACATGCATAAACACATTAATGGATAAACACAGTAGATAAAAATAGCATGTACAGCAGCAACAGAAGCCATAGTTACAGTATGTTATGTGTTAGGTTGTGGGCAAGCTAAACTAAATTAATAGGTCTTCAGTCAAGATTTAAAGACTGAGACCAATTCGGCATGCTGAACATTGGCTGGCAAACCGTTCCACAATATAGGGGCCCTGTAGCCGAATGATTTACCACCCACTGTCAATTTATTTATATGTGGAACAACAAGGAAACCTGCATTCTGTGATTTGAGTGGACAATGCAGCTTGTAAACATGAAGTAGTTCTGTCAGGTAGGCAGGTGCTAGACCTTTAAGTGCTTTATATGTAAGTAGGAGAACTTTGAAGCCATTTTCAGTTCAGTATGCACAATGAATCAAAACAATACATTTTTTGACATAGATAGAACGTAAATTCAGAAGTAGATGATCAGCATGGAAAACATTATGTTAATTGTGGCTGAGAGTCGGCCATGACCAATGCTGGCCACGGTCAATCATAAGATTGGGAACATTTTGGTTTCCCAATAAAGTACACCAGCACTGTACATTTACAGAACTTAGCAGACACTCTTATCCGAAGCGACTTGCATTTTTTATAAATTCAGGGACAGTCCCCCTGGGGCAAGTTGGGGTTAAGGGTCTTGCTCAGGGACCCAATGATGGTGCCAGAGGTGGGACGCAAACCCATGATCTCCAGAGGCGAGCATCCTAACCACTAGACCCCCAACACCACAACACTGTAGAGAGAGTAGTTGATAAGAACAGTGATCTCATTTATCATAATGTGCATAGAAGAGGTCCTAAATGCGTACGTACGAATTGCCAGAACGCACAGGCAAATTGGTATTTATCACTCATGCATAGCCATCCATGAATCGCCATCCATCTCTTGGTGGAGGGGTTTGTGCGCCTCTGTCATTCTTGAAGCTATGTGGTTGGGGACAATTGCCCCTGGTAGGGTCTCCCAAGGCAATTTGGTCGGAGGTGAGCAGCCAGACAAAGTGAGATTGACCTCTAAGGGTGAATAACATGAAGGACTATGTGGCACTGCTCTTGAGCAAGGCCTGGGTGGGGGAGGTTGTATGTGAGCGGCTGGTGGTTGGATCTCTAGCAGGGTGGGCCATGGTGGTCGGGTGCAATGTAGATTGGATGGTAGTCAAAAGCAGGGGCCTTGGTGGACCAATCATTGGCTACCAAACCTGGGTCTAGGAATGCGGAATATAACAATAATATCTGGTTGGAAAAGTAGCTTGAGTTGGTGTGGACGTTGGGCTCAGCACAGGCTCTGAAACCAAACTCTTGGAGAGGGACTGGACTGTATTCCACTCTGAAGTTGTCCCAGGTGAGAGGCACCAGACAGGTGTGGATCTTCTTATAGCCCCCTGGTTCAATGTACACAAGTTCAGTGTATCCAGCCTTCTTGGAGACCTTGAATGGGGTGCTGCAACTCCATTGTTCTGTTGGGAGACTTTAATGGTCGTGTAGGTAACAACAGAGAAACCAGGAAGGGTGTATTTGGGAAGACTGGCTGGCCTGATCTGAATCCCAGTGGTGCTCTTTTATTGGATGTCTGTGCTATCCACAGTTTGTTGATAACAAATACCACGTTCAAAAATAATGGTGTTCCTAGATGCACCTGACACCAGAGCACCCTAGGCTGAAGCTTGACGTTCTGTTTTGTAATTATATCATCAGATCCGCAACCACTTCTTTTGGACACTCGGGTAAAGAGAGGAGCTGAGCTGTTAACTGATCACCAGCAAACGCATAGTGAGGGTGTGCTGGGAACATCTGGCTTGTGGGTCTCCTGAAGCGGCTGGCAGGTACCAGCAGGCCAAGCGGAATGCAGCTTTGGCAACTCCTGAAGCAAAAACTCAGGTGTGGAGGAGTTTGGTGAGGCCATGGAAAATGACTTTTGCTTGACCTCAAAATGATTATGGCAAACTGTCATGCGACTCAGGAGGGGAGGCAAGGCTTCACTGATATGGTATCCTTGGGGGAAGTAGAGCTGGAAGACTCAGAGGAGGACTTACCCATCACTAGGGCTGAGGTCAGTGCAGTAGTCAAAAAAACTCTTTAGTGGTAAGGATCTAGAAAGCTCTTGATGTTGTTGGGCTGTCTTGGCTGACTCACCTCTTCAACATTGCGTGGAGGTTGGAGGCAGTGCCTTTGGATTGACAAATTGGGCCAGTGGTCCAAATCTTTAAGAAAGGGGGATTTTTCAGGGACTTTTGTCATGTTCACACTGTAAGAACTCAGCCTGATTGTAGTTACTCGGAAGCAGTTCCACAACTCTTTCTCTTTCTGCTCCAGAGTAGGTTCTTTTCCTTTGAACCCAAACTACTGGGGAGATGCTTACAGCGATAGCTTGATGATTTGTTGACTACAAGCACTCAGAAGTACAGAAAAAGAGATGTAGGGGAGCAAAAACTGATGGCATTATTTTTTTAAACCTCTACTGCCTCGGCCTCCTGTTCCCACTGGTCTATCTGCTCATGCAGCTTTTCCAGGGTGTGCCGTCCCTCCCCCATGTTCTGCCACAGCCACTCCCTGTCCTGCTCGATCTGTGCCTGTTGCACCACTCGCTGCACTCCTGGTCCAGCTGGTTCTCCAGAGCACAGCACGTCTCCGTCTGGCCGAGCGGCGCCGTCTCGCAGCCGCATATTGCTGCCTCTGCTGCCTCGGGCCAGATGCTTCTGGTGCTCACATTCCGAGCTCACACAGGCACTCCCAGTCCTGCTGGCTCCGTCCAGCTCACGCTGCTCCTGAGCCAGCTTGCCTCCAGCATGCGGCATGGCTCCTCATGACTGAGGAGAGCAGCCACAGCCTGCTGCTTCTGTTGGTCGTGCTCAAAGTTGGGGTCATGCCATGGCTCCTTGCGACTGGCGAGCAGGCAGAGCCTCCGGGAGTTCTTGCCCTTCCTGGCCGCTAATGCCATCTCAGACAGGGAGCCAGTGGGCTGGCAGGGGTGGCTTCGGGGTGCACTGCACGGGTCCAGGGCTTCTTGGACAGGGTGGTGCCATCCTTGCCCCATCCTCCCCCTGCTTGGCTGCTGGCGGCTTTGGCATAGGCTTCCTGGCAGTAGCATGCCTGGTGCCCTTTCCTTCCATAGCACCAGAAAACGAGCTTCTTGTCCCTGTTCATCGCTGGCTCTCCTGGTTCACTTCTGCCCTCAGGTCTGCCAGACTGATAAGGACCGTCCGCTCCAGCACAGCCAGTGGGTCTGCTTCTGCCATCCCACGTCTGATGCCAATGTAGTGCTTGGCAGTGTCAAAAGAAGTGGAGGCTCTGTTTAAGGGGAATACAACATTTATCAAATCCTGAAAAGGATTAACATAGGCACTCAACAAGCACAGGAACCAAACTTACCGGGGAAAAGCAGGAAGTCAGATCCTGGACAGTAAGGTACACACACAGTAGGTAGTTTACATAATAACTAGAGACAAGCGAGGATTGAACAGGGCTCACACAAGACACAGGCCAACACACACTCGACGATCAGGAACACAAGTATTACCATTAACAACACACAAGGGGCTATTTACAATGGCTCGTGATGCATACGGGGTCATGCTAATCCCAACAGTGCTACAATATAAATAAAAGGCTGCGTTCCGTGTTGACCGCAGTATTGCTGAAAACAATCCTACGCCCTTGTTCCCCTTCCAGATGTTTATGGAAATTGGAAGTCCTGTCAGCCTCCTCAGTTAACAAAGCCTAGCAATAGCTTTTTCTCTGCGGTGTGCTTCTTTTTACTTGGTGTCCTGCGCAGAATCTCATGTAGACAAACCGGGTAACTGCTGACTTGGCAGACGTGACGAGGGGCAGGAGTGCACCATGTTCGATCCACTCAAACGTGTGACATGACTGGGTCTGTTCATATGTGGACTCGAGACCGGACTACAGTGCCACAACTCTGCCTGTACTTACATGATAACCACTCAAGTAAGGATTTTTCAAGGTAAGGTGAGGTAATCAAATTGTGTGTACAGCCACTTCTGACGACCCACGTATACAGCACAGGGTCACAGCTGAGTCCGAGGAAGCAGGGAGCAGAGGAGTACATTGGGGGGGCGTGGCAGCATATCGTAGGGTAATTGCTATGGGTAATTTGGAAGATGTCAACTTATGTAACTGCATGAGACTCATGTCAGAGCCCAGTCCCACCCAAGATATAAGAGGCCGCAGAGTAACCAACAATAAACAATTATTTTCTACTTTATGAGATGTTTATATTTTGCTCAATTTTTAAAATTTGTTTTGTCATTTTTTCTCATCTCCTTATCTCTTTTCCTGAATTTGATGAAATACTTCTGTTTATTACAGAAACAAGTGATAATTTTAAGAAGACTGATGAACTATCCAGGAGGCAAATCAACAGCTAAGACAGTGAAGTTGTATACTTTGAGTCTGTTTTCAAAATAATTTAAAGTTGATATGCTATAGCAGAGGCTCCCAACCCGGGGGGCACAGACAGTAGCGGGGGCATGTCCTGACAGCTGAACCAGTGTTTTGTTGATGAAAACTATGATGAAAATTATTCGTCAACAAAGATTTTTCATTGATTAAAACCACACTACAAAAAAATACAAATTAATGTATCATGCCAAAAACTTTGACAAAATATACAGACACTTTTGTAAATTAATAAAAATCACACAAAAATATCTGGAAATCTGATCCAATCACAAGTAATATCTATAATTAGTACTGATTGTAGCTGCACATGATTTGATAATGCAACCGACTTGAAGTACAATGTGCATGAGTCTGTCTGTAAATTGTTTTGCCAGTTATCTCTGTGCCATATTGGATTCTAGATAAGGAAGTACATACCAACATATGGATTTTCACATTTGAAGTGAAAGAAAATTAGCCTCAGTGCAAACCATGTGAAAGTCTTCTTATCCCCAAAATGGGGGTGGCTGGGGAACATTACATTTGGGGATTCAATGTTTTCATTCTAGGTTTTAATATTAGGTATGATTAATTATGATTAATGAAGTAAATTGTTTAATCAGTATTTTTTTAATTGATTCACAGACCTAGTCCAAATCTTTTGTCAATAACTGCAACATGACTATAACATTCTTGTGGTCAAATCATGTGCCCTTAATAAATATGTTGGTTATTAGACCAAGTGGCTTAAACCAGGGTCCCCAGGGAGCAGGAGGTTTAAATCATCATGGGAACAGCTGTGCAGCTAGTGACTTAATATGATACTGTGAGTAATTATTTAATAGGTAAGAGTAAACTGTTCACTGTGGGTCTGGATTTAGGATGTATACCTTTTTTCCCAGAGCACTGTATGGCTTGTCATTGTCCTATAAGATAATGGACACTGCTTTCATGGTTTTGACAAATTATGTTTGCCGGAAATGTAAAGAAAATGGAAAATTTAAAAGAATTGGTAAGCAAATGAGTAAGAGGGTTAATGAGGGCTAGACACAGATAAAGAGGTAAGTTTCTTTCTCTTGTCCATAGAAATGTAGTTTATATCTTTTTAGAATAATCACGGGTCTGAAACAAGAAGAAGCTCAATAATGTTAGCCCAGTGACACCTTTGATGACTCTCAGCTAAATTCTTTTGTTTGTAGCACTAAGTCAATACTGTATCCGAGCCAGCAGGCGGTATCGCTTCTGACGGCAGTTCTACCCATGTACTCAAGAGGGTGCTGTTCTCAACTTTGCGTTTCATGTGTCCTTGAGATAAATAGTTTTGTACTGTATCTTAAAATTAAATGAGACACTGAAATTAACAGCTCTATTGATGCATAACCAGTTTATATAAATTTGCACATTCTTCTTTAATGTTTGGCTTTTTCCCTCCATTACATCAGCAAAAGTGTTCTTTTGCAGGGCTGTAACACTTTGTCTAGTTAATTATATTATGACTTTTCTCAGATTTAGTTACAGTTCCTTTCCTGTCTGATATGTAACAAAGTTTGTAGCCAGCTTTGCTTTGTGATCAGGCCTACCTTACAGCTCGAGTGTTTACAACCAGAAAGTGAAGAAGATAATGAAGTTAAAGTGACCTCAATACCCCGAAAGAGTAGGACAGGACAGTCCACCTGTGATCAGAAGGTTGGTGGTTCAAATCCCATGGTCAGCAGGCGTGATTTTACCATTGGGTCCAGGACAAGGCCCCTAACCTCAGTTTGTCTGGGGACTGGCTGGTCCTGCTTTCTCAAAGATGTTCATCACTTTGGATAAAAGTATTTGCTAAATTACTATAGTGAAGGCAATGTGCCATGCAGTGAATCAGCCAGGCATCTGCCTCGCCTGCTGCAGGAAAGGCTCATCCTTGCGTGGCTTCACTGCATGTCCCTGATCTCAGTGCATCACATGTCCGACGTCTTCATACTGACTGAGGCGGGGGCTTATTGCTGACTCTCTGTCAGGTCTCAGTCTAGGTGCTGCTGCGGATCACTGAAGATGGAAATAACCTCTGAGTAGTCCAAGTCCCTGCCGACTTCTCCCATTGCTGAGTTGTTTTCCATTTCGCATTGATGCAGTTGTCACGCATCGCAGTGACACAACGTGTATTTTTTTTTTTTTACTGCTACTGCAGTTGTTTCTCCCGCAAACAAAAATTAATACTGCATTCAAAAGCAGTTACTCCAGTTAAAAATCACAGAGCTCCACACCATGGCAGAGTGCACTATTTAATATACAGAACTTAAAAAAAAAAAATCCATTATCCAATTCCAAATGTTGTTCTGTGGTCGTGCAAAAGCTCGCAACAAAGGCACACTTGTGAAGAACGTTGAATCACATGGACGCCGTCGTGCCAAGTGTTAGCGTGGCTGGAGATGGGAACGTTGCTGGCGTGGGTGACTGGGGGGGGCCTTCCCACTCAGCATGGAGCGAGCTTTAAATTGGCCCCTTCACATTCGTGGCCACCTATAATTTTATGAGTTTGCATTAGCAAAGCCCCACACTCCCCCAGTCCAACATGTAAAGGAAACGCAGCACTTTTGTGCTCTGTATGTACTTCTGGTGCGCAAATTTGAAATATAATGTTACAGGAGATGTTATTACAGATGGGATAGGAGGATAATTTTACCAGTGCCGCATTACAGGAAGGGATGTCTGGATTCCTAGCTAATCCTCACATTAAAATAGGAGGATTCTACATAGACGTTAGAAGACTAATTGTGTCAATAATTCATGCATTATAGTAACATATTTCAATGATTATTCCCAAACATAAAATATTTATTGTTTTTTTATATTTAGTGAACATTACAAATGTGTCAAGAATTACACTAGCAACAGTTTTTTTTTTGTATTATTGTAAAAACATGCACTGACTGAATATATCCAAGTTTAAGAATTGATCGTCTTGTGCTTTATTCAGTTTTGGTGACATATTTGTGTTACATTGTGAGGTACTGCAGTGAGAGATGAGACACTGGATCGGGCCTGCATGCAGCCACATGTGGTGAGCGAGTGCGTCTTGGCATTTATCGTCATTAGTGTGGGGGCGAGGAAAACTTCCCACTGCTTTAAACTGCGCCAGAAACAGTGTGAATAGAAATGTATCCAATATGTTTATTTATATAAGAGCCTTGAGATTTCCAGTTTGAACTGAACATTGTGTCTGCGTGTGCATGTGTGTGTATGCTTCTGTGAGTATACATAGGTGTCTCTTCATGTCCATGTGTGTGCATACATGTGTGTGTCTCTTCATGTCCATGTGTGTGCGCACATGTGTGTGTCTCTTCATGTCTGCAGACTGGTCCTTTCAGGAAGTTTTCAGCAATCAGTAGAGGAGTTGGATCAGCACCAGTTCTGTAAGTATGGTTCTGGAGACGCGCTGTGTGAGTGTGTGCCATGCGTTGTTCCGCACTGTGGTTCTGTATTTGAGGTAGACACTGGCTGTGCGCAGGAGCACAGTTAACAATCCAAACGCAAATGAAATCCTCAGCTGCTCGTTGACTGCGTCCCCCAGTTACATACGTATGTGTTCCCTGCGGTTCACAGAACACTGATTGATATTCAGAGAAAGGGAAGAGTCAGGCTGACGTGACGGAGTGTATAGATTTGATATACCTCTACATCACACTGCATCCAGTTAAAACACTTCTCATTTTCCCTGCGGGATCTGTGCTTAGATGCCAGTTTAACGGTAATTGATTTAACCTGCGAAAAGATAATGGATAAATCTGGAATGGTCATCATTTTGCACTGAGATGTAGCTATGAAGGAGCTGATCATGTTTTTTTTTTTTTGTTTTATCAGTAATGGCAATTCGTTTTGCGTGACATCATCAACATGAATTATGTCAAGGTCAAGGAAGCTGGCGAAGATGACCAGGATCTCATCTGCAGGATGTTCACAGACACGTCTACGGAGGAACCAATACTCAAACACAGCCACTAAAGCATGGGAATTCATATGTACAATAAATGATTAAAATTTAAATAAATATAATTAACTCCAGCCGAAAGCCTGACCAACATTCTTTATAAGTACTGCACCTATTTCTTCAGTGGACAGCCTGTCACTAACGCATTTACCCAAGACATAAAATTTAAATGTTTCTGTACTTAACATACATTTAATTTTGAATGCTGATGAGTTAATATCTTGCTGTGTGACAAGCAGACTTTTACTGGGGTATTTTTGGCTTGTAAATTAATTTATTCATTAGTGTAATAGCACTATTATCATCTTAATGATGATTCCGTCTCCACAGATTTCTCCATTATGTTGTTATGCCACACTGAAGACGTGGCAGCCATCTCCAAGGGGTCCTTCGGTACCTGAGTCTGCAGAAGGTGCCCCAGTTCCGGGAGATATCCTCTCTGGTCCCCATGGCAAAGAAATGGCGCCTCAGACCAGTTACTAACATATTATGAAGACCTTTGAGAGGCCGGTACTGAAACAGCTTCAACCCTTGGTAAAGGGTTCATCTGCCAGTGCCGGGAGGAGACCTGCAGCTCAACATCAGCGAGATAGAGGAGCCAGTTGTGCACTTTCGGAGTGACAGGGAACCCCTGAGACCAGTCATCATCTGGGGGGAGGAAGTGGACAAGTACCTGGAGGTCCACCTGAACAGCAGACACAGCAGCGCTGTACATAAAAGGCCAGAGCAGACTCTACTTTCTGAGGAGGCTCTGGATTTTTGTATAGTATGATGCTAGACACGCTTCACCATTCCAGAGTGCTCAGTGTGCTTTTCTACGCTGCGCCCTGTCATCAGTTCAGGCAAAACCAAACGCCTGACCAAACTCATCTGGAAGGCCAGCTCCAGTAGTGGAGAAGAAGGTGTTAGCGGAATTGGACAATATTATGAATGATTCTGCCCATTCGCTTCAGGGGACACTATCCTGGAGCACATTTAGCCAGGGGCACCGTAAGGGGGGGGGGAGTTAGGACGATTTCAAGGGCCCCTGAGTGACAGGGGGCCTAGAAAATTTGAAAAATAACTGGATTGGTCTGGACTGGGGGGCCGAACATGATATCCCTTCATGGGGCCCAAAATCTCCAACGCGCCTGCATTTAGCCCCCAGCTCATTCGACCACGTTGTACTAAAAATTTGTTCTGGGGATCATTCTGACCTCCTGTCATCAGGCACCACAACGTCTCCCCCCCAATGTGTCACTCGGCAGCCCCCCCCCTCCCCCAGCCGCATAGCAAAACTCTGGTGCTGTCTGGTCTAATTACACATATACCACCCATTAATTTGCGTATATTTATTTATTTCATGCGCAGTATTGTTTGTGAATCGTGTCCTTTTTATATTTGCCTCATGTGTCTTTCAAATTTGTCTTTGTTTTGTGTTTGTATCAGTGCACTTTATGTACCTTGCTATATGCAAAGGAATTTTCCCCCCAGAAATCTTATCAGCTTGAAATGGGTTCTGTCCTTAATTATTTTCAGCTGTAATAATCTTTTTTTACAAGCTAGTTCGACAGAGAAATTGTCAATCGCTAACACAACATATTCCAGGTACCTTTGAAAAGCCAGAGGACACTGACTTTGAATGTCGTCACACACAAATCAGTCTTTAAATAATGATAACGTCCTAGTAATTACTTAAACAGGTAACAATGCAATACTTTCTATCGACACCTCTTAGTTACTTCTAACTGTAAGAAAGACTTACCCTATTAGATGAGCTCTAATAAGAAAACTTCTATTTTAGTGACCAAAAAGTTGATTTTTCTGCGCATGTATGCTGCATTTTTGCTACATGTAGTAATTTACATGAATGCATGTCAAAAAATCCAACACAACTGATTGTGTGATCATATATATTTCTTTCGTTCAATTTGTTTTTATTCCAAGCTTAACTCAAATAAATTTTAATCGTTTTGGGTTTAGTGTTTGAGGTGGCGAAGGACGGGCGTTCTGCTCCAGGGCTGAGCACTGGCACGAATGAAACACTCCCTGCGCCCAGGAACTCAAAGGCCTGCTTTCTCTCCAGACGGGGCAAGCTGGACTTCCCCGCCCCTTTGCCAGCAACAAAGTCAGACCAAAGCACCATCCGCCGTGTCCTTCAGACATGTTTCTCATTCCACGACTAACAAAGGCACTAATAATAGCAGGCTAGCAGGCGCTAACCTGACTGCTAATGTCGGTAAATGGAGGGGGGCAGTACAGACCCCATTAACGGTGATCAGTACTCTGTCTGAGGGGCCTGTCTGTAACGTATCACACGGGGCTGCCTACTCTTCATTCCCATTCGCTCCCATTTACTTTATATGGTCAGTACCTTACACGACGGTGTGAATTTCGGTCTGTATGTTCAGCCCTGGTAATGCAGGAATGCGTGCCTCATCCCCTCAGTCTGCATCTGGTTCCTCACCCACAGCAGGGAACATATGCTTCCTGCTAAAGGCCAGACTACTTCAGAATCCTGTATGTTTGCTATAGGCTGCAGTGGATCATATTACAATAAATACAAAGACCGTGGATTGAAGATTAGGAATGTCCGAGATATTCCTTTTAAAATTTACTTTCAAACATGTCATTCCTGTTTTGGTAATCACACTTTGCAGCACACATGCACTAAACGAAGAGCATTTAGTCCAGACTATTTCTTGCTTCCCTTTCTTTTTATTCCCTGCATTAATTCCACTCCGCCTTGTTTGCTCTGTATGGATCTGACTGCTGTCCATGCTTCCGACCCTGGCTGGTCAGTAGGCCCACTCCAGGGCGCCCAGGACAGTACCAGCTGGGCCCCATGCGGTACCAGCCCTGGTACAGCCCCCTCCAGCTCAGACAGCCCAGGGCGCCCCCTACCAGCTGAGTGGGGAATTGCGGAAAGTATGCCAACAGGCAGAGAAGCAAGAAGATCCAAAGGCCCAGCAGGAGGACACAGAAGAGGAAAAGGAGGCGCAGAGGGGCTCCTGAGGGCCCACCCAGGGTCAGGTAGGGCCCAAAGACCGCGGTCTCCTCCGCCAGGAGCAGGCAGCACATGCAGAGCAAGAAGGCATCCTCCGAGACCTCGTACCCGCGCCACAGCATGCCGCCCCCCAGGCAGGTGACCTTGGTCTCCCCCTCGCGCAGCAGCAGGAGCGGCTGCCCCGGCTCCACCACCCCCTGCGTCGGGTGCCCATCCGGAGGGGCGCTCAGGGGCTCGTAACAGCTCCCCGTGGCATTCTCCAGCACGGACACGACGCGGCGGAAGCCGACCCACAGCACCCCCGCCACCAGCAGCCGGGAGAGGTGGCGGAGGGAGATGGTGAAGGAGCGGCGCACGGAGAAGGAGAGCAGGAAGACGAAGGAGCCGGTGAAGACGCAGGTCCAGCCCCAGCCGGAGCGCAAGAACATCCTGACGGGAGAGAAGGACAGGGCGGGCTACTCAACATCAGCGTGGAGAGAGAGGAAGCACGTCAGCAGGCAAGCGGCCGGGTCTCACCTGTACAGGAAATGACTCTTCTTGGCAAATATGCTGTACTGTGAGACCCACAAGCTCAGGGCTGGTCCAAATACAACCAGGCCCGACAGCAGCAAGTGGAAATGCCGCCTGAAGGTGGCATTGCCCAGCAGTCTGGCGGCCAGGTCAGTCACCGCCACTAAGACCGAGTCCAGCAACATCTGCGGGCAGGTCCTGCCTTTAGGGTCTCAGAATAACCGTCTCAGAAGTCCAAGGTTTGCTCTTCTTCTGTTTCTGTGTTTCTGTTGTAACCCACTGGTGATAATCCAACAAAAAGGTTCTCTTGATAATATATTTGAGTATTACGACAATCTGTAATCTTAATCTTAATGACCTTGCAGGCTGGTGATGCACGGGTCAGTGGGCCCAGGGGCCAGTCGTCGCTTGCAGAATAAGGGTCCGGAGCTGATCATCTTCCGTCCCTCCTGTACGCATGACACGCTTGGTCACATGGTATTCCCCACCGAGGTGCAGCTTCTGCTCTCTCCTCCGGTTGCCCTCTGCTTTTCCTGTCTCTCGGCGAACTCCCTGCCCTTCTATCCACATCAGTTCCTTTTTGGCGCCCCGCGAACCCAGCGAATGACGACGGCGCGCTGCTGGACTTCCCTGATTCTCCTCACCCCTCTCTCTTTTACACTCGTGTTCCAGCAATTCAGAGGTTATAAAAAAAAAGGACCCCCTGCCCCTCCCACAGTCTCAACCCCACCCATTCCCCTGACAGGGGGGGTTACAGAAAAAGACATGTTCCCAGAGAGTGTCACATTGCTCCTTTAAAAAGCTGAAAGGTGACGGGGTGTACATGTGCCCAGGCCCTGCACGCAAAAGAGCGTACAAAATCCTCAGTGTCATTTCACAAGGTATCATTTCCTCCTTACACAACTGCATGCGTGACACACACACACACACACATACAAATATATACGGCACATGGTCTAGGCCAGCAGAGGAAGGCATAGAATGGATGTAGCAACCCAATCAAACAAATCTTCAACGTGCAGCGATGTCCGTTTGAATAAAGCCTGCAGTAGCGCTGCCAACGTTAAATAAAGTTCTGGCGACGTTCTAATGTTCTATGGTGTTACACACTTAACAGAAATCCTGCGCCCACACCAACCTGTGCGAGATCGACTGACTCACATGCTGCATAATAAACGGCCGCTTCCTGTCCTCGCCGCAATGCGCCACACTTTGTGTACTGAACTTCTATTGTGCGAAGGCTCTTACAGTACTTTTTTTTTTCTGTTGCGTTGAAGGGCGATTAGTTTCAGATGAGCTATAATTCATTCCAAAAAAACAATGGCTAATTGATTCTGGGGAAGAATGCAAAAAGATATTTAAATAGAGCACCAGTGACTGGTTTCAGTTACTGGGGGGAGGGTGGATATCAAGGCTAGCTGAACGGCTGGCAAATTAAAATCAGTTATAGGGCACGGCTCCATCCAATTGGCCACGGAAGACCAATGTTCATTTTTATTAAGCAACCTACAGCACTTGTGTCATTTCGCATTTCTTTCCCAAACGCTCTTTATATGTGAAATCACAAAGCTTTCCTGGATGGATATAGGAGCACTTGAAGAGTCAGACAGTAACAGACCTGATCTGCTGAATCTGTTCCCTGCTTTAATGTCGACGGCATTCTAAATAAGCCCCTCTCTGTATATTTTTAGCTGTACCCGCTCCAATTTTAGCCTCAGCTGTTGGTGTCGAAGCCTGTTTCTGTCAATCTCGGGGGGGGGGGGGGGGGGG